>ML685927.1:1847719-2131718 GCA_007922175.1 Pelusios castaneus | reverse complement strand
CTAAATCCAGACAGCATCACACACAGGGCTCTGCCCTGCCAGGGTCCCTGTCCCCCTTTGCCCCATTGTACACAGGGGATGCCCCCCCTGCCACCGTGGACCTGCCCAAGGTCTCCCTAGCCCCACAAAGTCGACCTAGAGCATCCAGTGTGGATGCCCTAGGTCGACTTTGTAAGTTCCCCTTTAAGTCGACTTTAATTTTAAGTGTAGACACACTAAGTCGACTTAACTAAGTCGACTTTAAGTCGACTTAGTTAAAGTCAACTTAAAAGTGCAAGTGTAGACATAGCCCTACAGTCCTGGGTTGTGTTAGGACTTTTATTTACACGCTTCAACCAAGTGGCTGCTTCTTCTGTTTACAAGTACAAAGGTGAGGACAGCCAAAATGCTGAGTTTAATTTAAATTAACTATTAAAGGACCAATGTGGAGCTTGCTGCACACAGTGCCTTGCTCCTGGCAAGTTGCCAGGCTGTTCCATCTATTTACCCTGTTTCCTTGTTTAATAGTTCATGTAATGTACCATTTTGTACAGGGCCTATTGCACTAGTGATATTCATAATAACAACATCCCTATTTGTTCCATGTTAGGTTTTGTTTTGATACTGAGTCCTCAGACTTAATACATTATCCATTTAATCCATTTCTCCTTTACTTCCCTCTACTCTTATGACTAGTAAATTCTGTTGCTAAGGAACTATAGAAAAGGAGCATTTAGCTCTCCCAATATCAATTTAAACTGAAACAGGAGGATTGGTCTTTCCCTCTAAAAATGTTGAGAAACTGAATGTGTGAGGGTTGGTGGTAACATAAGAAAACAAGAACACTCTTAGCAAAAATCCAGCTTCAGTTTGGGTGGATTCAGACAGGAGATGTTAATGACAACTGGTGGCAGAATGGAAGGATCTTAGGAAGAAGGAATCTGAGACTTGAGCTGTTCTACAGAAAAAAGAAAATAATTAACTCTGTAAATTGGAGAAAGGCTGGAGTGACTTTTAGATAAAAGGCAGAACTAGAAGGAGTTTGTTGTGGGCAGTAGGTTAGCTTACAATGTTTTGCCAGGAGGTATTATGGCATTTTATTGACTTAATCACCGTATCAGGAAAGTATTAATATGAATGTGCTACCTAGAGAACATACAAATCATGCAGAACTACTATAACCAGAATGGGGAGATTAAAAGCCACTGTCCTTGCTACAAAATAAGAAAGTCTCTGCTGCAAGACTATCTGTTTCTTACATAGTGGGGGAGAAGGGATAAATTTTTAGTCTTGGTTGGAAACAGAATAGACTGCGTAGGTTTAGAGATGAGACAAATCAGAAAGGGACATGATATATAAAAATATTGATGATATCCAGAAGGTAGATAAGCTATTCCAGTAAAAGGGAACATTTAATAAAATTGAAAGGGAGCATTCTTAAATGGATAAAAGGAAATTTCTTTTTATATGTGTTCTATTAGTGTGCAGTACTCCTTGCCACAAGATATTACTGGGACTAAGAGTTTAGCATGATTTTTTTTTTAAATGGACATCTATTTGGACTATAAGAACATTTAGAATTACATTAGACAAAAGGAAAAGAAAAACCAAGTTCGAAGGGGCATAGACTCTCAGGTTCCATGGCACAAGCCAAACTGTACCTGAGAGGATTAGGAAGAAATTGCCCCTCTACTAGAATTTCACTCGATAATTGCCCATCCTGGGGTTTCTTGCACCTTCCTTGCAAGCAACTGATGGTGGTCTGTGCTGCAAACAGGATGCCAAACTGGATGGATCACTGATCTAATCCAGTACCACGATTTCTATACTCATACATGAATTCTGCTTTGGGTGAGAGAGGACATACTGATCAAGTCAGGTAAATAATCCAAACTCTTTGTGAAAAATCCTCCAAGGAGTATATATTTAACATTTAATTTTTTCTTGTGGCTAATTAGGTGAACAGAGGCTCCCAGTGTGACACTGTAGCCAAAACAGCTAATGTGATCCAGAGATGCATAAACGTGAATCTAGAGTAGGAGTAGAGAGGTTATTTTACATCTATATTTGGCACTGTTGTGACCACTGTTGGAAAACTGTGTCCAGTTTTGGTGCCCACAATTCAGGAAGGATATTGATAAATTGTAGAGTTCAGAGAAGAGTCATGAGAATGATTACAGGATTAGAAAATCTGACTTACAGTGATAGACTCAAAGAGCTAAATCTATTTAGTTTATCAAAGAGAAGGTTAAGAGGTAACTTGATTAAAGTCTGTAATATTTACGGCTATGTCTCCACTGGCAATTTAAGTCAATTTAAGGAGGTTTAAGTCGACTTAAATTAAGCCACGTCCACACTAGGCTTTCATTAAGTCGACTTAAGAAAATCCTTAAGTCATCTTAATGAAAGCTTAAATTGACTTCATTACTACCACTCATTAGGTCGACTTGACCCTTAAGTTGAATCCTTAAGTCAACTTAAGGATGGTGTGGACGTGAAGTAACCCTTAAATCGACTTTATTAAGTCAATTTAAGGATGGTTAGGTCGACTTAATGAAGTGGACTAAATCGACTTAAAGCTAAGTCAACTTAGTCCACTTTGTTAAGTCGACTTTAATAAGGTCAACTTTAAGTCAACTTAAATTCGACCTTATTAAAGTCGACTTAACAAAGTCAACTTACCTTTTCTAGTGTAGACATAGCCTACATGAGGAACAAATATTTAATAAGGGCTCTTCTATCTAGTACTGAAAGTATAACATGGTATGATGGCTGGAAACTTAAGTGAAACAAATTCAGACTGGAAATAAGAAGTAAATTTTAACAGTGAGAATAATTAATCATTGGCTCAATTTACCAAGGATTCTAGTAGATTCTTCTTCTAAATCAAGGTTGGATGTTTTTCTTAAATATATGGTCTAGGGATTATTTTAGGGAAGTTCTATGGCTTGTACTGTATAGGAGTTAAGAATAGATGATCAAAATGGTTCCCTTCTGATCTTGGAATCTACAGATCTAGGTTTAGTGGTTTCCTTCTTTCCCACAGTGCCCTTTCATTCATTGGTTGCATTTCACACTTCTTTCTCTGGATACAAATTAAACATACAAATTTAATCTCCAATTTCTGACTGGGTCCTTTAGGTGCGATAATAATGAAAATACTAGTAGTACTATACTATAGGTACACTGCTCTAATTTGTAGGTCTACACTCTAGTCTAGATGATTTTTTTCCTTGAGCTCATGAAAGAACAGAGCATTTTGTATGAATGACCACTATGTCTGAATAAAATGAAGAGAGAAACTATTGCAGTTACAAATTTACACATAAATCATACCTCAGAAGATGGTACCTGCAGCTCAATGCCACCAAGTCCTAAGTATTTCCTGTGAAGTGCTAAAATACTTTGAGCTCCTGGAGAAGCCAACAGGCCCTGAGGGAACTCAACTCTTTTCAAGATGGGAAAGAATGGATGGCAGGCAGGAATCCGAAGCAATGGTGAGTTAGGTGGATGGGATCAGTATAGGGCAGGTAGGATCCAGCTCTGTAGCTGGTGCCAAACATGATGTGGAGTGGGGTACCATCTTCTTGACACAGAGTAACCTCACCACCTGAAGCAGCGAGAAAAGAGCGCTCCTAACTGTGTGAGAAGGGTGGGGGCACTCACCAGCTTAGGAGAGATGAGAGGAGAATGGTAGCAGCAGAAGCAGGAGATGGTCCCAAATTGAAAATGCAGGTCTAAGGAAAGGTAAAGGACAGATTGTCAGCTCTTTCGGGGCAGGGAACATCTGTCTGTCTGTTCTGTGTCTGTGCAGCACGTAATACAGTGGGGTCCTGGTCCAGGATGGGGGGTCCTAGGTGCTACCACAATACAAACAATAAAATAATTTATGAAATGTCCATCACACTTATTAAAACCCAACGTAAAACTGCTCCAAAAGCCTGATCCATATTCAAACTGAAGTCCACGGGAATGTCTCCATTATCTTCAATGGGCTCTGGATCAGGCCCCAAATGCTCAGAGGGCAGCCCAGAAATAGGTGTGTGTTTGAAAAACACAAGCACTTGTGACAAGTTGGTAGTGAAACTTGTGCTTTTACAATGGTTTAAAGCCTCCCGTGTTGTCCCTGCATGTTCCAAGGTTTCAGGCTTACAATTCATCAGTCTGCTATGGGGCTTTGAATATAAAACCTACTATGCAAGTGCTCTCTCATTATTCAGCTAACCACAAAGTGCCTAACTGGGGAAGTTTCTTTGTAGGAGTCTTTGGCAAAGCTGCATTGGTGTATACAGTTTCGCTTACTGTGTTTTAATTTTTAAGGTACACAAAACCCAGCCTCTGAGCTCAAGCAACTTGGGTGCCTTCACTGGAATGGCACTCCAATACCAGTCACCCCTGAGTGAGATGGACAGTGAGACTGTGCCCCAAGAATTACTGCAAACTCTTAACTGCTTAACCGCTGTCTAATGTATCAAGCTGCCCCTCCAGTACTGCCCCAGTCACACATGATGTCCCAATGGATCATCCAAACACTGAAGGCACAAGGTGGCTGTACAGGAATTGGAGGGTAACAGCCAAGCAGTTAAAGGACTTTAAGGTACAATAGTCTCAGAAAACATGTAGGAGGAAAAGCAGAGAAACTAACTCATTGGATATGTTTTTTAGGGTTGCAATGAGAGGCTGTGTTTAGAAAATGTACCCTATAATGCACAAGACAATGGAATGGAGATATTTATCAGCCATTTCAGGAGGGAAATTTAAGGTGTGTTTCGGCAAGGCTGGTGCAGAGAGCATGATTCACTCTGTGCAAAGAGTCCTGATTTCTGAGAAGGGGATAATGAAAAACAGTTACAAGAAGGCAGGCCATGAGATATTAGAGCTGCAAACTTCACTAATTGGACCCTTTCACAGCTCTACTCCCCTCTTCTTTGGCAGCGGCAGCCCTGGGACACTGAAAGTTGCATATTTCCAACTTCCTGGAAGAAGCTGCATAATCACAGAGTCCATAAACCCAATGCAAGAATTTACCTTGCCAGCTCATTCTTGCTACCGCTGGACAGGGAGAGGGCTTCTATATTCCCTGTAATCCAATGGTTTTGGAAAGATAGGCAGTTTTAAAATATACAACAGCAACAAAGTGGTGCCCAGATCAGATGTGACATTTTAGTGCAATAGTGTGACCTAGCAGTCATAATCTGGTCACTAGTGAAATCACTTAAATGTTAACAAAACCTTCACTAACAGGGAGGCTATCTGACCCCCTCACTTCTGGGAGTCTGACCTCCTAAGCTCCCAAAATTGGGAACCGCTTTCACCTGCCTCAGCAGATTGTCTGAGGAAAGCAGCAACGCAATCTCCTGATACAGTAGGCACGTACCTAACTACTAAGGGTTGGGAGGATTCCTTCATTAATGTTTGTAAAGTGCTTTGACGATATAAAGCGCTGGGTACGTGCTAAGTGTTATCAAACTCAGCCTTCTGAGCGAGGCAGAAACATGCTCTTTCTCCAAGGCTGGTACACTGCTTGAGGCAGGATGTCACCCAGTCCACACTGCAGCACCGTCAGCAGACTGCGTGAACCTTGCCTGCTAGTCCGACTCCCTAAATTCTGCAAACTCTCCTCGTTATTCTAAATTCTACTGCTTATTGTAATGCTGTCTGAAAATCATCTTTTAATTCCCTCACCGTGCTTCTTGCCCTGTGCTTCCAATGAAGGAGGGTATTAACAAAGCTCTTCTTGTGTGGGTGCCAGAACCCCTTATGTTGTCAGCACAGGGTTAGTTAACTGCTGCTGCAGAGCCAACAAGGAGAATGCACCACATTTTTTTGTAGACCTATTTTTTTTTAAAAAAAAGGAAATTTGTTGCTCAGCAACACAAAAGATATTTAGAATCTGAGGGACATTCTTCCCTCTGATTGCAGTTTTCAGAAAGGTCACATTTGGGATCTAAGCTACTGGGACGGTTAAAAGATTTTGTTTTAGTATTTATAATGGAAACTTCTGCGCTCCAAATGGCTACGCACTTCATGGTGGGAACTGGGAAATCTACCCTACATGACATTGTCACACTTGGACACATAGGAGACCAATTTAACATTGCCATGCTGAGTGTGTGTAAAAAAGTTACTGTTCTGATTTGGTGACATTTTACACCTTTTGGGGATGAGGGGGAGGAGCAGCTTGGTGTTAGCACAACCAATCATCAACAAAACTGTACTGTAATGGTGAATCGGACCTATTGATTCCCATTGAGTAATAGGACAAACTTATAAAAAAACATGGAATTCTCACCATACTGGGAAGTGCACAGGCAGGGGATCCTGTAAGATGGGGCATTTTACAGCTAACCCAAACAGGAGATTCTTTTCCGGTGAAGGAGGGCAGAGTTGCAGAGACATGGATTGATTCTGCTGCATTCTGCTAATGAAGTCTTTCTCCAGTTAAAGAACTTTTGTAGGTCACAATATATTTAACTTCCTAGACAGTTAGTCTCCCTTCTGCTTCCACCATCGGAAAATGCCTTTCATTCATTCAGTAGAACCAGCAGGCTACCTTGGGCACTGGAATTGAGAGGGACAGGACTGGTGGCTCAGACAATTTTCTTGCCAATATATTGGGGCTTTTTAATGAGTTGTCGTGCAGTGGGGTGGAGTGGATGAACCCCTGTTGGGAGGGATGCATGCAGCTTACCTAGGATGGATGAAAGGGCCACCACTTTGAAACAAGGATTTGCATTAACAGCACCTCCTGCCCACCCTACTCTTCCCTCCACCCCCAAACTGAGGGACTGGCAAGGAAAGGGGAGAGAGAACATTCTTCTTCTCAAGGAAGGTTCCCCCTGTTTCTGTAATGAATACCTCCTGAAAAGCTTAGCAGCTCTGTAAACATACATAAGATTTCAACACTCGGCAAAAGTTCCTCTTTTCCCTGAACTCCAGCAGCAGAGACCAGCGTTGGTCTGCGAGGACAGTGGATTGATGACCAGGAACAGGTCCGAGGATGCTCCCAGGCACCACAGGGACCTGGCAGATAATGCTGGGCACTGGCAAGCCTTTTAAATACCAAAAGCTAGTTTAAACCAATCCGTCCATGCAGTGCTGAGATGAAAATCCTGTCAGTGTGTGAAGGGAACGTCACCAGTTCAGAGTGGTCTGGGGAGCTGTGACATGATGACAGTGAGACCCAAAAGAGCTTCCCCACCACTCTTGTGGAGGACAGACGCAGCAGTGGCCCTCAGCCCTCTAGTTCATGGATTTTCTTTCTTCTCAGAAGAAGCCTGGTAGTCACTGAACACAGAGGTAATCAGGGGAGCGAAAACACACAGTGCCAGCCTGATTCTCGCTGCACCTGGTCAGGGAGAGGGTGGCTGCATTCCCTGGGAATACAGCCCCAATGGCTTTAAAACGGGAGAAACTGTCTTATAAAAACAAACACCAGGAAAGGGTGACGAAATTGGTGCTTGGGTCAGACATGATGTGTTAGTGCAATTGGGCCCAAAGTCACAATCTGCTTTCTATTGATACCATTTAAATGACAACGGGGAGGTGATCCGACCCTCGCTTCGGTTAATTCAGTCTTCTAACCTCAGGGAATCCAATCCCTGACTCCAGCAGGCTCCCTGGAGCAAGAAATCTGAGCCCTGTGCCTCAGCAGATGCCCCGAGGCAGGGAATCTGCTCCCTGATTTAATCCAATAGGCTGAGGTAGGGAAACAAAAACTTAGCTCCACTCATTAAACCCTCTTAGTGTAGCAGGCTTTGAGAGGCAGTGCATCTTCTCCCAAATTTATGCATATGACCCAAGGTAAGGAATCCATCCCCTTGAAGCCAGTATGGCACCAGCACGGCACCCCAGAAGGAACATTCTCAGGCATCTCCCCCACTTCCAAACTGCCCAATGACCAGCTCCTCCAAGTGTTATCCCAGCATTCAGCTCATGGGATTGGCTCTTGGAGCCTCACCCCTGCACTAGAGGGCTGAGATCATGAGGTCCTCCTGCTTGGCAGGGCTGGTCACATGACCAGCTGGAGTGGAAGTCCGGATTTTGTCAGTGGCCAGGCATTCCTGGCTGCTCATGCCTGTGGGAGTGATGTCCATAAGTTCTCCAGACGAACTCAGAGGGAAGGATGGTGAGACTGAGATGCCGGAAGAGGGATCTGCTGAGCCAGCAAACAACCTAGGAGGTTTGGGGACTAGGTTGGGCTCGTACTGTGCTCTCAGTAGGATCTCCTGATCACTGATTGACTTGGGCATTTCAGCAAAGTCACTGGAGCTGTCAGATACCATCATGCAGTAGAGGTCCTGGAAGGAGCTGCTTTTGCTGTCCAGGTTAAAAAGGCTGTCTATGAATTCAGCAAACTCGAGCACTTGAGGACTGGGCACATCAGTGAGCCGGCCATTCTGGAGGGATAGTTCCTCCCGAGGGGTAAAGGAAACATGGTCCCCCTCACTACCAGCCCCCTCCTCGCTGCAGCATCGCTGGGGAGTAGTGCCACCACTGTTGGGCAGGGCCTCAGGGGGCTGGGTCTCCTGGGAGTGTTTGGAGAGGCTGTCGGCAGCAAGCAGCTCTGTCCGCGAGCTGAGGGAGGGGTTCTCCTCAGGGATAACAGGGTCTATATAAAAGCAGTGCGTCTCATCCTTCTCCATGACGACGTGGAGGCTGGGTGACCCGCGGATGCTCCGGAAACCAGAGGAGCGCCTTGATTCAAAGCTGTAGATGGACTCGTTGTCAGACAGACTCTCCATGGTAGCGAGAGGAGCACGACGGTCTTGTAATTCCACAGACAGGCGCTCCTTGGTATCCAGAAGCAGTAGCTCCACAGGGTCCTTCTGCACAGGAGAAAGCAGCTTGGTATCGTAGAACCCCTCCAAGCTGATTTCAGAATGTGACTTGCTCCTGCAAAGAGGAAACGGAAACGTGAGGCAGCTGCAGGCCTCGGCAGCCTCTCTGATACCAGCTAAACTCTGCATTAATGAGAGCGCCCCAGAAAGCTTTTCTCAACACCAACTTTATCCTGCTTTCCGAGCACACCTCAGATATCACCTCCGGGCCCAGCATTGCCACATACACTTTGGGAGTCAGCATCTCCTCCCTCTCAATTAAAGCTCTCGCCTGCCATAAATGTAACCCTCCTCCTTTACCTAGCTCCCTGAGGAGCACCTCTCCTTGACCACAATCATGGAAACTGAAGCAGCAGCAGGCTCCAATCCCCAGGCCTGGATCATTGTCCTTCCCCCTGCGCTGTGGGGCCCCAGCCAGCACTGCAGAGGGGGATGGGGGGACCCCGGCCAGCCAGCGCTGAGGCTGGGTGGGTGCAGAGGGGCTGCAGGCCATGCTGCTGAGGGGGAGGGGGTGACACACTACAGGCCAGTGCAGTGGGGGGTTGCAGGCTGCACTGCTGGAGGGGGCTGCGGGAGAGGGTGCAGGCCAGCGTGGCAGGGGGGCATGGGCCGTGCCTTTGGAGGGCCTGCAGTGGGGCGCAGGCCAGCACTGCTGCTGGAGGCTGGGAGGCTGGGCCAGAGGTCGCGGTACTCCTGCCCTGCCTCCAGGCTGGCTAGTGAGCAGACCAGCCAGTCCTGGGGCTGGGCAGCTTGAAGGTGAGCACAGCAGCTGTCCACTTAGACTGGCTGGGCCAGATTCTTGGGGGGCCACAAGGCCCCCCTTTAGTCTAGGGCCAAGGGCTGCAGCCCCTAAAGCCCTTGCTTTAATCTGGCGCTGCCAATCCCAGATCAGCTATGACTGTGTTCTAAACCCCTCCTTTTCTGAAATCTTCCCAAAATGTACCACTGTCCATTCCCCCTGCACAGGGCAATAAGCTGTATCTCTGACCCTCCCTCTCACAATACAACACTTGAGAAAGTAACCTCCTCTCCCCTTCACTCACCTCCAAAACAAGAATACCCTTACATTATTCCATTCCAGAGTCTGCTCTGGCTAGAACATGGAAGCCTCACTCTTCTGGGTAGTCAACACCCTCTTCCTTTTCGCTGCGTGTGCCGTCTACCTCCATCTTCTTGACTTCACTGCAGCTTTCACTAATGTGCACTGCTCCCTCCTCTGGCTGCTCTAGTCATGGCTCTGCTCCAGCCTAGCCTCTTACTCTCTCTGGTGATGGCTCCTGCTCAGTGCCTAGAATCCTTCTGTTTCCAGTCTTCTCCTCCTTTCTCATTTCATTTTTCTCTTTAACTTGAGATACTATTCTGTTTTATACCAGGGACCTTAGTTGCACAGATCTCAGTTCCTTTAATAACCCCATCACGTTTGGCCTCCCTGTCTGTCTTGGCCAGATAAGTAAGTGCATGGCTTCCTCTCAGCATCCTTTATCTGAAATCTCAAAAACAGAAGTCCTTTTCTTGGGTAAAAGTAGCCCCTTCAAACAAAGCTCCATCTTTTCTACCTCCGTCCTTCACCCCCGCCCCCCCCATTTGTTCCAGCTGTCGATAGTTTTGGTATTATTCCTGACCTTGAACTGTCCTTCTCCTCCATCTATCATGTCTACAAACTGGCCTATCACCAATGCAACAACATCGGTAAGTTACTCCCTGAACTTCATGTCTTCTGCAATTCTCTTTCAAGTCTTCTCCTCCTCCCCTCCCCTTGATTACTGCATTCTCGTCCCATCGCCTCTCCAGTCCCAGCTCTGCCAAACCCAGCATGTGCAGGTGCCCCCAACCTTCATACATGTACAAAGAAGTGCAACCACACTTGTCCCTTTCCCCTACACAATTCACTTCTGGTTTTATCTGAGAATTATTTTCCTTGTTCTCCACGGCCTACGTCTAGCTGGTGTCACAGTCACTGATACCATCTGTTACTGCCAACACCATCATATTTCCAGAATACTGGAAAATGGAAATCTACACTGCAGGCATTTAAGCTTTGCTCAATCACTGAATCCCAGCCTTGTCCCAAGGGAAACCCCCTTTTGCCATGGAATAAGAAGGAAAATCTCCACTTCCTTTCACTAATTTGGTTTCTGTGACACTCTGTACCTCAAAGTTGCACCCTGGAAACTCCATATTCACCACTATGATATGATTATGAAATGTTTTGAACAATGCATGTCTTGTTAGGTATCATTTGAAAAATCTTGACCTGTGGAACATTGCACATGTAATCCAACAGAATATTAATCATTATACATGAAACTATGAAGTACTGCAATATGTGGGACTGAAATATGTTGTGAAATTGGGAGATGCCCTGAGTGAACCTTTCAGCTGCAACAAAGGACTGACCAGACATGCACTGATGGCCCATTAAAGGGAATCCACTCTCCCAGCAGCCATCCCAGAGACTTTTCAGAGACAGCACACAGCCAATGAGGGATGCCTAACCCACAAATCATAGCAAGGATCTTTCTAGTAGCTAGAAGGCACACCAGCACCTGGAAGAGGAAGACGTGGAACTGGGGAAGGTGGTCCCAAGCTGGAAGGTCGTTTCAGCCTGTGTATTGAGGAACTGTAAGCTACTTGTACCATCTTTTTGACTCATTGTTTGACTTGCTTTGACTAAAAGAATAGGATTTAGAAAACATGTTTACTTCTTTTCTTAATGTAAATATCTATGACCTTTATGCCTACCATTTATAATCACTTGAAATCAATCTTTCTGTAATTAAGAAGTCTGGCTTATATTTTACCTAAAACAGTGTGTTTTGGTTGAAATGACTGGGAACTCTCAGCTCAGGTTAACAAGGACTGTTGTGTATCCAATATTCTTTTGTCAGAGAGGCGAACTAGTTAATGAACCTACACTGCTCAAAGGAGCCCTGAGCAGTGTAAGACAGTACAGTCCTGGGCAGAGGGCTGGAGTCTCTCTACAGATGGTTCATGAGTGACTAGGAAATCATTCATGTACCTCAGCTGAGTGTGTCCCTGCCTGTGTAAGTACTATCAGACGTTTGTACCACAGTGTGAGAGGAAGCCCAGGTTGAGGTGCATTTGAAGGGCTCAGCAGTCCCACAGCCCAGGTTGTACTCTGGGGACTTTGTCACAGTTTTCATTTGCTGTGTCAGTGGACTCCTAAATCAATCCTGAAGACATGAAATGCCTTTTAGCATGATATGGTCTTCTTTATTTCTTAGGAAAAAGCCCCACTCAAGCAGGCACTGAATCTACACTTCACGCATGGGCCAGTCACTATGTTCAGAGGGTGACTGTGATGTTGAGAGACCAGGTGCCAGCTCATGCCAAGGCTCCTAGGTCTCAAGTGAACATTGACAGATACCTAGCTGGAAACCAGTCTGGCTCACCAGTGAGTTAGCATTGTTAAAATAGGTATCAGAGTTATTAAAATGTACTTAGTTTTTAAACTTTATGGAATGCTTGTAAATTGCTGCATGCATTAATCTCACTTACAACATCTGTAGCCCATGTTATAAATTAATATTTAAGTGTTTGCTCTGTAACTATAAAAATGTTTTCTCTGTAACTGGAAATCACCAGCGAGGCATTCACAAATGGGAAATGTTATCTCCTGCCCAACAAAAAAGGCCCATTAACATCAGACAACCACTGTGGAACATCAGAGGACAAAAAACTTTGTTGATTGCTTCCTCCCCTTCTCACTTCCCCAACCATAAAGAGAAGAGATGCAACTGAATTCCTCCCAACAGCTGACCTTGCAACTTGAAGCAGAAGTGGGAAAGGAATAAAAGGCCTTAACAAGGAGAATCTGTCTCTTTCATGCTGCTTGGACTCAGAGCAGCAAGGATTACTAAGCATAAATAAAAGATCTGCATTGCTTGGCCTGGGTTGGCCCTACAGGACACACAGAGCTTGCTTATTATAGAAGCTTCTATTACCTTTTGAAATGTAGGACCATAACTCATTTGTGTGTATACATGTTTACCTGCTTTCGCCTTGGTAAATAACTCTATTTGCTTTTCTTAGTTAAAAAGAATCTTTAGACTGTGCATTATATGACTGGCTACAAGTGTTGTCTTTGGTGTGAAATCTAAGATGAATAGACCTGGGATAAGTGACTGGTCCTCTGGGATTGGGAGTAACCTGAATATTTCTGTGATCTTAGGTGTCGGGGACCGTCTATCAAAGGTAAACTTACCTTGGTCCTAAAATAGATTGGAATATGCCAGGGAACTGTATGTGTCTCCATGTTAAGGTTGTTATAGTGTTTGAGGAGTTAACACTTGATAATCACTTGCTGAAAACTAAGTATCACAACCTTCTCCTCAACAGTCTGCCCGGGGGTTGGTACTCACACACTTGAGCCACTAGAAGACAACTTGACAGTGATCAGGGACCTCTTGGAGGCAATAACCCCTTCACAGGCCTTTGGTAAAGCTTCCAAGGAAATTAGAGGCACATCCTTACTTGATGCTGCTGTTTCTTCTGTCCACGGCTATGGCTCCAATCCCAATCTGTACTGAGGGCCCTCTAGACAGGGGCTGACTCTGGAAGATCAGTTCCGGATTGAGATCCACTTCTGTTGGACTCACCATCACTTTGGCTGCAGAAAGCAAGGCAGTTTTTCCCTTGTTGTAATTCTCCAGGACCTATTCAAAATAAATCAGCTTTGTTCAGTTCCAGTTTCTGTTCCGACCTCTGAACTTCTCCCAGACAGACAGACTTTATCCCCCGATGTGCTTCCAATAAGCTGTCTATGCAAGCCTAGAAGGATCTCAAAAGTGGGGTCATACCTAAGATCACACAACCTGATATTACAGAAATCCTGACACTGAAATCACACTGTCAGAGTGTACTGCTGGAACCCAGAAGGGGGAACACTAGGTACCCTGCCCGTGGTGGCCCCATGATCAATAGGGCTGAGGAGACATTGGTAAATCTATGTAGCAGTGCCTCAAGACTAAGAACTGTAGGTCAGCGTAAGTATTTATTTACCATGGATCCATTCTGCAACCTGATAGAAGGCAATTCAGATGCGCAGTCACAGTGTCTTTAAGAAGGGGTTGCAGAAGGATGTCTGACAACTTGAGACACTTTCTGCTACATGACCTGTGGATGCCTAATAATGTCTCTGTAGCACAGTGGAATGATTCTGCTGAGGCTCCAGCATGTTGGCAGGTGCTGGATGACTCAGGGATCTCCAAATTAATCACTGCTGGCTCACTTGGTAAGCTGTGGTTTATTAGATTAACCTTGACTACAGGAGCAGTCCTTTAGCAGAGGGAGGCAGGGTCTGAGATGGGCAAGTCCTAAAGGAAGGAATCACGGAGCAGACAAGACTAAGGAAAAAAGCTGAGGTTGGGGATCACAGTGTGTTGTTTTGGAAATGCAGTGTGACTTAGGGGATAGGGCACTGAACTGGAAAACCCAAGTTCTATTTCCAGCTCTGATATAAACAAACTATGTGACCCTGGGTCAGACTTGTCCTCTCTGTGCCTCAATTTCCCACTTTTGACCATATTGTTCATTAACTGTAGGGTCCCTAGAGCAGGGACTGGCTCTTACTATGTACAATGGGCTCCAGTCTTGGCTGGAGATTCTAGGCACCGCTAGAATACACTATTCTGTACAAGAGCTAACAAAATCAGGCTTCAGCACTTGACTTTTTGATTCTCCAACAAGTGCATAGCTTTTGTTTGGAGTTGAGTGGGGACTTCCCCAGCCTATGCTTTTGTTGAACCTCCCCATCTCTTGCCCCTCCCAGAGTTTGAGACTCAGAAGCTCTATTGCCAGGCTGTCTCTCCCTGCCTCTCCCAACACCAGAGACGTAAACACTCAGCATTACCTTGTTGAGCCCCTCCATGACAACATATGGGAGGTGTTCATGCAGCATTGCTGGGGAGATGATCACTTCATTAAAGGCTTTGTTGTCACCCCAAATTGCAAAGTAAGTGGGATCCTCTTGTTCACAGCAACTGGAAGAGAAGGCAGGGATCAAAAGAGGGAGAGATGGAGACATGGGAGAGCATGTGAGTCAGAGAGGGGGAAGGAGGGAAGGCATGTGAAAAAGAGGCACAGTGGGGGCCAGAGACAGAGAAAAAGAAAATAGGAAGGGGGGGGGGGCAGTAAGAGAAGAGATGCTGAGTTACACACACTGCTGTCACTGCTTCAAAAACCAACAATCTCCTTTCATCTCCTCTCCAGGACAGACATAACCACTGCAGTATGGTACTAAATAAGAGCCCCTTACAGACAAAGCAAGCTGCCAAAGAAAGTTGTGGCTTTCCTGAAGGCTATCTCCTTGGATCCCTTCCCAAACCTGAAAATGTGCCCCCCAGCCTCGCCATTGGTTTGCAGCATGGATGCCATTCCAACTGTTCCTACCAGCACTGCTCAGCAGGGTGATTGTGTACCACATGGATGATGCGGCCAGGGGGATAGAGTGGCGTACTGGCGGACAGAGCAATAGTTAAGTCACTGGGGTGAGTCCAGAGACGGTTACTGGTCACTGAATTCCCTTCAGTCTCTTCAGGGAGCTCTGACTTGGGTATGCATTTTGTGGCACCCACGATGATTCGCCACTGTCCAAAAAAAGAGAAAGGAGAATAAGATGATTTAATGCAGTATGATGCTGAAATACAGAAAGGGACAGTGTGGAGATGAGAAAAAAGAACAGGATAAAAAGCCAAGGTGGAAGGGGGCATATAATGTCGCATTCCTAGGGTCACTTCACGGTAGATTGTTTCTGGGTTTAGTTAAATAGGATACACACCACCTTAAAAGTGTCCTAAACCCAAACAAAAAAATCCCCAACCAACAAAAAACAAACAAAAAAAAAACTAAACAAAAAATCCCAAACAAACAAACAAACAAAACCCCCAAACCCAAAACAAACAAACAAAAAAAAATTGGGTGTATGCCCTTATTTGCTTAATCAGGAAACAAAGGAAAATTCGAAGGTTTCCACCACCCCAAAGTTTTTTTTTCCTGCTTGCTTTTACCTTAGAAATAGTAAAGTCTTGTCTTCCCTGTTTTTGCTGAAGGTTTCCTTTGAGGAGCCAGAGACATAGAGTGGAAGTGTTATCAGCCCTGCATTGGAGGGCCAGGTATGGTGAATCTTTTAGAAAAAGATCTTTTTCTCAGACCTATTTATTAGGCATTTGAGTTAAATATTAGCAATACATGAAAGCAAACCAAACTCTAATGAAGCTTCATAAAAACCTCTTCCCCCCTCAGTTAAGCAGGTTTTGCTTCCCTGGTCCTAGAGAGATCATAATTCTAACAGTTTCACATACCCACAGAACACTCCAAGACAAGCAGCATAAACAAGAGCTGAATTTCTAAGATTAAAAACAAGCAGAAGAATAAACAACCCAACCAAAAAAAACCCCAAACCAAAAACCCTTTCAAGCATGTCACTCTGTCTACACAATGACACAAAAAGACGCAGAGCCCTTTCCCTGTCTTTGCAGGTCACCTTTAAAACTGTTACTAGGATTAATATGGGTTCTGTTATCCTTTCAAACAGGAGTGCCGAACCTACAATCCATGGGCTATACATGGTTTACAAGACCATTTCATAAGGGCTGTGGCCTGCTTCAACACAATACACTAATGGCGGATTCATTAGTGTTTTGTCATCAAGATTACATAATTTTAGTTTACACATATATGTAAGTACACTACTGTACATAGAGCAATCAATCTAAATGCATACGAAACATAAACAAAACTTAAAATATAAATCAAATGAAACAAAACAAAAAATAAAGTATAAACAAATATAAAAAAATACAATGAACATATAACAAATATATATAAAAACATATAATGAATAAATATAAAATCAAACAAAACAGCACTTAAAATATAAATGAGAATAGGTCATTTTAAATCTTATTAAATAAATAGAATCTGTTTGGCCCAAACAGGCTTGCTTAGGTTTATGTGGCCCTCCTCTGTAATAAGGTTGGGCCTCACTGCCTTGGAATGCTGGCATTTCCCAGTCTGTTGGAAATAAAACTTTATGACATAGTATATATATAAATCCTCCATCTCCAAATACTTAATATAATCCACTTAATTCAAAACTGCACAACTGTATAGAAACCATGAAGTCGTGGGTATAAAACTCCACATCCGTGCCATTACTTAGTCCACTACAGCTATTGCTCATTAAAGGCTAGGAAGAGCTAGAACTGGAGTCTGAGATCTTGGACAAGTTCATCTCAGGACACTGCCTGTTCATTCAGTCTGGTGTTTGCATGGGAGTAATTGTCAAGGCTTTTCATTCCAGGTGGATTTGAATCTTCTTACCTTTGGTTTGTTACTTCTCTGGAGAACATCAAGAAGCTGCCGGCGAAATCCCTCTAGCTGTGAGAGACCAATTCTGGAAGAGAGAGGAAGAGAGAAAAAGGTGTTAGCTATAACTGCACAGGTGACTACTAAGAGGTGACCATCACAACACAGGTACCAAGGAGAGTGGGACTGACAGAACAGAAGAGCGAGATACCACAATAGAACAGATGGTACAAAGGTGTGGGAGCTGCCACAATCTACAGATAAGCTAAGAAACATCACAAAGATGTGAGTTACACCATACAGACAGCCAAGTGTAAGAAGTCACAGCTAGACTGTCCAGAGATGAGATAGTGTACAGGTATGAGATGTGACAATACAGATAAGTAAGGAGATGGATACAGAGGTGTGGGATAGCATGTGATTGGTAGACGGTACACAGATGTGACATCACAATACAAGGAACCAGGAAAATGGTTCAGAAATATAACAGGTAAGCCCAGGAAATGGTACAGCAGTGTAAAACACCACTACACAGATCATCAGGGAGACAATGCATAGGTGAGAGATGTCATCCTACAGGTTCCCAATAATAATACTAAGCACTTCAGAGCACTTTTCCTCTAGAAATCTTAAAGCACTTTACAAAAGTGGGTCAGTATCATTATCCCCATTTCAAAGATGCGGAGCCAGACAGAAATGACACAACTTGCCCACAGTCACACCTTGAGTCTCCCAGACTATAAGGTCAGAAGGGACCATTAGGAGTTGATGGTAGAGCTGGGAATAGAACCAACTATCCTGACTCCTACTCCAATTCCCTAGCCATCAGGCCACACACCTCCAAGGCAATGATAAAATGGTTTGAAATGTCCAACTATAGATAATCAGGGAGAGGGTATGCAGGTGTGAGATGACACAACACAGATAACCCAGGAGCCAGAGGTATAGGATGACACAATACAGATACCAGGGAGATGGCACAGATATATCAGATGCTACAGTGAACATAACTGTGGAGTCAGGATTTTCACTTCTTCACTCATACAGCCAACTGAGAGAAAAGGGAGGGATACGTCAATAGACAGGTGTAAAACACCAATTAAGGTGTCCAGATAAAAAAGATACAGCAATACAGGTAACTAGAAAGGGAGGGACAAATACGATGCAAATGAGGAAACTGGAAATAGATATGATAGGGGGATGAAAGTGTTCAGACAGGAATGGCCCCCTTTGGAACAGAACATGTGGATAATGAAGTGAGAACTTCAGAGACTTTTCAACTTGCCTGGGAACTAGATCTTTGCCAAGCACGACTGCAGTCACAAACTCTTTTGAATACTCCATGGCATCCTCACTGGAAGAGAAACAGGATCCAAGAAGAACATGTAGGATTTCCCTGCCAGAGAATCACACTCCATGGTCGAATTGCTCTCTGCCTCAGAGGGGGTCCCATTTCCAAGAGGCTGATTTGGGGGGATTATGGTGTTGTGCAGGCCACAATTTCTGTCCCCGGCAGAATCTGGGGTTCTCTCCTTGCTCTACAGATGCAAGGCTTGAAATCCACTCTCTGTGCCCCAGGCGCTATTAAGCCCTTGCATACACTTGGGAAAGGAAGTGGCCAAACATTGCCTCAAATGGAATCTCCCATTGTCTTTAGATGGCCAGGACGCACGAAGAGGTAGGAAGGATAGGATTTCCCATGCCCTTCTGAGACTAACATTACATGGTGCTTCTGGGACTCAAACACTTTTCACACCACCCCAGCTCCTGCAAGCCCAAGGTAAGAGTGAGCCATTGTCATTATGCAGATTTACATCCACACTGACCTCTCTCTGAATCACAGACAGAATGACAATATCTAGAGGCCATCACTACTTACAGAAGTCAAATGATAGGGTCTACAGATGACCTTGTAAGCCATGTTAAAGTGCAATGAAGATCCGAAACAAGATAAATGGAGGCATCCTCTAGAGCTAAAAGATATTCTGGGGTTTAACAGAACACTCTAGCCATGGCTGTGCCTACAACAGCCTAAGGGATTTCTGCCAGCGGAAATCCAAATAGATAAACTACAGAAATCCCTCAGTGATTGTTCTAGGGGAAACAAACAAGGAGTCCTGTGGCGCTTTTAAAGATTAACAAATGTATTTATTGCATGAGCTTTCTGGTGCATAATTCCTTTGACAGTCACTGCAGAGAACTCTCTGTTCATCAGATACTGTGGAGACACCTATCATGGTAATTGTCTTGATTTACCATAATGGGAAACCCTTTCTGGGTACTACAGGGACACCCCTCCCTTCCTGCGGGAACTATTGTGATGGGCAATTCTCTCTGGCTGCTGTAAATAGCCCATAGTGAGTCATGACTGATCAAGGGACCCCATTCCTACCCACGGAAGTCAGGATGGGTGTTTTTTTTTTTTTTTTTTTAAGTAAATCATCTACTGTATATTTATCTGCCATGGACAGAGGGACATGTTGCCCTGAGTCACATAATATGCAGTGGAGGATGTGTGAAAGGACACAGGCTGCCAGTGTCTGCTTGCAGTTGCCACTGTAAATAGGATGAAGCTACAGTATTAAGGGGACTTCTATGCCATATGACTTCACAGATTTAATGAGTGTCTGGGACAGCTGTCCACCTGGCATCATAATCAAGATCCAAAACCAAGACAAAACAGAACCAGGCCCGTTGGACCCAATCAACCAACAGCAACATCAGCTTTTGTAATGTATTGCCCCCAATGGCTGTAGGTTCTTTAGAGCAGAGACTGTCTCTTGCTATTCTTCAGTAGAGCACCAAGCACAATAGGGCCCTGATGCTGACTGGGGCCTTGAGGCGATATCATAGTACTGATAATACACAATAATGATCAGCTGCAATCCCCAGTCAGGTCTCATTTTCCAGAACATACCTCAGCAGCCCACCTGGGGGAGAATAGGCATAGCACTTCAGTGATGGGTACTGTGGACGCAGCAGGAAGGACAGAATGGCAGCCGTGCCTGCCCCTAGGGAATGGCCCACCACAATCAGCCCATAGTGTTTTGTTCCTCTGCCCTGCAAAACAAAGACTAGCTGAGATACTGGAAGAATTTGACCATATTTCTACAATTTGACCATATTTCTACAATGTTTCCCCAGATAAGCAAAAGCTGACTCTTTCCCATGCACTAGTGCTCCAGACCCTTCTTTCTTCTACCAATGGACACAAAGTATGACCTGGTAGGATGACACCTGGAATGGGAATGGAATTCAGACTCCATGCTGATTCAGCCTATGCTACTTAGCAACAGTTCCACCAAGCAAATCCCATCCCCACCCCAGAAGGATCCTTCTTCTGAAGTCAAAGTGGAATTCATTCAGTCCTAGGAATCACATCACTAACTTAGCGGGGCCCAACTCTACCCCATCTGATGGTTGGGAACAGGATAGTTTTCTTACCACCTGTGAATCTGTCTCAGAGCTGGGAACCCATCAGTCTGGAGACAGAATGGTGAGTATCAACATCCCCAACTATTCACAGACACAACTGAAATGAATAATTTTCAGGATAAGATAGACTAGTTCCAGAAACCTTTTCAGAGGGGAACCTTAGAGATATGTGTGGCAAGAATAACCATGGATGCATGTGTAATAGATGCGGGGCGTTTCTAGAGGGTTCCACGCTTGCCAGGGAAAAATGGTCTACCCTGGATAGGAGGAGGAATAAATTGGCTGGAATTGAGGGTGATTAGGAAGATCATGAAATCTCCAGTTCCCCTCTTGGCCTCATCCATGTTGAGAGTGACAATTGTTCAGCAGCAGCTTACATAAATGGACAAAAGGAATTTGGATCTCTCATCCGAGAACAGAGACTCGATGGCTGTCTACACTTACTAAAATTATTTCGAATTAGTTAGTTCAAACTAACTAATTCGAACTAATTTTAGTTAGTTCAAATTAGCTTAATTTGAACTAGAAAAAATTAGTTTGAACTAAGCAAGTGCCATTCATGGCACTTGCTTAGCTCGAATTAGCAATCTCCATTGATTTCAATGGGCCGGTTAGTTTGAACTAAGAAACTAGTTCGAATTAACATGGCCACGTTGGTTAATTCGAACCAGTTAGTTCAAATTAATCCTTACTTCTAATACCCTATTCGAAGTTATTAGTTCGAATTAACCCTTACTTCTAATATCCTATTTGAAGTTATTAGTTCGAATTAAGGAAGCCCTTAATTCGAACTAATTAAAGCCTAGTGTAGCCATGGCTTTAGTTAGTTCGAATTAAGCCTCTTTCATTTGAACTAATGTGCCAGTGTGGACATAGCCTATATGTTTTACACTAGTGAACAGTGGAAGCTGCTGATTTTAGTTACCTAAGTACAAAACAAACAGAACATTCAGGCCAATGGCTGAGTCAACAGACTGTGCCCATGGAGAATAGAAATGAATAGGCAACCTCCCTCAGTTCATCTTCTGGAATGAAGAACTCCACAGATCAATTTGTTTGCCTTGTTGGACTCTTCTTGTTGCACTCCCTGGGAGAGGAAGCCATGGGAGAAAAATGATGCATTCACAGCTCAGCAGTCTGATCCCCTGATGTGGGCCTTTCTTCCTTTCCCTCTCCTTAATACTCCTGAGAACACCAAAGTCTGGTCCCACAGGCCTTAGTTTTCCTGACTCCTAGAAATGTCAGCTTGCTGCCTTGAATTCTACCTCCCACTAAAGGTCCAATGAGATGCCAGAAACTAAGAAATCCCAATTAATGGCTTGGAATTTGGAGATTAGATATTGATCATAGCAGCTGGCATATTTACTCTTACAATAAAAAAAAAAATTCACTTCTAAGCTTTACTGTTGCCTTTGGTTTATATTCAGAAGTTGGAGCTTTGGGCATGGCCTGAACCATAAAGTTTACTAATAAAAGCTTTGCTGACTTTATCCGAGTTCTGAATCTCAGTTCTTTGCATGACCAACAGCAGCACTAAGGGACCCTAAGCTATCTAGAGGAAAGGAGAGTCTATCATCACCTCCTTAGAGTTCTAGTGTTACCAAGACACGGGCCAAACTTTTCCCTCCAATTAAGATAAAATCAAATCTGAAACTAAGAAACAAAATGGAACCAGTAAAAGCACCATCTATCATTCTGTTATTTCACTTATCAGTTAAAAAGTAGCATTCTTAAGTGGCCATCATATCTTCTAGGAGGATAAGTAAAACAAATGCTTTGTCCATGAAAGAACCATTTCTTCAGCTTCTTCCTGGTAAAGTTGTCTTTTATACGGTACTTGACTATTTTACAAAGTTGCTTCTACATATGACATTAATGGAGACATCTCCTTATCTTCCTTTGGTCCAGATCCTACAGAGCGACACCAAATTACACCTGGTGAAGATTGGACCCATAATATTTAAAACTATCTAACCAAAAGGAAGTCAAGTTAAACTCCCCTGAGGTGAGATTGGTGATCAACTATTATTTAGACAGGAACACCGACAAGATTTTGTGTGTACATTGTGCAGGAGAGAATTATGGCATCAGAACTTCAAACACCATTATATTCTTGCAAATCCTGGCAGCAATTATTAAGGTCTACAGGACAGCAGGAAAACGCCCCTCTCTCCATGAGAAAGAGCTTATTTAATAAATCCATTTTCCACTTTCTGGGGTGAAAGGAATAGAGCATCATATTAAGAAATTACCAGAGAAGTGGCCTGTGCGTCCCTCCATCCATTTACCAGACATTACAAGTTGAACATCTCTTGGGACATTTGGCTATCAAGTCCTGCTGTCTGCCATCCTTCTTGGATTCCCCTTTTCCTTCTTGGTTTCTAGATGGCTTGCTAAATCCCAATAGTCCATCTTCACACTAAATCATTCTCTGAGCACAAGAATAGGGCAATCTTCTCATAATAGGGAATCTAACAGTACAGAGAAATGGCCCTTAACTAAGAGTTAATCCTTCTGTTAGTATAATATAATTTATATTCACTTTGGAAGTTAGCATTTTGGAGTTGTGGTATGGTTCTCTTCATGATACAGGGAGATCCGCTAATGTAAAAAGTATATATTTGAGCTATCCAAGTGAATGCTAACAGGCATAGCTGTCCAATAGTCTTCCTCTAAACTAATGGATTACATGGACATTAAACTTTAGTCTATTGATATTGTTCCTCTGCTCAGTGTCATTACAGGAGCAAGTGTTTTGCTTTGTTTTTTTGCAACACCGGCCTCACTTCCTGTTTTTAGCCTTGCTTCAAGAACTAGCTCAGGAGCCCTGCAGGACTGATGTGGAGAACTCTTCAAAAGAAGGAGCCTGGAGCACGAAGGGCATTGGAATAGCAGGTAACAGGTTCGTGCTCTGGTGGCTGGGATCACTAAGAATCAGAAGAAAGCTTGAGTAGCTGAGATCAACTCTAGTGCAGCTGTTTCAGGGACATGTGGCTGGAGGCACAATACCAATGGCATAGGAGACTCCTATCTCCTAAACACTCTGCAGGGAACACAAGAAAGCAAGGACTCACCAAGTCACGTCCAAAGGCTTGAGAAAGCACCATCTCTTGCTCCAGTTTCTTCTTGATGTACTCAGCAGACAACACCATTCCCTTGAGGGCAGATACCAAGGAACAGAGACCAAAATGTGAACGTTAGCATATCAGCAAAGTCTCAACATACAAAAGCTAGCAAATTATAGAAAGGGGCTAGTGGGCTTCCTGGCTAAGACTCTGGAGTACACCCAAGGGTGGAAGGTACAGACTCAGCTGTTCATTTCATTTGAAGAGGAATTAATTGGAGTAGCAGCAGGCATCTGTCTAGTTATCAGGGTTGTGAACCATTATACAGTAGTAGAAGTAGTAAATATTTATATTATGGTAGCGCCCAGAGGCTCCAGTCGGGACTAGGGCCCACTGTCATTCTGTATGAACACAATGTTTTATAAAGCTCTCTGACACTTGGGACATTAGGCAGACTGTCTATCTTTGGTAATTACAGCCACGCAGGAAGTCTGTGACAGAGCAGGGAACTGACCCTGGATCTCCTGAGACCTAGCACCTTAACCATTATCCTCTCTAATCTCAATCTGTGAATGAAAATGTTGAATATTCTGAGAAGCAAATAATGACAACATCAAGGTTCTTGTTACGCCTACTAGCAACAGAAAGTAAGAGAAGTGTCTTGATGGGAAGAGGAATGAGTAGAGCCACTAGTGAATGGAGAGGAGAATAGCTATTGTGTGGAGTCAACTGCCATTGGATACTGAAGACGACATGGGTTTGTAGTTGTGAACTATTAGGGGACTTTGGTTGAATAGAATCTAGAAATGTACAAGGCAGCAAGGGTCTTAATAAGATGGCTCTATAGAAAGCTGATCAGCTCATCTTGTTTGTCTGCTCTCAATCTACAGAATGTTCAATTCACTACCTGGCTGTTTCTCATTCTGTCAGTACCCATACAACAACAGATGGTGTTCAGTGATCAGCAAATACCCCAGCGCATAAATGTGATGGGGTATACAAACCTCACACTGGGATGGAAGGGGTTAAAGGACTATAATGGACCCAGCTAACCCCAGCCCTTCAACCTAGCAACATGGAGACAAGGCAGTGCACAAGCCAAATAAGCCATTTCTTAGGGCCTCACATTATGAGGGACCACGAAATATGGCGGAGATAACTAAGAAGATTTATCATAAGGTATTTGATAATGCAAATAAGGCTTTTTGCAAGATGTAAGTTTAATTTAGTTGTTTTTCATTGCATCTTTGCCTATGTAAACATGCAAATATAACAGCTTATCATTTATTTTTTTCATTACCCTTTCTGTTATAATGTAATACACTTTCTTTTTTTTTTTTTTTTTTTAAATGGTATGGGGCCTCTGAATCTTGATATAGCTTAGGGCTTCAGCATGTCTTAATCCGGCCCTGCGACAAGGGTAAAAAGGGAGCAACCTAGCTCAGAAGGAAGAGACTGAGGAAGAGTACAGACCTACGCTGAAGACTCCTGTCAAAACGAACTGGGAAAACCCCCCGAACAAGGACGAGACTGCATGCAGATCCCATTTGGGGCTGGCAGGATTGAAGAAGTGGTAGGAAGCGACCCAGAGAAGGTAGTTCAAAGGGACACGCCCTCCCCGAAGCCAAATGCTGCTGACTTTCCTAGGGCCCTGGGTTGGAATGGAGTGGGTGGACAGGCCCAGGGTTTCCTGCCACTACTCCTACAGTGAACAGACACTAACTGTTAGGTTCCTTGGCCCTCAGAGGGTCCCATTATGCTGGTGGAGAATGAGGGCAGGCCAGGGCCCCAGGCCTGACAGAAGGCTCCATCCAAACACACAAACAAACACAGATGGATACAGAGAAGCTGCTAAAATGGGTTCTGGAATATCATCAGCAGCAAGCTGACAAGCAAGAGAAGCTGATTAGGGAGATGGCAGGCTAACAACAGTGACTCCTTCAGTAGGTGGTTCCACTCCTACAAGCACCAGGGGCAACCTCAGGCCTGCCCAGGAGAGGAGGAAACATCAACAGAAGTCTGCCTATGATGGTGCCCAAAATGGGGCCCCATATGACCCCAAAGCATTCCTGGTCACCTTCAAGCAGTTGCGGCTTGAAACCTCAGAAAGAAATGGGCCACCCTACTGGTCGGGCCCAGGCCACCTATTGAGATCTCTAAGAGACGATAAGACTGGACTATGTGCACGTCACAGCAAACATCTTGGAAGCCTTCAACATATCATCCAAAACATACCAACAATGTTTCTGCCTTAAGAAGTTCGCCCTAGCATACAGATATGAGCCTGAATGAGCATTGCTGGCAATGGCTCCAACCAAAGAGATGTACTGGGTCCAGGTGGCAGAGAAGATAGTTGTGAAGCAAATCACCCAAATCCAGCCATTGAAAAGATATGAATGGGTGATGAGACATTAGTCAAAGACTCTGACAGTATCACTGGCAGAAAACTACCTGATGTCCCTTAGACCAGAGGCAGAAACACCAAAAATCAGGCTGGTTCATCCTGGATTCCTGCAGAGCATCAATATCTGAACACCAACAAGAGTAAATGGGGTGGGTTACAAGGGTAACTCTCACTCACTTGGCAGAATCGGCCTGCAAACCACTCCTCCCACTGAGAGCTGCTCTGTGTGCGGCCAACATGGGTATTTCAGAAAGGACTGCCCCCTCATGGAATGCAATTATGGGTAGGTTGGACAGCTAAGAAGAGAGCGCAAAAGAGGAATCGTGGGAAGATGTACAAGTGAATGGGATAGCCATACAAGAGCTGATAGACTCAGGCTGCAGCCAGACCTTAATCTAGTAGAAGCTGGTAGCGGCCCAGGATGAAACTAGAGACCTAATATTCCTCCAGTGTATACATAGGGACATACGGCCCTACCCCATAAGAGAAATATAACCGACTGTGCAAGAACATACAGAAACTATTCGAGCTAGAGGCGCACCAGACCTGGCCTAGCTGGGCAGACTTGAGCAAGACTGGAAATACTTCAAGAAAACGATCGAGAGATGACAGGGCCCCTCCCTGATGAAAGTGCTGCCAGAGCTGGGGGATGCGGGATGGTAGGCAATGGCTAGAGTGGCCAAGGAGGAGCCACAGAGAGAAAGTGACTCCCAGGAAAATGAAGGTGTGGGGGAAGGACCATCCACTCAAGAAGGGGCCCTATGACTAGATCCAAGTCTGACCATAAAGGCTTGCTGCCACCTGTCAACCCTCACCTGCTGTGCTGAGGAGGGAACTTTGTAGAAAAATAAAGGAACAACCCCACTCTAAGCTGAGTATATTAATAGCTTACCCAAGCACAGAATAAAGTACAGGACCCCCAGATGCTGAAACAGCATTCCAATTTTGAACTGATGGGGAGAGGACATACTACAGAATGATGAAGGATCTTAAGACACGGGAAGAAAATACTCCTAGTGACAAAGAAGTACTGCCAGGAGTGTTACAATTAGTCCATACTACCCCATTTGGAGGCCATCTGAGGAGAGAAAAATGCTTGACAGGGTGACCCTGAGGTCCTACAGGCTGGATGTCTACCCTGAAATGCGAGCCTATTACTTCTCATTTTTGGAATACCAGTAGATGAACCCAAAGAAGGTCCTGAAGGCCCCCTATGTGGGGATACCCTTTTCACAACTTGGCATAGACATGGCAGGGCCATTAAAGAAATCTGCCACTGGGTACAAATACATACTGGTGATTATAGACTACACTACTAAATACCCTGAGGCCATTCCCCTACATTCCACAACAGCAGCAGCTGTTGCTAGCAAATGTGGGAAAAGGTTTGCATGGATAGGGACCCCAAAGAAAATACTAATGGACCAAGGACCAAATTTTACCTCACAAATGATGAAGGAACTATGTGACCTATTGAAGATCAAATCCTTAAGGACTTTGGTGCACCACTCCCAACCGACAAGTTAGTCGAGTAGTTTAATGAACCATTAGAGAACATGCTGAAAAGCTTTGCAACCATCAGACTCAATACTGGGACAGCCTGATCCTCTCTCTCTTATTTGCCATTCATGAGGTACCACAGGCGTCCACAGGGTTTTCCCCAGTTGAATAATTGTATAGGAAACTGCCAAGAGGAATCCTGGATCTTCTCCAAGAGATGCGGGAAGAACAAAACACCAGGATGAGTAATGTAGTAAAATATGTGATACAGCTACAGGAGACATTGAAGACCCTGGCAGAGTTCACCAGAGAGAATCTACAGAGGGTGCAACACAAGCAGAAACAAACCTGTGCAAGTTCCAGCCTAGAGACTGAGTGCTACTCCTGCTACCAACCTCAGAGTCCCAGGTGTTGGCTCGATGGCAAGGCCCCTTCAAGATGTTATCCTTCATCTGCTCCTCTGTCTTCTATGCCATGCTACTCATCCATGTGGGAACCAATGATACTGCAAGAGGTGACCCTCAGCAGATCAAAAATGACTACAGGGCTCTGGGAGCATGGGTGAAGGAGTACGGTGCATAGGCGGTGTTCTCCTCAATCCTTACGGTCAAGGATAGGAACCTGAGCAGAGACAGATGCATCCTGGAGGTGAATGCCTGGCTGCAAAGATGGTGTTACCAGGAGGGCTTTGGCTTCCTCAAACATAGGATGCTGTTTCAGGAAGAAGAACTGCTAGGCAGAGATGGACTCCACCTGTCAAGGAAGGGGAACAACATATTTGGAAGTAGACTGGCTAACCTAGTAAGGAAGGATTTAAACTAGGTTTGAAGGGGGAAGGTGACCAAAGCCCACAGGTAAGTCAAACTGAGAGAGACCTGGGGGAAGGGATGGAACTTGGGGGGTGCCAGGAATGTAACAACAGGGATAAAAGAGAGGGTTGTTGGAACTGGGAGGGGAAATCAAATCATTGTCTTATGCGTCCTAATGAAGTCCTAATACCTGAGGTGAGTGGGGAAGGAGGACACTTGGAGGAATTGCAAGGAGGAAGATGCAACAGGAGAGATAATCGACAGGGCAAAGTAGGGCAATCGGCCTGGTATTTTAAGTGTTTGTACACAAATGCGAGGAGCCTGGGAAACAAGCAGTAAGAATTGGTAGTACTGGCACAGACAAGGAACTATGATGTAACTGGAATAACAGAAACATGGTGGGATAACTTGCATGACTGGAGCACTGCCATGGATGAGTATAAATTGTTCAGGAAGGACAGGCAGGGAAGAAGAGGTGGAAGAGTAGCACTTTATGTAAAAGAGCTGTATGACTGCTCGGAGCTCCACTATGAACGTGGAAACAAGCCGGTTGATAGTCTGTGGGTAAAGTTTAGAAGAGAGTGCAGCAAGGGGGATGTCATGGTGGGCGTCTGCTACAGACTACCAGACCAGAAGGAGGAGGTGGATGAGGCGTTCTATGGAGAACTAGCAGAAGTTTCCAGATTGCAGGCCCTGGTTCTCATGGGTGACTTCAATTACCCTGACATCTACTGGGAAGGCAATACAGCGGTCCACAGGCAATCCAGGAAATTTTTGGAGAGTGTTGAGGACAACTTCCTGGTACAAATGCTGGAGAAACCAACTAGGGGCCTTGAACCTCTAGACCTGCTGCTCACAAACAGAGAAGAATTGATAAGGGAAACAGAAGTGAATGGCAACCTGGGCAGCAGTGACCATGAGATGGTAGAGTTCAGAATCCTGATCAATGGAAGGAAAGAAAGAAGCAGAACACACACCCTGGACTTCAGAAAAGCAGATTTTGGCTCCCTTAGGGAACTGATAGGCAGGATCCCTTGGGAGACTGATCTGAAGGGGAAAGGCATCCAGGAGAGCTGGCTATATTTTAAAGAAACCTTGTTAAAATTACAGGAAGTTACCATTCCAATGTGCAGAAAGAACAGCAAATGTGGAAGGCGCCCAGTGTGGCTTAGCAGAGAACAGAGCGATGAGGTGAAACATAAAAGGGAAGCTTACAAGAAGTGGAAGCTTGGACAGGTGATAAGGGAGGCATATAAAGATATTGCTCAGGACTGCAGGGATAAAATCAGAAAGGCCAAGGGCAATTGGAGTTGCAGCTAGCAAGGGATGTGAAGGATAAAAGAAAGGGGTTCTACAAGTATGTCAGTAACAAGAAGAGGATCAGGGATGGTATGGGTCCCTTACTGAATGAGACAGGTATCCTCGTGGTGGATGATGCGGAAAAGGCTGAAGTACTCAATGTTTTTTTACTTCAGTCTTCACAGGGAGGGCCAGCTCCCAGGCTACTACACTGGGTAATGCAGAATGGAGAAAAGAAGAGCAGCCCTCGGTGATGGAAGGTCAGGTTAGGGGGGCTGGATGAACTGCATCTGAGGGTGCTGAGGGAGTTGGCCGAAGTGATTGCAGAGCCGCTGGCCATTATCTTTGAAAACCTGTGGTGAACAGGGAGGTCCCAGAGGATTGGAAAAAGGCAAATATAGTACCTATCTTCAAGAAAGGGAAAAAGGAGGATCCGGGGAACTACAGACCGCTCAGCCTCACCACAATCCCTGGAAAAATCATGGAGCAGGTCCTCAAAGAATCCATCCTGAAACACTTGGAGGAAAATAGAGTGATCAGGAACAGTCAACATGGATTCACCAAGGGCAAATCGTGCCTGACCAACCTGATTGCCTTCTATGATGAGATGACTGGATTTGTGGATGCAGGAAGAGCCGTTGACGTGGTATACCTCGACTTTAGCAAGGCTTTTGATATGGTTTCCCACAACATTCTCGTCGGCAAGTTAAGGAAGTATGGGTTGTATGAGTGAACTGTAAGGTGGTTAGAAAACTGGCTAGATCAACGGGCTCAGCGGGTAGGAATCAATGGCTTGATGTCTAGTTGGCAACCGGTAACGAGTGGAGTGCCCAGGGGTTGGTCCTGGGGCCGGTTCTGTTCAACGTCTTCATTAATGATCTCAGTGATGGGACAGATTGCGTGCTTAGTAAGTTCGCGGATGACACCAAGTTGGGGGGAATGGTAGACACGCTGGAGGGCAGGGACAGGATCCAGGGAGACTTAGACAAATTGGAAAACTGGGTCAAAAGAAACCTCATGAGGTTCAACAAGGACAAGTGCAAAGTCCTGCACTTAGGATGGAAAAATCCCATGCACTGCTACAGGCTGGGGACCGATCAGCTAAGTAGCAGCACTGTAGAAAAGGACTTGGGGGTTATGGCGGATGGGAACTTGGATACGAGCCAACAGTGTGCCCTTGTTGCCAAAAAGGCCAATGGCATATTGGGCTGCATCAGTAGGAGTGTTGCCAGCAGATCGAGGGATGTGATAATTCCCCTCTATTTGGCACTGGTGAGGCCGCAACTGAAATACTGTGTCCAGTTTTGGGCTCCCCACTACAGAAAGGATGTGGACAAATGAGAAAGAGTCCAGCGGAGGGCAACGAAAATGATTGGGGTGCTGGGGCACATGACTTACGAGGAGAGACTGAAGGAACTAGGCTTATTTAGTCTACAGAAGAGAAGCCTGAGGGGGGGATTTGATAGCAACCTTCAACTACTTGAAGGGGTAGTCCAAAGAGGAGGGAGCTAGTCTGTTCTTGGTGGTAACAGAAGACAGAACAAGGAGCAATGGTTTCAAATTACAGCTGGGGAGATCGAGGTTGGATATTAGGAAAAACATTCTCACTAGGAGAGTGGTGAAGCATTGGAATGGGTTACGTAGGGAGGTGGTGGAATCTCCATCTTTGGAGATATTTAAGGTTCGGTTGGACAAAACCCTGGCTGGGATGATTTAGTGGGAGTGGTCCTGCTTTTAACAGGGGGTTGGACTAGATGACCTCATGAGGTCCCTTCCAGCCCTATAATTCTATGATTCTATGGTGAAACAGGCAGGAGAGATCAATTATGAGATTCAGCAGGTCTTGAAGGAGCAAGAGGGCCTCCTTGTCACCCCATTTGCCCCAAACCCAGAGCTTGGACTGCAGACCACAACACAGAACAATGTGATGGTATTTGTAGTAAAGAGACTGCAGCTCAAACAAAAGTGACAAATATGACAGCTCGTTGAATCATTGCCCAAGGTGTTTTTGGCAGAACACAGGTGAATACACCTGATGGTCCTGATAATGAACCAAGTAGAAAGGTATGCAAGAGCCTATGGCCATTCCTGTGGAAGATGTGGGAGACGGTTCACTGGGAACTCCAGGTCATGATAGGATGGAAGGTTGTCAAAGCATCACACAAGCGGAGGAGCCCATCGTACTTTTGCCTAAACCAGATGGGGTAACACGATTCTGTGTGGACTTCTGGAACATAAATTCCATTTCAAAATTTGACACAGACCCCATGATTCAGGTTGATGAACTGCTGGAAAGACTGGGAGCCACCAAGTACATATCCATCCTCAACCTGATGAAGGGATACTGTCAAATACCCTTAACATCTGAGGCTAAAGAAAAAAAATGCCTTCTCCACACCATGGGGACTGTACCAGGTTAAAACCATGCCCTTCGGAATTCCAGGGGCTGCAGCCACTTTCCAGCAACTGATGGACCAACATACATGGCCACCTACATTGATGGTATTGTAATTTACAGAGAAAACTGGAGTGAACATGTAAAACACATGACAGCAGTGTTATAGGACGGGGAGGGTGGGGGTGCGGGGGGTGGGGTGGGGTGGGGTGGAAGGATTGACAGCTAATCCAGCCAAGTGTTGATTGGCCACTCAAAAAGTCACATCTGGGATATGCTGTGGAGTGAGGCTGGCTATGATCTTTGGTTAATAAGATCCAAGACCTAGTGACTATCCAGTCCCTTCCACAAAGAGGTAAATTCAGTGATTCTTGGGGTTGGCAGTGTACTATCAACAATTAACCCCAAACTTCTCCATCCTTGCAGCCCCTTTGATGGATCCAGTCAAAGGCTGCGTCTACACTGGTAAATTAAATCGACTTAAGCTTGGCTTGTCAACTTAATTTGCCCTGCATCTACACTACACTTTGCTTAAGTCGACTTAAGGAAAATTAAACCACCTTTCTATTCGACCTAAGGCTTAATTCGACTTTTTAAAGTCAAATTAAGCCAGTGTAGCCCTAAGTCGACTTAGGGCTACCCCAGGACTACACCAATGCCCTCCCTGCCAGGGGGGCACTGGGAGAGCCTGGCATGCCCCCCAAAGGGCAGGGCATGTGGGCAGGGTGTGACACTGTCTGGATTTAGGGAAGCATTATGATATTATTTTCAATGGATATCTCATAAATGCTATAATCCATAGGAGCTATGTCATGTTTGGTATCAATAGAAAGGTAGTCATTTGCTGGGAATGATTATATAGTTTATGTCTAGGAATTCTATTTCAATTGGAAGTTAGGAATATGGTGTTCTATCTAGACTTTAACTTATGTTATTTTATGGAAATGTCTGACAGAGGCGTCCGTGAAAAACCATTGTGTCCTTAATGTTTAGGAATGTGTCAGGACAATGGTCCCAGGGTTGACTTAGTTAAGTAGACTTAGTTAAAGTCGACTTAAAAGTGCAAGTGTAGACATAGCCAAAGAGACTACTCTCGAAAAGGTCCAATGAACCAAAAATTGTGCTGAGGCATTCAGAGCACTATGAGATCAGCTGCCCCAGGAACCAATTCTATTCCTCCCTGACTTCACAAGGCCCTTCATTCTTTAGACACGTCCAATGTGGGGTACATTGTCACAGGAATCCAAAGGAAAAGAACATCCAATTCTTTATCTTAGCCAGACATTGTTTCTGGAGTAAGTAGCCTACTCGACCACTGAGAAGGAGAAGCTGCGAGGTGGGCCATTGGTACCATAAAATACTACTTGTGGGGGAAACCCTTCCCTCCTTGTGACTGACCATGCATCACTTCACTGGCTGAATTCTATGAAGGGCCATAACTCAGGCATTATGCAGTGGTGTCTCTCTCTAAAGCTGTATAACTTCCAGATGGTGCTTCAGGCAGGCATGGAAACTAAAAATATGGACTTCTTTTCATGGGATGGGAGAGGGATGCAAATGAAAACCTGACTGTCCCAAGCTATGGTCTGAGGGGGAATACAAACCCTAGACTGGGGTGGAAGGGGTTAAATGACTATAATGGACCCAGATAGTCCCAACCTTTCAACACTGCACAGCATGCTCCATATGGAGAAGGGCTTAAAAAGGGAGCAACCCAACTCAGAAGGGAGGGGCTGGGGAAGAGTGCAAACCTGGAACCCTCCCAGCAGACAAGACTTTATGGAGAGCCTAGTCAGGGTTAGCAGGTTTTGGTTTCCTTCTTTTTCACTTTTATTTGAGACCAGAACCAGTGGTAGGAAGCAAGCCTGAGAATGTATACTGCTGACCTACCTGGGGCCCCGAGTCAATCGGCTCCCCTACCACTGCCCCTGCCATGAGCGGATGCTAAACAGTAGGCTCCTCTGCCCCAAGAAGACCCCATTACAATAAAACAGAGCCCTGTGGCACTTTTAAAGACTAACAGATTTATTTATCGCATGAGCTTCCGTGGGAGAAAATCCCACTTCGTCAGACGCTTTGAAGACGAAAGCTCATGCGATAAATAAATGTTAGTCTTTAAAAGTGCCACAGGACTCTGTTGTTTTTCTGCAATAGACTAACACGGCTACCCCTTTGGAACCCATCACAATCAACCACCTGGCAATCTATGTAAAGGTGAAGAATGTGATAGGAAACAAGGGACAAGATAGAGTGAAATAACTAAAATAGTTCTAATGTAAAAAGGGAACAATTGCCAAGTGTTGTTGATTAATATATAAGGGATTCATGCTCAACACAAAAAAGTGCAGCAACCTGGGTTTCTTCAAATTCTTCAAGATCAGATGAGCCACTGAATAAATAAAACTGACAATTGAAGACAAGAGCAAAACAGTGATGAGTTTGTGAGCCTGCAAATGAGACATCTTTGAGGCTATTATCAACATCGAAAAGTAGCTGCCAGGATCATTAAAGCCTCTGTTCTTGGCCTTCTGATAGCTCTTCAACTTTAGTCTCATTCAGGAACAATCCCTATTCATCTATGACTTCAGTGGGAACTTCTAAAAATCAGCCACTTATTTAAGTATTCAATGTGGATTTAGGCTCCTATTTTTTTTAAAATCTTGAACTGAATCCATGATGATATGTTACTAATGGATTGAATTAGTCAGCCTTATAGATATATTCTTGATACCGATACTCTAGTACAAGCAGTAATTTATTATTATGGAACCAGTGTCATAACTTCATCATTGTCATTAAGGCTGTGCTTAAGTTTTTCTACTAAGCTGGGATATCATTCTCTAAGTCATGAAGGAATAAAAAACTGGGCCTAATTTAAAAACTGACACATCAATGGTAGGAGGCCAAGAGGAGATTTTGGAGAAAATTTCAAGAAAATACTCTGTATAGTTCTGTAGTTTTGCTCTAAGGAGTTTTAAAGTGAAATCTGGGGAGTATAATATTACTTTGGATCCTGCAGCTCAAAACCCCTTCACATTTCCACATACGTAAATCTCAGTAAAAATCCATACATAGGCTCTAGTGGAAGAAGGTAGATGGTAATTAACTGCTTTCAGGAACTGTTGTATCTAGCACTTACAGTATAGTTAAAAGAGGATGATGTTTGTCATCGCCATCACTCTTAGAGCTTTTTGTTACAAGTCATGGTCTCTGTCACCCTGGCTAGCCTGTTACCAGAGAAGATTCCTCCATTACCTTATTATTTTATTTCTTCTTTAGCAATTTGACTCTAGATATGTTCATTGCACCTGACTATGAAAGAATAACCTGAGTTTTAAGATAGACGACTTGTATGAGGTAATATCTTTTCTTGGACCAACTTCTCTTTGTGAGAGAGACAAACTTTCAAGCCACACAAAGCTCTTTCGTGGCTCGAAATCTTGTCTCTATCACCAACAGAATTTGGTCCAATAGAACAGTGGTTTTCAAACCATGGGTTGGGACCCAGTACAGAGTCACTGACCCTCAGGTACTGGGTCACGGTGCACCTTGCTCCTGCCACTGAAAGACTGAAATGCATTATTGAAAGATGTAAATGTTGGGTCACGGGCATAAATGATTTTTTTTTCAACTGGGTCCAGAGGAAAAAAGTTAGAACACGACTGCAATAGAAGATATTACCTCACCCATCTTGTCTCTCTAATACCCTGGAACTGACACAACTACAACTAGAAAGAGTTTTAGGGGCATTTTGCTTAAACTAATGTGACCATGTGATGTTTTTGAAATGATTTTTCCCATATATTTGTGATTTTACCCTAATTTTGCAGTGATAATCAACTAGTCTTGAATACAGATATGGTAAAAGCCCCAGCAATAGCTCAGGTCATTTTTAATGAATAAAATTATGACAAGAGATGTGATCAACCAACCATTCCCTCCTGTATTTGTAATAAATTGGTGGGGAGGTCAGTACAAACCTATCAAGAGTTTTCAATTGCAGATCACATGATCAACTGTACATAAAACAGAACATTGGACTACCTCAGCTAGTGGAATTGAACTAGTCCTGTTGCTTGTGTGCATGTGAAAACGTATTCAGCACAAGAAAACAAATGTATGGTATGTCCCAACATTACCATATATGTCATTTATTTTCACAGTAACTGTTGATTTTTGCACACTATATTAAAATATATCAAGACATACTAAAATATTTTCGTTTTTAGTCTTCTTGAGAGCCAATAGCACTTAATTATCTTGTAGTTCATATTGATAACAGTATTTTAAAATATAGTTGTATTTGTCTGCTATTTATTAACAGGTGATATCTATTGATTTGAAAAATACAGTCAAAACTATTTTATAACTGTAATTTGATTTTATAAAATAAAGAACAAGCACACACTTCTTTAAATTACATTTGAAGTTGCCATAATATTTATCAAAGAATAGAAAAGGAAATTTTAATAGAAGTGCAAACAGAAACACAAAAAGAAAAAAGGAACAATCTGATTAAATATGTAATAAACTTAGACATAATAATGCGAATATTCTAAAAAGACCAATCAAGAGAAAATCTTTATATCTAACATGTAACCTAGATTTGCTCAATAGCTAGTAATAAATACTTGTAATTTAGATTTCTGGTTTATTAATCCAATTTTCATTTGGATTTAATTTTATCTTTTTTATTTCATAAAAATTGTTTACAATTATTATTATGCTATGCAATTTTGAACAAAATGCATTAGTTCAACATGAGACATTAGCACTAACTCTTTAATAAGCATATTTAGCAAATTAAACAAACAGCATATACTTTAAATTTCTGAATGCCAATTATATGAAAAAAATTCTACCTCATTTATTTCTGAATATTATTTTATTATGCTGATTACTGTTTGTTATTTCAGACGTATAAAACAGCATTTACATTTACGAGAACAGGAATGCAACCTATGTTTCAACAATATAGCCCATTCTATAAGACTATCCACAGATGTAATCTTTAACCAAACATGTAATCCCAGTGACAACAATTACAGCACGCATGTGAATAAGAACAGCTTTCATGAGTAAGGCTTCCAGAATGAGGATCTTAGGCCTCTAATCAGCCAAGGACTTAACTTTGGGCATAAGATTAGTTCCTTTCACTAAGATACTCATGTACTTCAAATTAAGCACGTTTTGCATTGAGCACTTGGCTGTATTGGGGGCCTAAAGTGTTTTCTATTCTCACTAAATTGATTTAGTTGCACCAAGCCAGATCTCTACAGACATACTGCATCAATTTTGTTACATCAATGCAAGTTTTCTTAATAGAGATGAGGCTCTGGTATGGGTGAGTGTCACTGAGTCTGTTAACTTTTGTTAGGAATGCATTTCTTTTTCTTATGACTGAGCTTTTCAGAATTTTCTATGTCAGTGATTTTGTTTTACACCTTAACAGATCCTTTTTATTGCTGTGTAATTTTTATTAATTGTGCATCTTTCTTTTCCTTAATTAATGGCCTGCTGACCTTAGAAGGTTGGGGGTGTGGGGGAGGTTAATAACGCCGCTTTGCTGTTATATAGCCTATTTAATCCAAAGCTCTCAAAGTATTAATGAATCTTGCAACATTTTGGGGAGGCATTTGGGATTACACTGTCAAGTTTGAAAGCCAAAATAAGAAGGTTTTTCTGAGTACCTTGTGTCCCAGCCAGGTTCCATGGTGACCCTCAACTGGGAGGCGCTCTGCATCCCCTGTCAGGTCAGTCAGGGCATCCTGGAGGGAGAGAATCCAACACCACTCAGAAAGTGAGGGAAAGAGAGCAAGAGTGTGAAATGAAATCTCTGCTTGTACCTGAAGAGACTCCCAAGGACTTTGGGCAATATGGCACATTCTGGTGAGGATGAGCATCAGGGGCCTCCATCACAGAGCGCACATACCTTTGGAGATAGAGTTCCTCGGATACTGATGACCACCTTCTTCTTCTCATGGTCCACAGCCACATAGAAGGGAGTTTCATAGACCTGAGGAAAATGCACTACTCTGTTAAAATGTTCAGCCCACCTAGCTGTGAGTCCCATCCATTTCCCTCCCAGCTAGGATGAAGCAGACCGCATGCATGAGATAGCTCCCCTCTGGATGGTTCAAGATCAGCAGTGACATAAATACTTGTATACAAGTGGTGAGGTTAGTCCAGAGGGGGAGCTTCAGTGTTGAGGGAATGGCTAAGAGTCCTCCCAACCATGCTAGAGAGCACATAGCTCTCATGGGAAAGTGCCTGGGTAATGTACCCTGAGTGTAGCAGGGGCCATAGAATCTTCTTACCGCATCATGACAGGAGGTGTAGACAATGTCCACTGAGGTCATATTCTCATCCAGGAAGTGGCGACGGATGGCGATGGCATTGCAGCCGCAGCAGTTATCCTCCTCAATGGTGACACTAGGGGCATAGCGGGGCCGTGAGGAACAAAGGCAGCAACATCTGCTGAGAAAAAGAACTACTCTGAGGAAAAAGGAGAAGTGGGACTATGAAAAGAGAAGAAAGCAAGCAGGGGAGGCACTGAGCCAAGAAGGAGAAACAGAGGAAGATACTACATGGGCTTGAGAGCACCTGCATGCAACTCTTCAGCGTTGCCTCACATCATTGTTTTTATGCACTGGTGCCATGAAACTGTAGCATAGACAAGGCACAGTCACCACCTAACTGTGATCTGAGTAGGTTTAGATAACATGGTGGTAAAAATGCTCATCCCCTACCTGTGCTACAGCTGCTGCTATCGATAGGCCAGGTGAAGCTGCACCCATGAAGAAAAATGTTTCATTTTTCCCAGAATAGACACACATCCTCTTTTCCAGCATCACAGTTTAAAATCACCATGATGGGTATGCAATGTTGCTTGTGAACACCAGGGGGAGAAACAGTGCAACTAATGAATGAAGAATTAATGTGGGATCTTTGAACCCTCCACAGACCTGAATACCTGGAGAGATGCTATCTATACCTTTGTTACTGCAATCCCAAATGGCTTCTAACAGACAAAGAAGCCATCCCTCATTAAGGTGTTTGCCCATGAAAAACAAAGCCATTCCGGAATTACCTAACCACCAAAAGAACAGTTAATTTGTTTGTTTTTAACACTTGAAAAATGTCTTTCCCTACACCTTATACACAGATAACTCAGAAATAGACAGACTTTCAGCTTCTCGACTGAGAAAACACATGAGCTGGTCAGACCCGCAGAAAATGTACAGAGAAAGTTCCAAGCCACTGAAAATATGAAATGTTTGAAGTGAAAGTGTGACCTCTCTGTTACCTGCAGTACTGCTATCTGGAAGTGACCACGCTACTCCCAGCATCAAAAATAAATCCCAGAAAGCAATGAGCAGAGATCCCAGCCAAGTCTCATTGACATTAAATGTCAGCTCCTTCCATTTCTGTGCTTCCCTGCACTGCAAGATGGCAATTCTGACTCAGTGAATATAGTCTTAATTCTCCATGCTGGCTGTATGAAGCACACAGGTCTGGCAAGGTCTTTGGCATGTCAGACTGAGGGCATGCAGACAGTCTGGATTATTTAATGGGGAAGACTGATGAACGGTGGGGAGTAAGAGACTGAGAAGAAAGAACAGGAAAGGGGAGAAAGGGGAGATGGATAAAGAAAAGGAAAAAGAATAAAAGAAAAGGAAGACAGAAGGGAAAAATGAGAAAGGGGAGAGAGAAGGCAAAATGGGGAGAGAGAAAGAAAGTAAAGGCAGAGGTAGAGGCAGGGATGGACACTCACGAGCAGGATCTGGCCAGGCGACAAAGTCCACAGGTGGGCTTCCTCATCAGGTACATGGGCCAGCCATAGGCAGCCAGGGCAAACAGCATATAATAACAGACCTCTTTGTACCGCAGCATCTCTTGCTGAAAGAGACATAAGAGATTAAGTGCCCATCATATTCTCTTTGGTGGTGCTTTCCTCACTAGCAGAGCAGCTGCAGATCTCAGAGCACATCAACACTTGCTCTGTGGAGGGCATGTTGGTTATCCTGGGCCAGATCCTCCACCAGAGTAAATCAACCAAGCTACACCAATTAACACCAGCTGACTCTCTCATCCATAAATGTTTAATAAAATTAAGAATTAGAGCTAAAGATATTCTTGTGGTACATCAGCAAATTATCAGACCTTTGCAAGGGAACCTATCCCACAGTAGCCTTAGATTTATTGCACTGAGGAGATCCCAGTGCCACTCCACAGTCCCCACTCCCAGTCCCCACAAGAGTCCCCTGCATCACAGTGGAGACACTAGGTTACTGCTTTTCAGTAACAAGATCTCTCTAAACATATCGTTCCCAGTCCCACATAGCCACAGATGGTTATGGGGATGCAGAGAAATGGTATTGTAAAGTCATTCTTCTAGTTTGGGTCAAGTGCCTCAATGCACATTGTGGATCAGTGCTAACCCTGTCAATGAAATGAGACCCGCTGGTAATCCCCACCTGTCTAGAATGAAAGGCAGTCTGAAGACAAGTGGAACAAAGCGGAGAAAAATAGAGCCACAAACGTGTTAATCACAGAATCACAGTTGATCAGAAGAAACTTGCACTGGGTCATTTACACCATCTCTTTTGGAGTGTGATCCCCTAATCCATGGAGATGGCCAGCAAGTGCCCTGTCAAGAGCTGCAATGGTATCATGCTGGGAGACCAAAAGCTAAACTGAATGTGCACAAAATGGGGCAGATTTCACCTGCCTTCACCTTCAATAGAGAGCTGCAACCGGCAGAGACGACTAGTTCCAGCATGCAATGCTTCATCTTGATGTAGGTGGCCTTTCACTCTGATCAACTGGAATCCTGATCTATGCTGGCAGCGCTTCCATATGAAAGCCTCATGTTAACACCCTGCCTATATCACTGACTCCATCTCTGTGGCCTTGGACAAGTCACTTAACTGCTCTTTCTCCTCCATGTGGAATAATACTACCCATTTCACAGGGACATGGTGAGGATAATGGTTTAGAAGGCTTTGAAAGACCTGTGCAAGAGTTTAAGTACTGTTGTTATCATAATCTAAAAGGTCTTTTTCATCTTTAATTGCCTTGATTATGCTAGACAGGCAAAGAAATAACTGAAAGAGCAAACACCAGCTGAGAGGGAGAGAAAAAGGAAATGAGCTATGAAAAGACAATCAGTTTGCCGTTTGTTTTATGGCTCTGCATAGAGCAGGTGAGTTCATGGGCTGCTGACTTACCGAGTTTTTCAGATCCAGGTACTTGGTGTTCCTGGTCACTGGCATCCCAGACAGAAAGGCCAAGATGTCATTGTTTGCCTGTAAATCACACACGCATATGGGTGAGTTCCCTCCATCCACAAAGATACAATGGTTGTGCAAAAGGGAAGGCAAGTTCTCATTGTTCTGTGCCAACACAATTCGCAGACGATGAGATTTTTCCCTACCATCTGTTCGGCTTTCTGAGCTTATTTTTGTTCCAATTCCCACCCAGTCTGATCTCTAGTCCCCTGATATTGAATCTTTCTCATCACTAGCACTACAGCCTTGGAAACTGGAATCCCTAACTAATTCCTCCGATGGCACTTTTCTGAAGGGATGTCAATCAGCCAAGTCCAAGATCAATAACTCCCTGGATGCAGTAATTGTCCCGCAATTCTCCCTGTAGTTTTGGCCGGAGACAGGAGTCTTCTTTATATAAAAGTATAAAAGGGGGTATAATCTTGATGTGCATGGTTAAATAATTATACAGTACCACCCTGGGGTAGAAAACTAATTCTGCATACATTGCCGGCCTACCAAAGGGAAATGGTTAAGAGGTTTAACTCCTTAATGGAACCAGAGAAATGTTGGAGTAAAAGGGACCTTAATAGGTTATCTAGTCGCAGGATAAGAATTATCTAGACCATCTCTGACACGTGTTTGTCGAACCTGTTCTTAAAAATGGCAGAGATTCCATAAGGTCCCTAGCTAATTAATCCCAGAGCTTAACTATTGGGAAGTGTTTCTTAATGTCTAACCTAAATCTTCCTTGATGCAATTTAAGCCCATTACTTCTTGTCCTGTCTTCAGTTGTTAAGGAGAACAATTTAGCACTCTCCTTTTTATAACAACCTTTTACATACTTAAAGACTTATATCCCCCCTCAGTCTTCTTTTCTCCAGATGAAATAAACCCAGTTTTTTTCAATCTTTTCTTGTAGGTCATGTTTTCTAGATCTCAAATCATTTTTATTGCTCTCCTCTGGATTTTCTTCAATTTGTCCACTTCTTTCCCAGAACTGGGCCCAGCACCCCAGTTGAGGCTTTGTCAGTACAGAGTAGAGTAGAAGAATTACTTTTCATGTCTTGCTTACAACACTCATGCTAATATATACGAGAATGATGTTCACTTTTTTTTTTTTGGCAACATTATTATATTGTTGGCTCACTTTTAGCTTGTGATCCACTATAAACCCCAGATGTTTTTCTACAATACTCCTTCCTAGATAGTCATTTCCCATTTTCTATTTGTGCAATTGATCATTCCTTGCTAAGTATAGTACTTTGCATTTGTCCTTATTGAATTTCACCCTATTTATTTCAGACCATTTCTCCAGTTTGTCAAGATAATTTTGAATTCTAACCCTGTTCTTCAAAGCGCCTGCAACCCCTCCCAGCTTAGTACTGTCCACAAAATTTATAAATGTACTCTCTCTGCTATTTTTAAAACCATTGTGGAGATATGGAATAGAACCAGAGCCAGGACAGATCCCTGTATGTACAACATTTTGGGAATCTCACATAAAGTTGTTACAGAAGAACTAAGTATTATTGTTTTTAATTCACAATCCAGTGATTGGTAGCAGTCCCATCATATAACAGAAACAAAGTTGGGAGAAACAAGGGACTCACACACTGAGACAGGGAAAAGTAGCAGGTAAAGTATGGGCCAGGTGGAAATAAGTGAGATACATGCAGTTATAGAGCCCCAACTGGAACACCACAACCTGGACACATTCCATGCACTCACCTCATCCAGCACTGCATTGCGCTTTGCCCTCTGCCGCTGACGCAGGAGGACCAGGCCCGCGATGATGTCAGATGGGACGATGTCAAGGTCTCGGAAAAACTCAGCAAAAAGGTAGGCAATTTCAGAGTATGCATCCTGTGGAATCCAGAGAGAGTGGAAGGTTAAGGAGGAGGAGTTTAGGGGGAAGAAGCAAGAGGGAAAGAGAGTTAATGTGAATCAGTATGGCAGTGATGGCTTTATTCCCAGAGCGATCTTTTGAAAACATTCCCAAGGGACCTCAGGGGAAAAAGTCTTTTGTTTAATTATTAGTATTCTTTATATAATAATAGCATTTAAAGGCCTCCTTTGAGATCAGAGCTACACTGTACTGGGTTCTGTATGTATGAATATTAAGAGACAGCCCCTACAATCAAAACAGATTTAAGGGGAGAGAAAGGAAGTATTCTTATCCCCATTTTACAGATGAGGAACTGCAGCACAAAGAGAATATGCTAGGAACTGAACCCAAGTCCCAGTTCAGTGCCTTTACCTGAAGGCAAGCCTTCCTCTTTAACACTGATTTAATTTGAACAATTCATTTTAGTGAGAAAATCCTCCCTATTTCCGCTACTCTCTGACCCCGTCATTCTCTAGCTCAGAGTCCTATGATCATGTCTATTGTATTGAAGCCACACAGTCTTCCAAATCCCTCTGTCCAAGTCATACTGTGAAGAACGGAGAAGATAGCTGTATTATTTTTATGACTATTATCATAATGTTTGTTACAACGTTTCAATAAATTAACTCAATCCTGAGTTGTTTTATACATCTTCAGGAAGAAGGACAATAGCTATGGATAATCTCAGTCACCTAGTACTTAAGGGGACACATATGGATGTCAAGCTCCATAAGTCTACCTCAGACTATGCTGAGGTGCACCCCTGGCACTGACACAGTGGGAAACTGGAACAAAGGACTCTGGAACTATTAAAAGCTGATAAAGGGACAGAGCACAGCAAGGAAAAGAGAGGACTGAGCAGGAGGAACGGTGTGCAGGAGGATCTTGAGTAGCTGAAGGAAACTGCCCAGAACACAAGGGACAGACTGATGATCTTGCAAGCAGGTGTTATTTTTGCTTAGATTGGTAACTCCCATGTAACTCTATGAGAAAAGTGGGTATGGTTTAGAAATTCCTTTGAAAAGTCTATGAGTTTCATGCTTTCGCTGTCCCTAGTCCCCAAAGAGTTAAACCACTAACTCGAGTACCTAGGAGGGTGGAAATCTGGGGACAGCGTTCTTACACTGTTGGGGAGACTTGGGGGGCTAGCATTGGCCAAAGGCAGTTGTGCTGCAGAGCCCCATTTTTTAACCAGCGGTACTAGATTGAGAATCTATACACAGGGGAGGCCAGATTAAGAGACTATCTGGATGCTGCTCAGTGACCCAGCAGGCTTAAAAACAATGGGATCCAGAGATTTGGTCCAATATTGCAGCCTAGTGTCTAAACACAACTGTAGCACATATCTAGCCATTACTTTGGCTCATCCCATCCACTTATCCTTCCCTGGAGATTTGTCACATCTTTACCTTGAACTGTTTGCCCATACTTCCAAAGGGACTTTCACCCAGCATCTAAATTTACAACTGTGATTTTGTGTGCAATTGGCCTGCCTGTGTAAATGTGGTCATTAGACATAGAGTTACTTGACTGGAACATGTGCTTCAAAGGACAGTCTGTTTGAAGAACATGGTCTCCCTTCCCCTTCCTGCTCACTGCTTGGAAGTAAATGCCTCTACCTCTGGAAGACTATGAAGGGCAGACTTCTAGTGTGCGAGAGTATTTTCCTTCATCTCTGGCAGAGTCTGCACTAGAGCAGTGTTTCTCTACCTTTTAGTGGCCAGGGAACACCTAAAGTATTAATTACTTTGCACAGAACACCTGATGGAAATGTTCTTGAAAAAGCCAGTAACAATGGCGGGTGATTTAAAATGCCCCAGCCACAGCAAAGCTTCCAGGTGTGCGTCAACTTCCACTGCTGCATGTCTGGAAGTTTTGCTGTGGCTGTGGCACTGGAATATGGGAAATGCAAAAGGCCTTAAAGGAGAAGAAGGGAAACTTCCATTAAGTCTGAGAGAACTGGTGAGATTTCTCAGACCTCCTGTCAAGATGGAGAGGCCAGGGTGAAAGCTTAGTTCTTATTCCTTGATCAGCGATTAAGGTTTGTGCTGAAGCTTTCTGAAGTAAGTACATGACCTCCAAGATGGGTAGAGAGTCAGTGTAGGATGTTTGGGCAGGACCTGCAGAGAGCAAGACCCACACTAATAGCTCATTGTCACACAGCTCACTCCCTAATCCCACAATAATCATCTCTGACCAAGTAGTTCAGGGTGACAGCCACTGGGTGACACTTTACCTGTGGGTTTATATAGCTAATAATCGCAGATGGACGTAGACACGTTTTCCTTGAGGCATGGGACAGGAAGTAGTGATTACAAAACGTCAGAATGAGGAAGATGACTTTTCTCCCCGCAGAGGGGAATGCCTCCAATCATGCAACACTCAGTCCCAAAGGTGAAAGCTCCTATCCCCTGCAGAAAAGACTGACAATTGCTAGTGCTGACAGAAGAACAGAACTTCTATCTCACAGGAAATTTTGATATTTTTATGTTTGTTTCTTTTCACCTGGAATCAAGCCACTGAAACTTCCCACATAAAATACCAAAAAAAAAGTTTGAATCAGAAATATCAAAACAATTTCTTTTACGTTACTCAATCAGCATGTTCTATTTTACATCATTTAGATATTAAACTGTGTCTACCTGAGCCACATGGGAATTGCAGTTTGTGTGCTTCGTCCCCCATTCTTCCCTATGAGCTGGGATCCCTGATGGCAACACTGTGATGTATCTGGGATATGCAGGCACCCAAACTAAAATTCCAGTGAGGCACCATGACAACTCACGCAGACACCGTGTAAAAATGACTCAAACAACGTTTAGATTTGGAGCCATCTGACCTGAGACAAAATGTTTGTTTTATCTAGATGGATTTTCCCAAACAGCTGTAACAACTGACCTGTAGAAAATGGCAACAATGAGTAGGAAAGTTACTGTCAGTCAGGCACTGATTTAGGATTGAGAAGTTCCCAGGAAGTGCTATCGTATTTGCATGCATTATATCCAGTACTCCAGGGCATGTAATCAGCGCGGCCAATTGTGCCGGTCTATTGGGGGACTGCAACAACTGGGCTATGTGCCTGATCCTTTGGTGACTCTCACTAAGTCATTTGCTGCTCAATAGCAACATCCCCAGGTTAATTACACACTGCCTAACAAAGCCTTCCCTTTAATCTTTAATTTACAAATAGGATTCATCCACAACTTTACAGCATTCTGTATCTCCTCGACCCATTTCCTTTCCAGGCTATAGAATCTGTCTTTCATCTATAACCCCACATTTCTCTCAGTGCCCTTTTCTGCATCTTTCTGGTGTCTTTTTTTCCTGAGAGGAGACCAAAATTGTAAGCTGCAATTAGTGCAGATGTACCATTGATTTACAGAATGCCCTCAGAGTTTTTCCTTATCGTTCTCTATTCCCTTCTAGTGCAGCCAAAAATCTTTTCTGATTTTTGGCCACTGCTGTGCATTGACGTCTTTGCTGAGCTGTCCTTGATAACTCCTAGATCTTTTCCTGAGAGGTTATGGCCAATTTTGAGCCCATCAGTGTGTGCAAGTAATTTAAATTGCTCATTCCAATGTGTATTAAGTTGCCCTTATCTTCAATGACTTTCACCTGCCATCAGTAACGATTCCCTCATTCTGCCTGGTCCTTCAGGAGTTCCTCATAAACTTGCATGGTTTTGACTAACCTAATTATTACTAGGTCCTCGGCAAATTTGCCACCTTACTATTCACTTCTCCAACAGGTCATTAATAAATACAGCGAAGACCAGATCTAGTGTATGAATCTGCTCTCAATGAATTCAGTAAGAAAACTTCTACTGACTTCAGTGGGAGCAGGTTTAAGCCTTTAAGCCAAATCAGTGAGGGAACTATCTACAACACTGATTTTCAACCTGCGGTCTGCTGACCACTGGGGTCTGCAGACTATGTCTAAAGTGTTTGTGAAAGGTTGTCCTTACCACAGAACAGTGGTTTTTAACCTGTGGTCCACGGACCTTGTCTGCAGAGTACGGCTAAGATTTCCAAAGGGATCCATGCCCACATTTTAAGTTTTTTAAGGGTCTGCAAATGAAAAAAGGGTGAAAACCACTGATCTACAGCATTAAACTTTTCACACTGAGAACTGGTCACTGTATCCTACCTTTGGTCCCCTATCTTACTTTGTAACCAGCAGAAGACTTCAAAGGGACACTTAATTTGACACTGAGTCATTTTATTTAGCAGTAGTTGCAGGCACTCATCTGCCCATAAGAGACTGCCTGCCAATTTTGGGGGTTTTGCATTTACTTTTTTTTTTTTTAAAGATTTCTCTCTCCCTCCCTTTTGAAAGATTCTAACAAACAGGGAAAAAAGACTGACTGATGTAACTGTTAATGAAGAGGAAACAGTGAAGCTGCCTATACACGAAGTTGTACCCAATGCAGAAAGTAAACGCAATAAAAATACTTTTTCTCTGATTTTCATTTACATGAATCTTAGGTGATACAAGTAAGAAGAGCAGGTATAAAAGCTTCAGGCAGAAGTGTGATCTTAAAGTTTACAGTGTCGCTAGGAACTATTGAATTTCCCCATACATAGTCTTTTGTGAGGAAATTTCTTTGAAGGCCTTTTCAAAATTGAAATAAACTATATCAAGTGTTTCCACCATAACTAGCTCTCAGTCAGCCCTTGCAAAGATTCCCAAAAGATCAGATAGCTGTGCAGGGTTCTCCCTCTCATATTATACTCGTTTAGATGTTCTTTTAGGTTAACATTTCCCCTGGCTATTGACCATGGAACTCAGGAATGGCTCACCCACACCCAATGTAAGAAACTATGGGCAACAACTGGATATTACCATACTGACACTCAGAAAGCACACAGCTGTATTAAATAATACTGTGAAAAGATGCCCCCTTTTAGTCCCATGGCTCTAAAATTTTCAGGGTCAGATGGTCTCTCTCTGAGGACTTGCCTTCTGGACATGGTTACAACAATTATATAAAATATTTCCTGTGCAGTTCAGAGGTTGGGCTCAATGATCCATGTGATCATCTTCCAACCTATTCTCTAGGATACGCCGAACGTTGGTATTCCTGGCAATCAGCCAGTCTACTCTAGAAAACTGTAACTCAAAGGAGGAGGAGGGGACTTACTATATTAAAGGCCTTTGCACAGACCGATTCTGAAAGCTCAGTTTGTTGCTCCTAGAAGAAACTTTCACTGTACTCCTCTCCCACTGTGCTTACTGCATCTAAATCCCAACCAGATGAGGGTGTCCCTTACTGAAACCACTGAGACACTTACATGCTCAGTGTTGGGGACTCCCACACTGCTATTCCCGGAAAAGCCCGGGACAAAGCTGTAGGGCCTGGAGTTGTCCTCTGATGCAGATTTATTTGGTACTTACTGACTGAGAGTCCTTTGTCCGTGTACAGCAAAGAAAAACTTTGAGCCGGCGAGTCCAGCTGCTGGCTTGTCCCTCCTCAAGGCGGTGCCTGCATCAGGGAAAAAAGAATGCATATGCACAAAGGAAAGAGAACTGCATAGCAGAAGAGTTGGCGCGCAGATTACAGCAACAAGGAGACAGAGAGGCGAACACTAGGACCTAGTATACACACCACAAAATGATGTACTTTTAAGGACAATATACATAAAGGGCCAAATTTTCATTTCCACTAAGGCCCGGGTCCACTGCTCCGGCTGTACAAAGGGGCCTTAGTTGAAAGGAGAATCTGGCTGTATATAGACAAACATACACAGGATGAGGGAGATGGTTTATGAGACAGCATTCCATAATAGAGAATGTATGTTTGTTGGGAAGGAGGAGGAGATATTCATGAAAGTTCGAACCTGTCAGGTCAGTCCTACTCCTCAGTGCTCATATACATGATGCCGTTCTGAGGACATTAATGGGCCATGGTCTGCTAGAACCAGAATGTCTAAGGATGCCTGATTCTTTGATCTTGAAGGGGTACCTAGAGGTTACTGTTTGCAGGTGAGAGGCCTTCCTTAGGATTAACTGCTATTCGCAAAGAGAGAATTTTTATCTGTCTGGGATAAACTGACCCCGTACAAACGGGATTTTATAACACACCATGCAGTAACTCAAGTCAAGCCTAGATGCCACTAGCCACTGGGAACTACATTTGTGGCCAGTCCTCCCTTGTTTTTGATTGAGGCCAAGCAAACTCAAATTCATCACACTGTAAGGCTGGGAACGACAGTATCCTTTGATTCTCTGCTATTATAGGGATATTATTTATTATATATTATTTATTATAGGGATCATCCCTTGGTATCCTCAAATGGATACTAATTCTGTTGGAAACAGTAAGGTTTAATGTGCTTCAGGGTGATTAGAAATAGGTCATTTCAACCCTGTTCTCCAGGCATAGGATCCTGCTGGGAAAAGCTCTTGAGCACAGTGGATTGCTTCTAAAAAAGTATTTTGGTAAGTGGGGTGCCTCTAACGGGAGCACAGGACCCAGTCAAGCAACCCAACTTATTGTGCCTGAAAGGGGACCTGCAAAGATTTAAGAAGTAGCCTTCAACTTGCTACTAAGATTCTAAAGGCAGAACAAGAACACAGTTGTTTTAAAATGGAGCACTGCCCTGTAACTGAGCTAGTTTATCACAAGCGTCCTCAAAAGTTAAGGAACCCCGGTAGCAGAATTTTTACTTCCTCTGTCAATGACAAGGACGTCACAATTACCATAACAGGGAGGGTGGGAGTGGGTACAAGCTGAACTTTTGAGTGTTCAATCTTAGCCCAAGAGTGAATCTGTCAGGAAAATCTGAGCATAATCACTTAAACTATTTTTGAGATCTGTGAACACGAAAAATCCCACCCATCAAAATGCAACTGACGAAGGAAACAGCCATGTAACACAAGAGACAGTTTAACAACAACAGCCGAGTAACACAAAAAGGAAGCCACCAAAAATGTACTGTCCTAAATGTGACAAATTCAAAGGAAATGTGTCATCTTGATAGGCTCTGTTATGGGGTAAGACAGCGAAAGCACAGTTCAAGTTTTAAATGTATTTATAAAAGTTCACAGTCATTCCTACATGTCGCAGGCACTTGCCATTGAGAACTAATTTGTCCTCAACTTCCTTTGTTCTCAATGGGATGTGACATCTTGCAGAATTAGGGTCCAAGACCAAAATACCCTTTTAGGGGACTACTGTTAATAACAAATACATCATAGTGTTTTATATTTCCATACAACATTATATCCCAACAGATCTCTAGTTATATACCCCAATCACCACTTACATGCAGCCATCTGTGGGGCGGAAGGCCAACACATAGCACACTGCATAACAATATGGGAAGGAGAAATTTGGTTAAGGACAAAGCCCGACCCTGACAGACAGTACCTGGGGTCTTTAATATCCACAAAACAGTGGGTTTTAAGATCTCAGACAAAAGGAACTTCTCACACTGCAGGGTGCTCAGTTTCTCTTTCCAAGGGAATAAAGACTTGAGTCAAACCTCCTGAGATTTGGACCTGTAGCCTTATGGGTGGATCCTGACCTTCTTCAGACTGTCCTGATTTCAACAGAGCAGCTTGCAGCACTGAAGATCCCTGACAATCCAGGACTGATGAAAGGGGCATGTTGAATGGAGGGTCTTCCCATATTTGAAAAAGTCCAAGCTCCTTAAAAGGTACATGTGCTTGCGGTGCAGCTCCTTAACGGTCCAAGGGTCTTTCCCAAAATCTGAACAGCATGTGAATAATCCCATTTCAAGTCAAAGTTGGAGCAAATGTTTGGCACATCATCCCTCACTGTATATTCTTGATTTGAAATACACAACTTGCTGGCTATTTTCAAATGGCCACATCTTTGCACATGCAAAAGGAAAAGTCCCATTCCTCACCAACAGCCATAAACCTGTCAAGTTCACAGGTGAAAACAAAGCCAGTTTGTGCTGTCCAGCATTAAAAAAAATCCAAAAAATGTCTTAATGGGTGGAAAGATCAATCTCTCCTATCTTGGGTTACTCATAAATGGCACAAGTTTCTAAATTATAACATCTAACTACCAACACTACAGTAATTGCTTCTGGGCCAAGACAAAACATGCTAGAGGGGAATATTTTGAGAAAAAACTAACAGTGAGCAAAGAAAGGGGCGTGGAAGATGCTGTAACACCAGTGCTGCAGCACTGTAGAAAGGCACACAGCCATGCAAAGGGGCATCGTTGTAGGATGTTATGCACTGCTGCACTTGGCCTTACTGGGGCCACCAAAATCCCTGTCTTAAGTGGGGTTCAGTCAGACCTCTCACTGCAGACACACACACGTACATACATCTGCTGCACGGATATACAGGAGCCGCTGACCTTTATTCTTTTGAAATGATGCTCAACAGAGAAATGAAATGATGCCTGCAGCAGAGAGCACCCTGCAGTAGGATGAGGAAGTGCCAGGAGCTGCACAGATCAGTATGTGCTTCCTGACTTCCTCTCTCTGAACAGCTGTGCCCTGCGTCCTTACCGCAGGTTGTACGTCCTCAGGTTGCGCTGTCTCCTCTTTGTGGCTCGCAGTTTGACAAAGGTCCGTCCTGTCGGGTCAAAGACACACAGGACAGTGATGCAGACACTCAGGATGACGACCCAGTTGCAGACAACCATTCCTGCAAAGAGAAAAAAAAGGAAAAGTCAGGGGCTCTGTCCTTGAGCCACGGAAATGGCTCATCCACCACATGGGCACATCAGCTCATCTCTCCACTTCTGCAAAGGGATGGCATTAAAACTTGGCTCACTCTTGCAGAGAACTCTTTTGGGAGGGTCTCAGATCACAGCTCGGTTCCCCCGTCTCAAGACACTTACTTGGAGGATACCCATGCAGAGGAGAACACCTAAATGGCTGTTCAACTCCTAGAAAGAGTCCAGGGTTTGTGTCAGGACCCCATTAAGACTGGCTAAGATTCTGAAAGCAAATCTGGGTAATTAATGAAGTCTTTGCAGAACAAATTGTAGAATACAAGCGAGCTTCAGATTCACCCGTCAGCCCCCAGGCTGGCAACTTGGATTCCTGTCCCTCTGAAGACAGCTTAAACATGCAAATGTAACAACTACTCCATGCAGTAACATAACCAGACAGCACACACTGCATTCACAGCTACTGTTCCCAGGGAGACCTCCCGTGTATGGAGTAACTCCCCAATCAGTACACCCCCCAAGCACTACATGTAGGACCCCCCATACATACCCAACGTGACACTTTTGGCAGTGAGGTCATCGCAGGAGGAGTAGTACTGCATCAACCATACAATGCCCACAATAGCATACACAAACTCGATCACCAAGATGGCTGAAACAACAGGAAACCAGAGCACAATAGCAGCATCTTTCCAATAGTTGAGCACTGCTTCTCCCCACCCCGCAGAGAGGAGGCTAGAGAGGCGGGCATCCTCCTAGCCCCTTCTCAGTCAGCCCCACCTGTATCTCCTATCAGCAGCTTCATGCCAAAAGAGAAAGTCCCGGTCCTAATGCTGAATGAACCGCTGACTGGTTCATTGCCACAATAGGACAGGTACTGGTCTCCAGCATGAGAGCAGCACAAAATGCATTACTTCACAGGGCTGGCCACATTGCTTTAGGAATTGATCCTCAAGGGATGAGGACACAGATCACCCACGAGCTGCTCAACAGCCCCATCCCCTACGTTACACCCTGACTGCACAGACATACCACTGCAACACCAAAGGTGGCATTGCAGGATGACACCCAGCGATACCCCACCTAAACTCTTCCCACAACCCCACTACAATGCACACCGACGCTCCTGTGTACTGTAGGCCACTGTGTAAGCATGCACGCCTCACCACGAGACACTCGCCTGACTGATTCAGAAGGGAGAGGTTAATTTCTTCAAGCAAATTTAGGAACGTTTGTGTATGTGGGATTAATCCCACCTCATACATTCTGGCAAACCTAGGAGCATGTGGAGAGGAACTGCTCTATTTTAGGCCCTAACCTGGCCCCCATTACCACAGTATCTGAGCGCCTCAGAATCTTCAGTGTCTTTACCCTCACTGTGGCACAGGGAAATGCTATTAGTTAGTCCCTTTGTACAGGTGGGGAACTGAGGCACAAAGAATCTATGCGATTTGTTCAAGGTCACACAGGAAGTCTATGTGGTACAGCAGAGAACTGAAGCCAGCTCTTCCGAATTCCAACCTAGCATCCTAGCCACTGGACCACCTAACAGACTCAGAGCCCATGAATGGGGGTAGAGGATGTTAATCTTCCAAGCCTGGCAGTCTCAAGACACAGACAATCCCTCCTGCTTTTACCAGGTTCAGAAAGGGGCACAGGAAGGGATTAGTTTCCCATTGGCTCTAGCAAACTCATAGTGCAACCTGGGCATTATTCCCATCTAGCTTTGGCAGACTGGAAAGAGAACGTGGGTGTTTATTGCCCTTGCACTCTGCCAAACTCGGGGTAGGGATCAAACCCCCCCAACTCCAGCAGTTCCAGGAGGAAGGGGATGTTCTGGCAGACACATAATCTGTTCTAGTCACATGTTGTCCCTTTTCTAAAGCCAGAACCCTATCTGTCTTGAGCACTTTGGGTTCTACTTCTCTCACTAGTGGGTACTTCTCAGCCACTGGATTTGTTTCCCTCAGCTGAGACACAGGCACCTGTCCAAAACATTGTTCTGCTGTTTCTTCAATTAACTGCAGACATGTCAGGCACTAACACTCCTTGCCACTCTACGGGCCTGTCTGCCATAAGCTTGCACCATTTTAGTAAGCCTGGGTTAATATAGTTCAGGCAAACATGCTGTTTGTCCAATCACTGACATGTTTAAAAGCTGTGCAGTAGGGCCACTGTACACCGGCTCCTGCTGCCCCCAAATTCTTACCATCATGTCAGTTCCTCCAGTGAGAGGGTTAGCATAGACAAGATTTTGGGGGGCTGAGGGCTGGTCTAATAGCATGTGATTATCCAGCAGCCACAGGGCCCTTGACTACACTAGCAGTAACACCCCCACTGCTAACACCAGAAAAACTGATGAAACCGTGGTAGCAACGGTGACAAATTTGGGGCACAAAGCACAGACAAGGCCAAAGACCCATGTTCAATATGATTCCCTAACATGGGTAAAGTCCAGTGCAGACATGGTATTAAAAGGATTGAAGACTTTGCAGGAGCATGGGTGTGGGGGAAGAGCTCTGATTTGGTTTCTCCCTTTTCCTGCCACTTCCACTGTATCTGGATTTAATACAGTAAGTCTCAAACAGGCAGGCTCCACTCCTTTCCCTTAGGAGACTCCACAGTGTCTGGGAGAAATAAAGAGAGGACGATTTGTTTGCTTTGCTCATTAATGGTTTGCACTTAGCACTCTGCAAAGATGGAACTGTCTCCTGTATGGACAGAGCTTTCAAGAGTGGATGCTGGATTTTTTGATAAATTCTAAGTGGAAAGAAACCAACAAAATAAAAACAGGCAAAAAGCTGCCTTGACCTCATGTTTAAAATAGGCACAACTCCCTAGCTATCCAAAAGATTTCTCCACCAGGCTGTTATAAAAGTACTTCCCCCAGGGAGACGATGTGGAGGCTGAAACATATTACCATACCATGGAGGATGAATGGAAGGATGGAGTGAGAAACCCTGCACAAGAGACCAGTGTCTGTTCCCCGTTCTGTTATGACTCTAAAGAAATCAGAATAGATATGACAGGAGGAAAAGAGGTCCGTATACATGTCTCAGGAGGAGGGAAGAACTGTGGGCACCCACTATGTAATTATCTAAATGGAGGTGGGTTATCTACGCACATACTGCTGGATGGGTAGGTGTACTGAGAGGTGGCCTAGACGTGATGTCTTAAGGTTGGTGGGGGAAGACGTGGATGTACATGTGTGCATCTTGGGGTGGGTACGCTCATGTTTTACCGAGGCATATACTTGTGTCATGGGAAATCTTGAGTAGAAGGAGGGGGCAGAGGTGCAAACATGTGAGAAGATGAGTTTATAATTGTATTGCAGGGTGGAGGATGAATATATTTGTTGTAGGGATGGGGTGAATATGGAGTCACGGTGAAGGGGGATGAACAAAAGGCTGCTGGGAGAGTGTTTTGAGTAAGGGAGGGTAGGGGGTTGTGTACCCAATTTGAGAAGAGCTACCTAGCTATTCATATGCATGTCACAGTAGAGTCTACGGGGCTGTGTATCTATCAGGGTGTGGGGAGGAAGAGTCTTCTGAGAGTGACAGCTGGCAGCGTGGGGGGTAAGTAGTCAAGTCAGAAGGCCCTATGCTGCTGCCTCTTACCCAGTCTGACATAGAGCACATACTGCATCGAGTCCCGGGGCTCTGTGTACAGGATGCTGCCACGCATGCTGAGCCAGATGATTGCCACTTCTGCGATCATGCAGCTGAGCAGGATGCCCAGGTAGCCTCTGCCGTGGTCCACCAGGTTAAGGGAACAGGTCTCGTTGGGATTGTACGCCAGCCCGAAGAGCACCACGGAAAGGATCACAAACCTGCCATGCACAAGCCAACTATTTACCTGTGGCAACACCAAGCAAAGCAGCTCAACCTCTCGTAAAAATCCCTCAGCTAGTCTCCTCACAGCCAGGCTTTCTATCCTTAGGGATCAGAGAAGGAACCCAAGATGGCCTGTCCAATTCAAGCTAGTTCTCCCACTCACCTACAAATGATCTATATGTTAATTTGGTCTTGAAGTCTCTTTCCCGGCTGCTGGGACAGATGCTGTCTAGATCTGACCACCGTCATAACCTGTGTTTATTTGGCAGTTCTCACATATCCCCTGGGACATATCAGAGGCATCACACTCAAATCATTGTCCTCTGGGCCCTTATAAGGAAGCACACCCCCAAAGTTTCAATGGCCCACTCAGGATAAAGGGTAGTTACAGGTACCAGCCTTCTAACAGAAGCTTCCCCTGTGAAACTGGAACTAGAGCTCTGAATAGCACTGATCCAAGGAACGGGGAAAGCAAGAGGTTCAGAACAATCGGTGTCAGTCATATAGGTCTAATACAACCTTCTCATGCGATACAGGGGAACTGGAGAGAACTCCAGCCACTGGAGATGGGAGTAGCAAAAGGAAGTCACGAGTAGGTGCAGAGCAGCCGTCTCCTGAGCATCTATGCTCTTCACTTACCAGGTGGTGTGAAGGAGGAAGAGGAAGATGGCTGGCAAAACGAGGTCATCGCTGCCTACAGACCAGCGACGGCGGAACACCACAATCCCTGGCATGGCTGGCAGGTCTGAGGAGGCTCAGCAGGCAAGATGCTCATCTCCTGAAACAGAAGCACAGGAATGAAGGATGCAGGTCCTCTCCAGTTCCTTAGCCTGCCCTAAAACCCCCTCCATCCACCACACATCAAGGAGAGGCTCCTGTCCAAGAGTCCTCTCCATGCCACATCCATGACAGCATCACGTCTCCTCCATCCATCACCAACAGGCAAAGAGGAGTGGGCACACCAAACTCCAGGTGGGAGGCAGAGAGAATGAGAGGCAGTGCAGAGATTGTGGGAAGCATTAGCTTTAACAGGTGTATAACTCATGCTGAATGCAATTAACACTCATCCGAACACTAGCTTACACAATTAGTTGAAATCCTGTTACAAAGCTGTGTTTGTAAGTGATCCCTGCTGGGCACCTACGACAGGCTGTACCTGCCTAACATCTGTACAGTTCCCTATTACCGTGTTGTCCCACACATCTGCCCCCAGGTCCTTCTCTCAAAAGCTTCCCCACAACACCGTCCTCTCAGCCAGCCAGCTACTCCACAGCATCCATCAACACTTGGTCCCCACACACCACATCAGCAAGAAGTCTCACGCAGCACTAGGAGAGCTGTACATCTCCTCTTCCCCATCTCTTGGGGATGTGCACCCTACAGTCTCCATGCTGTGCCAAAGCTGAGAAAGCAGGGGCCAAGGAGATCTCAGTACAGACCGCAGACAGTTTAGCAGCCCCCATATGCTCTGCCCTCATTTTGCCTCCTGAACATCCTTTGCTCTTCTAACTCTGGGGCCCCACACAGCTCTGCCAATGCACCCTAGTCTTAACCTGCAGCACCTCTTGCTATTCTAATCCCCCTGCTTCATACCCATGCACTGATGCCAGGGTACCTCCATCCAAATTACAGCAACCAGGCTGGCCCAGTGCTGTCTCTCTGAAGAATTGCCAAGTCCACAGAGGCAAAAATGAAAACATCTAATTCCTATGAATTGTGATTTCCAGAGGGGTAGCCATGTAAATCTGTGTACAGCAAAAAACAACGAGAGTCCTGTGGTACCTTATAGACTAACAGATTTTCTTCGGCATAAGCTTTCATGGGCTATAGCCCACTTCGTCAGATGCATCTGGTGAAGTGGGTTATACCCCACGAAAGCTTATGCCGAAGAAAATCTGTTAGTCTATAAGGTGCCACAGGACTCTCGTTGTTTTTTATAAATTGTGATATTGCCAGAATTTCAGAGGGGACAATCTACCGTACCATGCCCCATTCCTAACTCAAAACCGATTATAACACTTTCTTATTAAACATTCTGGGTAACATGACTCGATGAGTGATCACATTTCAATTAGCTAGAATCTTCAAACCACAAAAATGTGCTGTTTAGAACAGGCCACCCAAGCTGCCCTCACAGCACCCACCCACTGCATTATTAAAACATCCGACATCACAACAGGTCACAGGAGCTAGCATCCTGTACCTGTCAATTAAGTTTCTGCTCTTTAATCTGCACACTAGAATTGCAGATCATCGCAGAACTGGACAGCGTTTGTTGTTCCATGTCCACTCCCAGCTGCTGTCAACCTGGTCCAGTTAGATTTCCTCTCCTACACACACTGTCACGCAGCAGCAAGTGACTATACACCTCTAACACTTTTCAGGAAATTCCACAATTAACATGCTGAGACACTTCCAGCATGTTACTCACTTCAGTAAAAGCAACATTGCATGCCATGCTCAAAAGAACAAAAAAACTACACACCATTTGGATTCACACTTCCCTAGCGCACACTTGCCAGCAATGCTTGGTACATTTCGAACTGCTCACTCCACTGGCCATATGGCAATACATTCTAGCCTTATCACGAGTAACCCCACCATTTACCGCTGGCACATGGTGGCACTTTACCCTGAATACTGCCACCCTAAATCAATGCCCACACAGATACTTTTCACCCTGCTCTTATGCACTATTGCTCTTTGCCAATGAACAAAGTGGTAACTCCCAGCCTTTCCCTGCCTATAACTAACAGCTTTTTATCCCTGCAAACAATCCCAGCATTCCCTGGCTTACTACTGTGTCCTGTCAGTGTATTTTCCACCATTTTTCTACCCCAGCAGCACGGGTATTGTACTTTGCAGGCTTTCCTGCCTAATACCAAATCAAGCAGTGCTACTTTGCAGAAAAAGTGAGCCATATGGTAGATTGCTGGTGGCAAGCAACAGGTGGGCTTGGAATGGGGTATCTGGTAACATGATAAATGCTATGGGACTGCCCACAGCTACTCCTGTACTGACCAAAACACCCTACACACAGTAATATGGAAACCAGGGCAGATGGAGTACAATTAATTCCTAATGATTGTCAGTATGAAATCTAAATCAGGAAATCCAGGGCCTGCCCATGTTAGAGACAGCAAGAGAGATGAGTGAGAAAAGGCTTTTTATATCATCCCTGAGTTACAGCAAGACAGAAACAATGCTCTCAGGGTGAGGAGTCCTGGTATCTGGATCCCTGGGATGCAACCAAACAGTTACATTTGAGGGGACCTGAAGACATGAACCTAGCAGGGGAGTTGGAGGGTGGGGGAGAGTTAGAAGATTGAGTGCAAATGAGCCCTGGGTCCTTAAAACAATGGTTTAATGATCGCCCTGAGTGCACGGAACCCCAAACTTTGCACCCCAGGTTATACGTGCAGGAACACGTCAGATACGAGGAAGCCCAGGAGTTTGAAATCTGGGTCAGAGATTGAGAAAGCACTGAGTGTGAGAAGCCCTAGGACCCTGAGCCCCACTTAGGGGGAAAGCACATGCATAAGTGTCAGGAGGAGCCCCAGCACCCTGATCCTTCAGCTCAGAGAGAGACCTATGGGAATTGGAAACGCTTACATGGGATGTGGTCCAGCAGAAGCACATTCTTCTCTCCCAAGAGGGTATTTCACGGAAAGTGCGTGTCCACGGAGACAGACATCACGAGTGAAGGAGGAAACGGCACACTCTTCATGCAGCCATTGAAAATCCCGGTCAGGAGAGGAAAGGACGGCTTGACGACTGTCTGCCAAGGAAGCCAGGCATCATCTTCAGAGCAATTCCCTCCCTCCAAGACAGCAACCTCATTTATTCAGCTGGGGCTGCTCCGAGCGAATGAACCAGGGGTCGTGACTCCCCCCTCCACATCCCCGACACACTCTAGAAGGAAGTGACATCATCCCCATTCTGAGGAGATTGTGTGTGAATTGTGGGAAGAAGGACTGAAAGCGAGAGCATGAGATGCTGTCAGAATCACGGAGAGAGAAACACAGAGATGGAGAGAGGCGGGAGCTCTCAGCCAGCAAGTGCAGCAGCACAGAAACCTCCTCTCCTCGGCCACAGGGAAAGAGAAGAGACTGAGCTGGCTGAAGCAATCTTTTGGGAACATCCTGGAGCATGGCAGTGTGCACAAACTCCCTCCCCGTTCCCTGTAGTGGATGGCATCAGTGAGAGCACTGCTGGAGCAAAGATCGGAAAGGCTCTGAGACACTGTTCTTTCTGTTGGCATTTGCTGAATATGGGGGGAGGAGGGAAACTGGACAGGGCAGCCAAGGAGGGGCCACCCTTCTGGTCAGAGAAGGACTGTTCAAAAGCAGCAGCTTCTGCCAGGCCTTTTCAGCTGTTAATTCCCTGTGACATGCTCTCTAGAGTGCAGCAGGATGTGGGGGAGGGGAAGAGAACTGTCTGTAGGGTGAAGGCTTAGGGAAAAGAGCAAGAGACATGCTACAGGGAGACAAGATTCCACTAAAGCTAGATTTAGTTTAATCCAACATGCTGCTGTGTCTGACATTAACCACAGAAGAAGGCATGCAAGTAAATACATGGGCTGAACAAACCCACAGGTTTACAGAGATCATCTCGTTAGAAATCAGGCACCACGTGCATCCACACAGCCCCTGACAAACTGAGACAGAATCACTCCCTCCCCACTATCCAAATCCAGAGAGGAATGAGCTAACACAGTCACACTGCCACATTCAGACAACCAGTGCACAAGATCTGTACCCACACAGTCTCTGGTAATCTCTCATCTGAAACTCCCCCAATCCAATCCCAATCCACATAGACAATAGGCTCATTCTCATGTACACCACCTGCATAATCCTGGAAACGCCCACCTGTTACCTGTTCTCCACTTAACCCCCTGTATCATCTACCTTCAGCTGGGATACAGAACAGAACACACTCAAGTTCTCCCTGTGGCACCAACAGCTTCGTAAGGTTCAGACAGGCCTGCTGGGAAGAGAGGCTTGCTATGGAATGTCTGCAGAGATGTAGTGGATCTGCTGTCCCAATGTGTTGGCTATTTCCATCCATGCCAGCTGAGTGTGACCTGACACAGGCACTGCAGACCATCCCTTACCTACTTCATCCATGCGACATGCTTGTAACTCCCTTGCTGCTTACCCACCTCCCCAGCCCCCTGCCTCAACTCCTGAAGGGGCTTGTAGTGTTTAATAGAAAACCCAGAAGAGAGAAAATAGTTGTGTCCTGAAATCCTCATCCAGGCCTTCACCTCCTCTGCCTGCAACCTCAGAGACCTTGTCTCTGCCTCCTGTTCTCATTTAGCCCTGGCCTCTTCTCTACCCTGCCATGCAGCCTGGGCACTGTTGGTATAGGAACCATCTCTGCAGCATCTTGTACTTCTTCACCTCCCAGGTGGATTCACAGTATCCCTTGCCTGTACATTTTTATTTCTTTTTCCTGTTGAAATTATTTAACTCTGTTAAACCTGTTGAGGTGGTTTGTGCATTTCATACAGATGCCAAAAACTCGTATTGTGCTGAAGAAATTCATTAAATGTGTACCGGCAATTGAAAGCAGCCGAACAAGTCAACCGCAAGCCAATAAGCACATTTCACCGCACTCTCGCTGTACCCTGAGCGTCCACCGGATTACAGACCACTACTTCACATCCCACACACCACACCATCACTGAATAGGTTTCCAACTCCACTAAACCGAGCGTTCTCATGGGGCCTGCATTCCCCTGAACCCTGCAAGTGTGCCAGACAGGGTACACTCCCCACACTGCACAGGGTCTATCAGCACAAGTGCCTCACACAGAGCCCCTCCCTGTTCTTCTGAGTACTCCAGACTACACGGACTTATTTGTCATCGACTTCAGTGGAAATCAGCAATTAGAACTTGTACAAAATGTGATTAGTATTCCGCTGGTTATTTTTAAAGACCCTAAATGGAGATCTTTCTGCTTCAGAGCCTGGATCCTCACAATCTGGGAATTGTTCTTCCATTGGGGAGGATGTGATTTCATCTTTAGGAAATGTCCTAAGGTCGGTGGGGAGGTGCTTTATTGCCTATGGCTGCATACTTACAAAGAAACATCTCCCCGCACTGGATCTTATGCGAGGCTCACTGTGTGTACTCCTAAGGCACGCCAGTGTAAAGTGCATTCCCAGATCATTTCCCTGCAGTTTGCCCATGACAACCACAAGAATTAGTTGTCCTCCAAGCAGAGTTGGTGGAGCAGGGTGCAAGGATAAAGCCTAGAATAACGGGAAACTGAATTCCCATCTCATCCCAGCAGCAGAATGTGTCTCCGAGACAGGGATGGGTTCCCACTCTGGAAGAAGTGTGGGAGAGAAGCTCAAGGCTGAAGGAATAGGAGACTGAATTCCCCTGACACTCTAGGAGGGCAAGGCTGTGTTTTACTGGTGAAAGAGTATTTTCCTCTTGATGGAAGCCCATAGCAACTGCAGGGAGAACCGCTCTGCTTCCCATAAGAGGAGGTGGTGTGTAGGCTGATGGACCATTTAGTATATATGCCCCTTACTGAGGTAAACAATTATTAGGAATAAAATAAATAAATAAATCTCATTTTATAAATCTAAAGCTCCCAAAAATCAAAGTCATGGGTTGCTGAATACAAGGTGGGGAGTAATGGGGGAATTGGTGGGGGACTTTAATCTTGGAATTTATCAGAAGTTCCAACTTCACACTTGATTTTAAAGGCTTCCCTTAAACTTGCCCAGTTACTTTATGTGAGGAGACAAGAGAGGAAAAATGAAATGAGGCACATACAAGAGAGACAAGACTAAGAGTACGTCTACACTACAAGCATGGTAGTATAGATACCTCCAAAACCAACAAAAGGGTTTCTTGTTGGTGTAGGTAACCCTACTCTCTGACAGGCAGTAGCTAAGTAGATAGAAGAATTCTTCCGTAGACCTTCCTGCATCTACAACAGGGCTTAGGTCAACCTAACTATGGTGCGCAGGGAATGAAATTTTTCACAGCCCTGAGTAATGTAACTAGGTTGATCTAAGATTCCAAGCTGGGAGGGGTTGCAAGTGTTTTGAAGAATAGGATTAAAATTTAAAATGAAACTCCATAAAACTGGAGAAATGGTCTAAGGCAGTGGTTCTCAACCTTCCTAATGCCGCGACCCTTTAATACAGTTCCTCATGTTGTGGTGACCCCCAACCATAAAATTATTTATATATGTGTTTTCTGATGGTCTTAGGCGACCCCTGTGAAAGGGTCGTTCGACCCCCAAAGGGGTCCCGACCCACAGGTTGAGAACCACTGGTCTAAGGTAAATAGGATGAAACTCAATAAGGACAAATGCAAAGTACTCCACTAAGGAAGGAAAAATCTGTTGCACACATACAATATAGGAAATAGGTATTGCAGAAAAATCTGGGGGCCATAGTGGATCACAAGCTAAATATGAGTCAACAGTGTAGCACTGTTGTAACAACAATAAAAAAAAGACCAAGCTTCATTCTGGGATGTATTAGGAGGAGTGTTGCAGTCAAGATAAGAGAAATAATTCTTCCATTCTACTCTGTGCTGATTAGACCTCCAGTACTGAGTGACACATTTCAGGAAAGATATGGACAAATTGGAGAAAGTCCAGAGAAGAGCAATATAAATGACTGAAGGTCTAGAAAACATGACATATAAGGGAAGATTGAAAAAATTCAGTATGTTTAGTCTGGAGAAGAAAAGACTGATGGAGACATGATAACAGTTTTTAAGAACATGAAAAGTCATTACAAGGAGAAGGGAGAAAAATTGTTCTCCTTAATCTCTAAGGATAGGATAGAAGCAATGGGCTTAAATTGCAGCAAGGGCAGTTTAGGTTGGACATTAGGAAAAACTTCCCATCAGGATAGGTAAGCACTGGAATAAACTGCCTAGGGAGGTTATGGAATCTCCATCCCTGGAGCTTTTTAAGAGCAGATTGGACAAACACCTGTCAGGGATGGTCTATAATACTTAGTCCTGCCATAAGTACAGACTAGATGACCTCTCAAGGTCCCTTCCAATCCTATGATTCTATGATTACAGCCCTGCAAGGATACAAATATGTGGATCCACATCTGCAGAAATAAACTGTCACCCAACCCCAATCCACCCTCCCTCTTTTAGATTTGCCCACAGCCACCTCTGCTCATCAGCTGTTTTGAAGCCAGCAACTCTCCATGAGCTGTTGAGCCTCTGCCACACCAAACAGCTGATGAGCACCACCTAACAGCTGATTAGTTGTTGAATCCTGCTCCCCCACCTAACAGCTGCCGAGCACTGCCCTCCCACCTAAGAGCCAATCAGCCCTCCCAGCTGCCCCTCCCACATAAGAGCTGATAAGCTACAGAGTCCTACTAGCAACCTAAAACCTGTAACCATTCAACCACAATCTGCAATGGTCCATAGATATCTGCAGATTTGCAGGGCTCTATCTGTGATTCTAAGTTTTGGCTATAGACCAGACCTCTATTCCCTAGTGGAGAGGAGAAAGATTCAATAAGCCTCTTGAAGTCAGGGCTTCTAGGGTTGGCATATTTCAGACTTATGTGGTCCAAGATAAAGCCATTACACCACAATCCAACCTAATTTAGCAATGACATTATAGTAATGTGGTTATGTCTAGTGCAGCATCACTACCTAATGACACAAATACCCAAACTAAATTTTGGAATCCAAATTGACCTGCAAGCTCCAAGGAACAAGTATTTATCTCCAAGCCCAAAACTCTTAATTTATGAGATCTGATGACATCTTCAATTTATCTTATTCCTGCCTTCTGCTTTCTCACAAGGTCCCTTTCCCAGGTCTCATCATGCTGCAAGAAACTAAACAAGATATCTTCTGAGTACTTCCATGCTCCACCTTTAAATCATCCTGTTGGCCCCTTACTCCATATACTTCTTTTCCCTTAGTGAGAAGTAGCTCTCCCAAGTCCCCTATTTCCTCATGTTGAGGTGACAACTTCTACAAAGTTGAATGCTCCAGCTGCATAATCTTTATTCATCCCTTTTGGAATTTTAAACGTCTCCATCATGTTCCTCTATAAGGCTCCTTTTTCCTCATGAGAATAAACTCAACTCGCTAAATCTTCTCTCTAAATTAGATTAATTAGAAGTGGTATCATCTTCGCTCTCCCTCACGACAATTATTTTCCTGTAGGACAGTGCTCATAGCACTGCATACAGTATCCTACATAGGGCCTAACTATCACTATATCAACCTCTCTTAGACAACATATTACCAATCCCAAGCAGTCGACAACTATGGATTAGGCCTCAAAAAAATCATGAAACTGGCTCAAAAATCATGAGTTTTTAGTTTTGTGGGTTCTTTTTATTTGTCTTCTGGGTTTTGAGCCTTTTGGATTCACATATTTTCTTCAATCACAAAGGTTAGAAACTTAACTTTCATTTAAAAAAACCTGAGCCTCTCACCTAATAATATGACCCACAAACAAAATACTATAAAAGTTAGCAACATTAAACTTCTTCCCCGGGGAGGGGCCCAGGCTATATCCATAGTATCCAAGGTGAAATAGAACAAATGCCTCATGTAGCCACAGTATCACCTGGCCAACCTAGTACCTCGCTTGCTTGTGTAGGGCTGGCTGGCCAGTATTACTGCTGTCTTAAGACACGAAAGGGTTCTTTGCCAAGTTATGTTCTTTGAAGGGCCTCTTTTGTAGTCCCTTGAGACAAACACGCGGAGACATTTGAGCTGCTAAGATGTTTGCTCAATATCTATTTTGCAGCAGTTGTTTCATTTCTGCAAAATGTAGACTATTTCCCAACTTATGGTGGTTTTGGCGCAGTGATCAGAGGAAGTCCTAAATGGAGGCAGTCAATTTCCTAGTTAACTGCACTTTTGCTAATTACAATATTGCTCTTCCCTTCCAAGGCTTTCCAATAAGCAGTGAAAGGCTATATGAGGGAATCAAGCACATTAAAGAGAAGTTGGAATGATTTCTCTATCTCTGGAGGCACACTCATGCCCCATGTAGATTTTGCTAAACTATTCCTGATCAAAAGGATTTATTCTCAGGGATCATATTCATAGCAGAATGAAACACATAAACCTATGCAACAAAACGTTTCTCAGCTGTGGCTATGAGAAAGCATTTTTGTCTAAATGAGGAAACAAATGAATCGATTCCTCAATCCCTCACTCTCCCTTCTGTGAGTGGCACACACAGTGCAAGGATTTATCACAGAAACAGGAGAGAAGAAGGGAGCCCCCGCCTGGCCCCCGTTAAAATATCTGCAGAACATCACTCATGGTTTGTGACAAACTACTCAGAATATACCCACTCATAATCACCCAGAGTGAAGGAACAGGTACAATAAGGTTCTTAAAGTTCTAGACTGGCTTCCCAAGCCCAGGAAGGAGGAATTTTTGTCAAATGGAACTGCTGATAGTGGGCCCAGTCCTAATGCCACTAAAATACTGAATCATTTGCCTTTAATTTCAATGGGCCAGATGGATCCTGGAGTTCCATATTTACTAGAACAATTGAATACAAAATATTTCTATGTATTATTCCCCAAGGAATACTTTGAGAAAACCAACAGATAATGCTGCTTGGGTATAGTTAAGACTAACCATTGCGTTTGGAACATGACCAAAGTCTACTGACATGAATTTGGTTAAAAACAACACAGGTATTGTGTCAAGGCCGATATGTCTGCAACCACTCACATTAGGTGCTTATAAAGCCCAGAATCTGAGTGTTCTGATGATTCCAAGCTTGAGCTAAAATACCGAAGAGATGCAGAAACCTGTGTTAAAAATGACACTAATCCCATGTTTTAAATAGACATTACATGGCTTCTCTCAGACTTCTCCAGAGTCCTACAACTTGCCATGAACTAAGAGACAGTTTCTAGGGATAGTGGTGCCTGATGATTCCCTCACTGTGAGTAGATGGTGAGTGAAGAAATAAAAATTGAGGGTGCAACATTTGTAAGAATTTACAGATGCAGCACGAACCTGATTTTCACATATACTGAACACATACACATTCATCTGAAGTAAATGGGAGCTATAAGTACTCACTACCTCAGAAAATCAACCCGCCTGCATATTCTACAAAGGTATCAGCCCATGGGTTGTTAATTTTACCATGACACATGCACTGGCGATGATAGTTTGAGATTTTGTGGTAATATCCTAAGGCTGAATTCAAAATGTACTAATTCATGCTTGTAAACCAATTCTCAACTTGTCTATAGTAAGGAAAAACAAGGGTGGGGTGATGTCTGCCAGAACTGGCTACAATGGGTAATGATACTTAGGAAAGAGAATATATGAGTGCTAATTAGACTGGCTTATGTACTTTAACTAGGCTATTATTTCCTTATTACAGTATTGGCAAATTTGGAAGAGTCGTCAGATCAGTTACCTCTTAGGAAATAAAACCAAAGAGGAGCACATTTTAAGGCAAAAAATGAAACAAGTAGAACATATAACCAGTATATCCCAGCTATGACTAATACTCCCCTATAAGGAAGGCTCTACCACCGGTAGGCATGTGTGATGGGGCATCTGCCCCACACTGGTCAGGATGGGATTAAAATGGCTTTGGGAGCTGCAACCAATTGGAGGGGGCTGCAGGAGAGCCAGTCAGAGCCCAGTGGCCTAGTATAGGAGGGAGCTGCCAGGCAGCACAGAGTAGTACCTCTCAGGAGCTTCAGGGGTCAGAAGGGCAGGACCCTGGACAGAGCAGTGGCTGGCTGCCAGGCCAGAGTGGAGCCAAGGGCTTGATTCAGGGGTCACAGAGGTACTAGGGCCTGCAGGGAAGCAGTCCAAGGAAGACTGGCATGGACTTGGGGGAAGAGGTGATGCAGTTTGTTGCATGTAGGGTCCCTGGACAGGAGTCGAGAGGAGTGGGTGAGCTCAGGTCCCTCCTACCACTCCCAGACCACCAGTACAATACAGATAGTGAACTGCGGCCGCCACTGATGCAAGTGGCAAAGACAGGACTGGCAAATCCCCTGGAAAGGTGGAGAACACGAGTTGTGGCTTGGCTGGAGGGCTGAGGCCAGAAGATGGAGTGGGTCTGGACAGGCTGAAGAGGCCCACCCATGAACATCAAGAGAGAGAGTGATGGATCACAGGCTAAAGATGGGGTGCCCGCATGAGCTATTCCCAAAACACCAGGAGATACCCAGCCAGCGGGGAGTGCTGCCAGCCCATCACAGTATGGAACCATGTTACTACAGCCATGCTAAAAAATAGTCTTTGAGAACAGAGCATGATAAGTTCTTCTCCACAGTTGTGGCCTTGCTTCCCTGTTTAAATAACCATGTCAGCAGGATTTGCAACTTGTGGATCACCTCAGAATCATAGAAATGTAGGGCTAGAAGCCATCCAGAAGTCATCCAGTCCAGCCTTCTGTGGACTCCAATTTTTTTGATCCACAACACATAAAATGTTTGAAAACTCACCCTATGATTTAAATCTGTTGCACTCTCAATGCACCATGGAATATGAGATGTCACTGAATGATTTTTCAGTTATTTGATTAGTCATAGGCCAAAAACATTGAGAACTACTATAGACTAATCGCTTAAGTAGTCTATGGTGGTGATAAACCAAGTGCCAGCTCGGGCGGTAGACATTAGCTAAGAACTGACAAACTCATAACCGGAAACCAAACCAGCTCACCTGCGTGTTAGTTTTGTTTAAAACAGATATTAGTCTTAGACGAAAGTATTTAGTTTGGACAAATTGTCCCCCTGCTCCCTGGAGACACAGTTGGCTGCCGGGACTGGATCTGTGGTTGGGAGCGGAGCCCTGGCTGGGAGCCAGGGCTGGAGTCACATTTGGAACCTGTGGACAAGAGCTAGGACTGCAGCCGGGAGCAGAGCTGCAGCCAAGACTGGAGGTTGGGCTCATGCTGGAACCACAGCACAGCGAGGGGAAGAATGGGGCTGGGTGGTGCTCCCTCCCTGCTCCTCATGGGGGCTGCTCGGGGCCCCAATGCATCTCCTCAAACACAGTTTGGGGACCACTGGTTTAGACTACATGAAATGCTTGTAAATTGCTGCCTGCACTTCTAATGTTTGTATTCTATGCGAAGTGGGATTTTCTCCCATGAAAGCTCACGCAATAAATAAATCTGTTAGTCTTTAAAAGTGCCACAGGACTCTGTTATTTTTCTGCAATACATTAACACGGCTACCCCTTTGGAACATAAGGAAATATGTAAGTTTTGCTTTATCACTTTGAAAATGTTTGTTCTGAACGTATGAACCCAGGTATGGGAACTGTTCTTCCTTCCCCCAGACCATTAAGAAGGCCTCTCAAGATTAAACAGGCCATTAAGGAACATCACTATTCAAAGGATTGGTGAATGGGCATATTGCACCATCAAAATGCTATGTGCAAGGGAACTCATCTCGTGGAGCGGAAGGCTAAACATAAATGACAAAACAGAGGCACCAGACAATTTTTCATCTCTTTGCTGTTTGAACTCACACAGGGCCAGAGACTCTAAGCTAAGACACAGATCCCCAGAGGTTACCTGAAAGACATTTTGGATTGACAGATTACTACATCATTATCATTACTCTGTCATCTTTTGGAACCATAAATGGTAACTCATTTGTGTATATATGCTCGTTTACTGTAACCTGTAGATAGCTCTCACTTCTTTTTCCCAGTTAATAAATCTTTAGTTAGTTTATTACAGGATTGGTTACAGGGGTTGTCTTGGTATGAGATATAAGGTACAAATTAATCTGGGGTAAGTGACTGATCTCTTGGGACTGGGAGCAACCTGAATATTTTGTGGGTAGGGGTACCAGTGACTATTTATCACTAAGTCTATTTTGCCCGGGTTTGGCAAAATAGACTGAATTGCCTATGGGAACTGTTTGTGATTCCAATTGTGATAGCAATCCAGGGGTTCACATCTGTTACTGAGTTGGTGAAATCTAATGATAGGCATTGCCACCAAATTGAAGTATCTGTCCAGTGGCAGGCACTCAGTCATGAGCCACTCCACACAGTGTGACACAGTCTATAGCACATTTCAATAACCTGATTTTTAACTGTATTAAATACGGATGCAAATTGTGCCACAACACCGTTAGCCTGTAACTATGTTGAAAAGTAGCTTCAGACACTGTAATAAGATTTAATTGTGGCTATGCCTGTATGCTCATTTACTTCAGGTGAGCTCTGGGCTCCCAGGTTCAAAGATTCCCCCTAATCCTATTCCTGATCAGTGTATGTTGCCCTGATGGTAACATTTATAATTTGGTTCCCTATCTTCAGTGTTACTTTACATCTGATCTGGATGTGTCATCTGCTGATCTCTCAGACCACCTGAGTCTTACAGACACTGGTTGCTTTGTTTCACATTATCTGTTTTGGAAAGGAGGATCATGCATCTTGGATTTCTAGATATTAGAGACAGAAAAGATTTAATAAGTCATCTGGCTTCTAGTTCACACACTCCAGGGCCAATGCAAGATTGTGTCCTATAGTTAGGCTTGGACGGATTCCATTTTTATTGGTAAATGTCAGTAAATGTCAATTTCACAATGTACACACAAACCAACAAAAATGTTTTCCATTGATAATAACACAATCTACAGATAAGTAATATAAGAAAAATGCTGTGTGACAGCTTATGAGGGTGTGATTTAAGGCTATCTACTGTGTATATGACAATTCATGTTTTAATTGTTATAAAACTTTAACGTTTTGAATCTCAGCATCTACTTCTTTACATAATTGTCTGACATCCCCTCATATCTCACAACTGTAAACATTTAAATAGATTAAAAAATAAAAATGCTTAAAACCCATACTTTTGCACAACTATGAAAATTTAAGTTGATAAAAATAAAAATTGCTTAAAATAAACATTGATATCATTGTCAAAAAAATTTTAAAAATACAAATCAAATTCTGTTAAATGTATCTATTTATTATGTCCTGAAAACACCCAGAATACCATGGGATCTGAGTTTGGGATCTCTATCTAGTCTTTGTTTTAAATGATAAACAATCAAGCTTTCAGTAATTCTTCAGGAAGTTCTTCCAATTCACTCTCTCATCATTAAGAAATGTTTCCTAATACTCAACATAAATTGTCCTTTGCTCAATTATAGCCTACTGACAACCCTAAACACTTCCTCTCCCTCCTAATTTTTATATCAAATATTTGAAGACAGTTACATCCCCTCCCCTCACCATTATCTTTTAGCCAAGCTAATGCATATTTAACTTTTAAAACCTTTCCTCATAAATCAATCCCTCCAACTCCCTTAATCTTTTTCTTTTTGAAAGTGATCTTGTAATACTCTCCAATTATCTACTAAGGATGTACCTAGAAGAGTTACATATTATTATAGAGGCACACTTCAGAGTAGGAACAACTTCCCCTGACCCTAGCTGCCATTTTATTATCATCACTCTCTGAAAGAGAGGCTATCGCCTAGTTTCTCTGTGACATAATTCCTAAACAAAATCCACATTTTGCTGCCATATTGCACTACAAACTCATACCTACATTAACTGGCCACAATCACCCTTAAGTCTCCTGCTCACCAGGTTCCTCCCTCCTACTCGATTGTAGGTGCCTAGAAGTATTAGCCTGCATTTTTCCAGATGGAATCTCATTTTATTTTCTGCCCATATTTTTGGATTTTTTAGATCTCTCTTTATTATTTCTGTGCCCTCCCTGCTGTTTGTAATGCAATTCCAACTTGGGATCATACATAGATTTAATTTATTCTTGTTTTCTTCATCATTAATAAACGTTTAATAAAACTAACCCAACATCAATATTTATAGCATTCCCCCACTTTGAAGCCTCTCTGTACCTCTATTGCATCATTTCATACATGGATACAACTTTCCAGTTACTTTTCATTCAATGTTACTAGTCAAACCACTTGGAATTCATTTTTTTCCTGTAAGATTCAGTGAGATACATCATCAAACAATCTTAAGTTCAGATGAGCACTGCTTTCCAAGGTAGGGCTTTTTTCAGCTCTGCACTAATCTAGGTGGGGGAGGTGTTCTCCTTCCTCTGAAGCATCGGGGATGACCACTGCTGGAGATGGGACTCTGGGTGGGGAGGGACAGTGCTCTGAGGTGGCACCTCTTCTCTTTCTCACATGCTTAGTCCACTGGTTGTTGTTCACACGCTCAGGGTCTAACTGATCATCATCTGTGGGACTTGGGAAGGAATCTTCCCCTAGCTCAGATTGCCAGTGACCTTGGCGTTTTTTCACCTTCTTCTGAAGCATGGAATGAGGGTCACTTGCCAGGATTGTCTAAGTATAGATCTCACATAATCTATTTCCCAGCACTGCAAGTGCCTTGAGCATTGGTGAGCCTTAGTCCCTCCTGTTTTCAATCTGTGGCACATAATAGTTTAGTCTCCTGGCAGCAGTAATCTTTTGGTCTAATTTTGGTTGTTGGATTTAATATGCAAGTGTTGATTGGCCTGTGGTACGCAGGTGGTCAGACTGCTTCATCTTGTGGTTCCCTCTTTAAACTCTACCACCCTTTCCATTTATGCACAGACTCTTGTGCTTTCTGAGGTACACAAAAATGTATCAAAAAGCACAAGAACTGCCCCATTTCTGCAAATGGCCGGCAGCCCCAACTTGCTGTTTTCTTTCCTTATTCAATAGTGGTATATCCAGAAAGGGAAAACTTCTACTGTAGAAATACACTTATGCAGTGTGTGTATATTGGACCTGACCCATGATCATTTCCAGCTATTGCTCTTTCCTTTTTTATTTGCTGCACTCAACAAGAACCTTTTCAGTGTGAAAGAGGAAACAGATTCTAGAAAATGAGCACAGAATGGCCTTCTATTAGCAAACAGGTTGTTCCCATGCCTGGAACACTACAACAGAAAGAATTATTTCAGCTTCTCATTCCACAAACAAATGTTGCTGTCACATCTAGACACAAAGGAAATATTTAGGTTAACGGACCCTAGAAAATTGGGTTTTGTAGCTGAAACTTAAGCAGGAGTTTGTAGCAATGCCCCTTCTCTACAAATTATACCTCGGAATCTGGGTGCAGATCAGCCCCTCAAAATACAGCAGGGGATACAGCTAAAGATTCCTGGAGGGACAACTCTTCTGAGTCTTTCAAAGGAAGATGCCAGCCCCTGACCTCGCTCATGGAAAGCTCACTAATTACAGTGAAAATCAGATGAAAGCAAGAGAGGGAGGGAGGAGAGAGTCTCACTCTCCAGCTCACATAAATGACAGCTTGAGCAAACTTTTCCTGCCTCAGCAGCTGTTGCTATAAATAACACTCTCCAGGGCTCAGCACTGCAGTATGACAACCAAGAATCCCAGTCACCTCACACAGACCATCCAAAACCTGCATTTACCTACACACAGGGCACCACTTATGCACACAGAAGTACTAAAAATTGCATTCCACTCCACAGTAAACACACATCTCCCCTACACACAGTACACACATACCAAGATTAGTTAGAAATTACATTCACCTATGCACAAAACACTTCCATCCACCACCACATCTGCAAGTCTGCCTTCCCTCTTTTCCCCATCCTTTCCATATCGAACATTTTCCTTCCTCCGACACACACTTCCATTGCTGCAGCCTCTTTCCCCTCCTTTCCTTTCAATCCTCACATCTTCCAATGCTCCTCTTATCTGCACTGGTTTACAGGTCCCCACCCAGTTATCTCCTTTTATTATCTAGCAGAACTAAAATGTTCTGCTGTAGTAAAAACCCTCAGTTGCAGATAGCTCTTTGTGTAGCCTGGGTCAACACACCTTCTTCAGTCAGCTAAAGAAAAGTGCAGGGTGCTGCCTCTATCCTGAGACTGAGCCCCTGTCTCCAAAGCAAACCCCACTCAGTGATGGCCTAGGAAACAAGGGACCAACCTGAAATCCAAACTACTGCTAAAGCTGGGTACATGATGAGTGCAGCTTCCCCTCGCTCTGTCAGTCTCCCTTTCCTTCCCCACCCGAAGTGGACTGTGCATGTGCTACTGATGCTGCTGCTACTCCTGCACTCTGCATCTCCACAGAAGCAGAAACAGAGTCGAATCTTGCCAATGAACTCTGCTCCAGATGAAAAAGAGAAGCCACAAATACCATCATGACCCTGCGCTGATGCTGATGGGGGCACAGGAACTATGCATCTCCTTCTCCCGGGGCTCCTATTTGTAGCCCTGCTCTAATGGCATAAGCAGCATGGTAAGAGGCTTTCATCCTTGTAAGTCTCACTCAGCTCCTGGTAGGTAGCTGGAGAAGCACCTGCTGTGGCCAGGAGAAGCAAAGGCAGGAGTTTTGAAGATGTGTGTGTTAGGGAAGAAAAGGCTGAAAGCTGATTCTTATCTCCCTGACGTGAACGGTGAATCAAGTCCAGGAGTTCTGTGAACTTGTGTTACATTTAAACCTCTTCTACAGCCTCTGGCAACCCAGGTTCTCCTCACACACAGACTCTCCAATCACTACACTTCTGAACGCCCAGCACACACCCCTCCTCCACAACACCCACACACATCACACAGTACATTGTGCACACATGTACAGCACATCATCTGCATACATATATCTTCTGCCCAAACCTATGTAACAGGCCTCTCTCCTGTGCCAAATCCTCCAGTTGCACAGAAAGTGCTTCTTACCACCACCATCCCTTCTCCCGGAACCCCAAGAGAAGAAGGCGGCAGACAATGGGATGCAGTTTTTAGACCAATAATGATTTCATTAGATAATCCAATTTTAAAAGATCTGTTTAAACTCTCTGATCCTCTAATTTTCTAGTGATGAGCCCAGTGACCACCTCTACTGTGCCTGATGGGATATTCTCCCAAACCTCTTTATCTCTTCTGTCACAGCCACATGCACCCCTACCCCCCACCTCCAATCCTATGGCTTCCCCAATATCTTTCCCTTTCCCTGCAGATCACTGAGGTCTTTATACTAAGGTCATTCTGCTCCCATCCTGTTGTTCCTCACCCCTTCCATCCCTCCCTGCACTCCAATCTCTCCAATATTTTGGAAGAAGTCAAGATACTGGGAGGTGGGAAGATGATTCAGATATAGACAGATATATTAATGCTTCATTCCAGGATTAAATCTCTATAACACTACAGAGTCCCCCTGGGATTGAAGCAGCAAGACTCTTGGGGATGCCTCAGTCACATGTTCCTCTTTCTCTTAGCCCAGGGCCCGTTTCTCATGCACATCCAGGGACCATGCCCCTCTAGTCTCTGTCTAGATTTCCCCCTTCTTAGTTATGTCCCCAACTGGCCACCTGATCCTCCTCAATTACTGTTTACACATTATTGCTTTTCTTCCGCAACCCTCATCTGCCCTGGAACCTCCCAGCACCAGCATTCCATAATCCTGTCAAAGGGCCATCATATTTAAAAGTATTTTCTGCTGATTTAACTAATCGGGCTCCAGAAGAGACAGTTACACAAAGGGGCTGCTGGGGACCACGAACACAATTCCGGGGAGTATATGTTTCTCAATGAATTGTACAGTTTGGTGTATAATCATTCAAACTCTTGATGGCCTGTCCCAGCTGGTTGCATTGATGGTTTATGGAGCCAAAAATATTTTCTTCCTTGCTGCAACTCTTCCCCCTCATCTCCAGACTTTTCTCCAGCAGCTGTGAGCATGAGAAAACAAGGAATCACTGAGCACTCAACAGTAGGGTCAGGATGGCATGTCGCTGCAGGGATAGCATTGCTTCAGCTCAGTGCCTGGAGCCAATCAGTAAAACGAGGCAAGAATGAGATAAGAGGAGGTGAGGCAGAAGAGAACCTCATGCATAACTCAAGGAGAGGGAAAGGAAAGCTGGAGCCCCAATTCTGGAAATAAGACTGATTAGGAATATAGCAGTTGGTGGGTTCAAGCAGCTGTGAAAATGTTAATTACTGGAGGGAACAGACACAAAGAGGAGAAAATCTTTGCCCAAAACCTTAGTGGAAGAACCAGGATCAGAACACTTCGTCTCATCCTGACTTGCAACCCTGACCTTAATTCCTTAGTTCACAATAATTCTGTACGGTCATTAATGTTTCTAAACTGGCAGAGTACAAATTACAACAGATCAACTTCTAAGGGAGGAAAAGCAGATTAGGAATTCCTGCTCCACAAGCTAATGGTACATAGGGAACGTGACTAGTCACACATAGCAGGACTCCACTAATCCCAGTGTTATAGACGGCAATGAGTCTATGGTAGGAAGTATAAAAAGGTAGCATGAAACTATACAGAATAAAAATCAGAACCACGGTTACTAAAACAAAGAAGAGCATGTAAATGAGGCAAAGCCATTATTTTTTACAAAAGAGATGAAGGGATGTGTTGGAAATGGGAACTTGGTATCTGTTCCAACAGCCACCCCTGCTGACCAGGCCTTGAGATAGTTTAGTTAAGAGCACCATACAGAAAACATCAGTTTGAGGCCAATGCACAGCAAGTGAAAAGGAAGCAAGATCTGACCCAGGAGCAAGTAGGGTGTGACAAAAAGAACTGCCAGACTAAAACAGATCAATGACGTAGTTCATCTGGTATCCAATTATAGATGTTTGAGATGAAGGGAATAAAATCTCTAAAATGAACCTAACTGTGCATTTATGCCTTTGTCACTAAAGGGTGGACTACTGGAATAATATTGAAACATGTACTTTAATGCCCAGTAGAGACCTTTTATTTCACACTACCTGGCTCTACAAGGGTCAGTTAATACACAACATGTTGATGTGCTTTAGAAATCACTCTCCTTTAGTGTGCATTGCTGGGCATGTACACGAACTCTTTGGATTTTTTCTCCCCTCCATAATATCATGTTGTAGCAAGTTCCACAGATCAATTATATGTTGCTTTTAAAAATCATTTTATTTTTATCTGTTGTATATACACTATCTTTGTTTCTACTCCTTGGAGGGGAAGAACAATAGTAAAAAGGCCCAGAACATAGTGAAGTCTAGTACAGTATTTAGCTTTTTTGAGCAAAATGTTTTGTCCAACACTTTGTGAATCTTAGCTTCCCTGAAGGTGGATAAAATGAGTTCCCACAAGTTACTTCCTTTCTCTTCTGTGTTCCTTCACTCCATCACAATTCGGCTCACAGAATAGAGCAGAAGAGCAGGAATAAGCATGTAGGATCCTGCTTTGATTGAGGAAGGAGTCTTGCCAACAGGCCAGAAAGATCATCATGGTGTGTGAGAGGAAACAAAAATGCCAACACAATGAAGTTATCAATAATTCATCAACAGTCCACTGATCTCTCTCGGCATCATTGAAACTTGAAATTATTCTAGTTGTCAGGCAGGAGTACACCTGGGAAAGGAAGCGGTAACTATAGAGGATACACCAAGAACAGCCTCACTTCTTTTCCTGGGTAGATCTTGAGCTGCATTTCCAGCAGCCACTCCACTCCACCCCAGCAGGCCAAAGAGGAGACGAGTAAAGAGGGACTAAGCAAGACATGAGAAATGAAAAGCCACTTTCAAGGGTGAAAAGATGTGCTAGCGGGAGTAATCCAAGCCTCTGAAACACACTTCAAAGCATCTGACGAAGTGGGACTTTCATGCGATAAATAAATGTGTTTGTCTTTAAAAGTGCCACAGGACTCCTTGTTTGTTTGTTATACCACAAAGATTCATCTTTAGACCCAGATTGAGGAAAGGGAATTGGGACAGCCAGGCTATGCTGAGTCAAACAGTCCAAAGGCAAACTATCACACAAAGGACCATATGGAAAGAAGCTAGAGATGTAAAGAGATGTAGTACTAGTACAGCAGGAATCTGCCATCTTAACTCCCCTGGCTGCTGCAAGCAGATTCCTTCAAGTCACAGGAGTAACACTTGGCATTCCATTACCCAGCCAGCAGCAGGTAGTAAAGTGGAATGAACACTGTATTAGCCACCTGTGAAGAAAACAAAAGAAAAGCGACTCTGGTGTACTGAGATTATCCTGAGTCAAGGCCAAATTTTCAAAAATGTCCCCTAAATTGGGTTGCCTCAGTTACTGAGTGTGCAGTACTGATGCCTTAAAAATCAGGTCTCAGGAGTCTCAACAAAAAACGGAGGCGCCCAAAATAAGTGAACCTTTTTGAAAGAATAGGCTGAAACTTCTCTCTCTCTCTGTGATTTTATATGAGGTGACTGACCTCATCACAGAAGCTACAAAGAAGTAAAGTATAGTACCTGCCTGCAGACTAAGAAACCCCTGAATTGGGCCATTTTTGGTAGATCTTCTTCACAACCATGCGAGCTAGGAGCGCAGATTATTTAAATGAAAAGTGAAATTCTGCAGAAAATGTGATAGTTTAGGGAACAGGAAAACATCCCTACAGAGTATCAACAAGTGGAGTTTTCCAGGCCTGAGCTAACTGTTACATAGAACTCCTACTAACCATTCAAAAGAACTTGAGACCTGGAATTTCTGGGGACATGGAGCTTGATGTGGCAACAATTCCCCTTACAAAAGAATGAGAAACAGGATCTCCCAGGTTAGCATATTTCAAAATACTAAGACAACAGAGTCCTGTGGCACTTTTAAAGACTAACAGATTTATTTATCGCATGAGCTTTCGTGGGAGAAAATCCCACTTCGTCAGACGCTTTGAAGATAGGAAAGTTACAGAGTGGGAGGAAATTAAATGCAGGGGAGTGTATGACATAGCATCAGCTCAGGCTGTAACAGCAAATCAAAATAGGTGTTAGGATTCAAAACACTGGGGAACAGCACATAGAGGAGGGGGAGGTCAAATCACTTGTTGTAATACTAAGTGTATTACACTCAGGTTGCACCTCCACTAGCAGAAATGGGAGCTGTAATTCCCAATTGACTAATTTGTATTGATTGTAGCTATACATTCAGAAAGGGCTCAGATGTTTTTACAACTGTATCATCTAAATTCTAAACCTACTTAAGGCAGGGATGGACAACAAAGTGTCTACGCTACAGCTTCCACTTGTTCCATCACCAGTGGTGAATTAGAAGTCCTAATTTCTCCACTGTAAACAAGGCCTCAGAGTGTAAAGCTAAATCACACAGGTAAAACTTCATGGGATACCATGGCATTCTTCCTGCAATGTGGGCACTCAAGTGATTAACTTCAGCTATACTGAAAATGGATGAAGGGTACTTCAGTCTCAGCTCAAGGCCCTTTAAAAAGGAAACTCCTTGATTTTTCCTTGATCCCTTTGTAAATGGAGCTGTGAAACTGTCCAGGCCAGCAGTCCCTCCCTATCTGAAGAGGATTTTAAAATCTATTAGAAGTACTCCCTACTTTTGCCATTTCCTTTACAATTCCCAGAAAGAGTTCAAATCAGCCCCAGGATTCCAATTCAGGCTCAATCACAAAATTCAATCCCTTTGCCAGGGCATACAACATAAACCTCACAGCACCCAAATACTTATGAATAAGCAGAACTTGCTTACAACAAGTCACCTGATCATCACCACACGAGGTCAGGCACACGAAAGCTTCCAGTGTGCAAAGTCCAGAATGCTGGGGCCCTGCCCGGGGAGAGCAGCATTTACCAGGCGTCTTCTTGAACAGTAAGACAGTGCAATGGGAACAGCAAATGGGAGTTCTTGTCTGCATGTAATCCCTGCTCCAGTGGGGGTGGAGGAAACTGCCTCAGGAAAGACCTTCAGATTCATTCTGGAAAGGTGAAATGAAGGTCAAAAGACAGAATTAAATGAAGAGGAAATGCCAGGCCTATCCTTGGTGCAAAAGACAGGATATTAGCTCTGCCACAAAGTCAGCTGCTCCCTGGAATAAAGAGCTGTGTGTGTAGGAGTCCTGAGGACATGCTCTGTCTTCTGCCACTCCCTCCACACAATAGGAGCAATTGAACTATGGAGTCCATAAAACAGCAACAGTCTGGACTCCTAAAACTCATTGTCCACTATGTGATTTACTCTCTGTAGCACTCAGGAATCACACAGAGTGCTTCACAGCCCTGAGGAGAAAACATCAGGAATAAAGTCACTTCAGTTTCCTCCTCCATCTACAGTCACATGAAAATTCATCCCCTTCATTCTATCCCTGATCAATTTTGGTTGAAAGAAAAATCCAACCCTCCCCCACATTCCCATCCAGACCCAAAATTAACCCCTTCTCCCAGCATTCCTGGGCAAAAATTCTCATCAGGTCCTTGGAAAGTGCCAATGAAGACAGAACTGCTTCCAGCCTCTGTACCCCTTTCCCAACATCAGGGTCAGCTAAGGAAACCTCAACAGCCATGCATCTGAGATTCCAGATACTACATGGAATCTCCCTAGTGAGCTTTGGAGGAAAGGGCTGGCAGCAAAGGTTATATAGTCCTGGAAGGGTGACTGAGTTTTGGATATAGATAATCAAATCCACCTCCTTGCCTTTGCCTTGCCCCACGCCATCCTTCCCTGCCCCCCACACCCCCCAACCTTGCCTCTGCCACTCTGCATTTCCAAAAATCGAGAGAGTTTAAACAAAAGTCTCCATTGTGAAATACAAACTCCATTAAAATCCCTCTGCAAATAGTCAGCGGTCAGGTGCAGGCAGCTGAGCAAACTCTGCCAGTTCATCCTAAGACGAACACAAGAAAAAACAAACAGCCATGGTAGCACCTTTTGGGGGGCGGGACCATGTGCTTCTTCAAGCTTAACACCCAAGGCGGTCCGGGATCATATCCTCTGGCCCTGACCTGAATTTTCAGAAACAAAGGAGGATCCTCCTCTGGCACCCCCCCACAGTCAACAAAGAAGCTTCAGCCCAGAAACCTCAGCAAGCTGGAGGTGATCCAGAATGGGATCAGAGGGGGGTGGGTGAAAGGAACACAGTTTATTCCCTATACCCACCTAGCAGATTTACTTACTCAAACATCAGTGCTAAGTGAACCAAATTTGTGAAACTACGTCAGTAAAAATGACAGAGTTCAAATTGAACACATGGTGCAGACTCATTCTTGAGGAGCATTTAGTCTTTGCGGTTTAGCCCAAAGCCTGAAAAGCTGCACTTTCCCATGCCAGTCAGCAAAGGGCGTGCTTTGGCATGGCACCAAAACTAACTTACAGTTCAACAATATGCAAAGCAAAAGCACATGTGAAATCAGCACTAAATGAGATTTCTAGCTGTCTAAGTTGGGTATGCAGAGTGAAACTCCTCGATTTACCTTAAATCTGCCCTCTTCTGTGTTTGTGTTCAAGGGGGTCTCCTTTTATGATCACATGATAAATGAGCAATAAAACAGAATACTTAATATCTGCATTTCGAACTACTGAAACAAAGTGCAGTTTCTTCCTATTCTGCTAGGCTGAATGATTTTCCAAACCATACACCACTTTACATAATATCATGACCCTCACTAAAGCCCCTGTTTCTCATGCACCTCTACAAGGGGGCAGCAGGACTATCTCGTCTTCTCTTTTGTCCAATTAAAAACTCAGCATTACATTATTTTCAAGTCATTTTTATAATTATAATTTAAATTATAAGCAAAAAGGATGTGGGGAGAGGAGAGAAAAACAACTGGATCAGCAGCAGAAGATTCTGAGGGAAACAAAGTAGCAGCTGTAGATTGCTGCACAAAAGACACCAACTTACCTACCCCACAGGGATGTTGTGAGGGTTGCCGGAGTGATTTGTTCCTTTTTGTACAGTGCTTCAAAGACAGAACATGACGGATACTGAGTGTTCCATGGACTCCCCATTTCTCTTACAGTTCTCCCACCTATTTACTAACCCCAATCTTATTTAGCTAGGCAAACTAATAAAATCATCGTTGTCCACGGTAGAAGAGTCTAGCTACTTATTCTGACATCTAATCTAATATATACTGATATATGTATACTTTAATATTAGAAAAATGGTCTAACAGAATTTTATCTAACTCTCCTCAAACAAATCAACTTGCTCTGGTTTAAGGCAAAGCACACAGATTTTCAATTCAGAAGGTTTGTTTTTTTAAAAAAAAAGTTGTAAGACATTATAAACAAACGTTTAAAACAGAAGTACTATCTCAGCCTTACCTGTAGTCTCCCTACAGCAATGCTACAGTCTTGCAGTACAAAATAATGCTTAGTCCTCACCAGCATCTTGTTCTGCCCACTGTATGAAGGAGGCCTGGCCCTGCTGCATCAGAGAATTCAAGCCCTGCAAAGAGTCATTTCCTCTTTGTGTTTTTGTTGCCGGCAGATTCTCCTGTCAACCTATTTCTAACAAGCTTCTTGCTGTATTCAGCCTGTACAGTACCCTGAGACACCTGTTAACCCTACCCTGCACTTGCAGTAACTCCTCCTCAGTTTATTAGTGCGGAAAGAATATAGCTTCAGGTGACCAAAGTGGAAACAGGTAATGGGAAGGCCCTGGCATGAGAACAAAGTGCAGCACAGCATGAAGGGCTGCATTCCTTCTGCTGCTTACCACTCCCTGCACCTGCCTTAAGGGGAATTATACTTGTGTGTCAATACAGACCTCAGGGGGCTTTGGTCAGAGTTCATCACAAAGTGAGTACAGCATGTCTCAAAGGATAAAGACCAGATTTATGACATGCCTTAGAGGGTGAAACCATCAGAAAAGTTAAACTACTTCTAACTAGCCCAACACAGTTCAGCGCCCAAGGAAACCATATAAACTTGTGCCAGCACATACGCATCCAAACACACCCACACAAACAGTCAAGAAGAGAGACATTAGCTTCCCCTGCTTCCTGGGTGTAACAGAGGAAACAACCCCTTTAGTGAAACAATCCACCTCAGAGGCATACATACACAGGGTACACGCACACCTTCACTTGACAAAAGAATATGGACGTATGTACATGCAAATATACCCTGGAAACATAGGTGACTTCCATGCAAGAACACACAGACAGGCCACTCCTACTAACATGCAAGCACACATCCCTATCCATACACCTGCTAATACACCTTCAGCTAGCATGCCAGCAAGTACACAGGCACACAGCTACCCCACCTACCTCCATGCAAGCTACCAGGAAACATGCAGGCTCTGCAAATACACTTCTCAGGTACACACACCACACTGCTGCTGGACTTCCAGTACACTTCTGCAGCAGCCCACACGTCTTCTCTTCCCCCTCCACCTCCACCCTAAAAAACACCTGCCTAGCTTTCTACAACCCCTACACCAAGGAAAGAAAGAAAGTCATGACTGGGCCTTAGATCAACGTGAAAACCCTTCCCAGCAGTAGATGGCTGGAACCCACCAAAACAAGGGGAATGATGAACTAACTTAGCTGTATAGGCAGGAGCACCTTTCTGTAAAACAAAACTCACTCTTCCAGGCCTTCCATGTAATCAAGTTCCAAAGGGGTAGCCGTGTTAGTCTACTGCAGAAAAACAAACAAAGTCCTGTGGCACTTTTAAAGACTAACAGATTTATTTATCGCATGATAAATCATGGGATTTTCTCCCACAAAAGCTCATGCGATAAATAAATCTGTTAGTCTTTAAAAGTGCCACAGGACTTTGTTTGTTCTTCCAGGCCTGCAACCTTTGTAGGCAACTGAGACACTGCTGCACTTGTTGAATGGCTGTTTTTCCAGCTCAGTTAATCAGGCTTAGGCTTCGAGGTCTTCACAAGGGCTCCGTTCTATAAAGGCCAGGAAAATCATGTCTCCCTCTTTCTTCATGTCTCTCAATAAGCTCAGAGCATGAAAATGGGTTATAGACAGTAAATACTGCTCCAGGAATAGTGCAAAGGCATGAAATATAGGGAGAAAATTGCTTGGTGACATGAACGACTTTCATTACTATGTGATGCACTCATTAATACCTCTCTTCTCAATACGGACCTTCCCTGCTCCCATTTGATGCTGCTGAAGTACTGGTGAAATTCTACCTTATTGATCAATAAAGCCCCACAGTAAAGAGAATTTCCTAACTATGTGCATACAATAAGACTTTTTAAACCACAGTAAGGCAGATGTCTCAGTTGTTTCTGAAGGTCTTTGAAAATTAAGAGCATTATATAACTGCTAAGTATCTGACAAGTACAGAATATATAATCACCAGTTTCTTAATGTGCTGAGAATTAGCCAAATACTAGCCAGGGTTCTGGATATTTGGAAAAGACAGTGGCAAGACAGAAAGGAAGAGAGGAAGAGGATGTACCAAAGATGAGGACAACAGAGGAGATGGTAATCACAGGATGTGCCGAGGAAGAGCCCACTGATTTGAGGCACTATAATTATTATCTATATATAATTATTAAATGTATTCCCATTTGAGTTGGTTAGAAGCAGAGGACAGAATGGTTACTTACCCTGTAACTGTCGTTCTTTAATATGTATTGCTCATGTCCGTTCCCAATGAAGTATGTGTGTGCTCCTTGCACTGACGCCTGATTCCCCCAAAGTACCTGTAGTGCCAGCTCTGGTGCCCCCTGTAGCACTGCATGTATGCACCTGACTATCGGGCACTGCCAGCACCTCCTCCCCCCAGTTCCTTCTTGCTGGAACTCCAACTGAAGGGCAGGAGGGTGTGGGTGGAATGGGCATGAGCAACACATCTTGAAGAACAACAGTTACAAGGAAAGTAATAATTCTTTCTTCTTCGAGTGCTTGCTCATGTCCATTCCCAATTAGGTGACTTAGCAGCACTACCCGTGGAGGTGGGCAGGAGTTCATGGACATAAATAACATTTGCAACACCGCTTTGCCAAAGCCAGCACCGTTCAGAGCCTGCTGCATGATAGCGCAGTGGGACATAAAGGTATATACTGAAGACCAAGCAGTGGCTCTACAGATGTCCTGTATTGGACCATGTGCTAGGAATGCTACTGAGGAGGCTTGAGCCCTTGTTGAGTGGGCTGTTAGGGATGTTGGTGGCATGACCCCTGCCTCTGCTTAACAAGCCTGGATACAAGCTGTGATCCATGCCAAGATTTGCTGGAATAATACTGGTAACCCCTTCATCCGATGGGCAAAAGCAATGAAAAGCAGCATGGATCGACAGAAGGATTTAGTTCTCTCGATGTAGAAGGCCCTTGAGGAATCTGGCCAGAATCTCATGCAAAAAGATCATTTTTACCTTGACCTGGAGGATGAAAAAGAGAAATGGCTGCTAGATGCACCTTAATCTTTGTGAAGGCCCATCCTTCTTATTTCACATGGAGCAAATAGTTTAAGATCAGCTGAATAGGAATCCTAGTTGAAGAGTCACTGTGATCAGTCCAGCAAGTGAAACACCTCCACTTGGCCAGGTAGGATATTCTGGTGGATGGTTTTCTATTCTGTAGTAGAATCTGCTGGACTTGGACTGAGCAGAATTGTTCTTCCTGGCAGGGCCAGATTAATGCAGGGGCTATAGGAGCAGCTAAAGGGGGGGCCCCAGGCTCCAGCACCTAAGGCCCCTGCCAGATCCGGCCCCCACCGCCCTGCTCAGCACTGGCAGAGCCTGGGAGGCACTAGGAGGGCCCCTGCCCTGCCAACACTGGAAGGGGGAGGCAGTGCCCTGGGGCCAAGGGCCAGGAAGGTAATTATCCGTGAAGAGATCATGAGTGTGATAACCAGGCAATGCCTGGATGGGGAATAAACTGTCACCAGCCACATTTGGAGAGGACTGAGGTGCAATCCGGTATACTGCACCACATAAGTATAGGCTGACATGTGACCCAGCAGGCTGAGGCATACCCTCACTGTTGTGAGTGGGTGGACTGATATTCAAGCTATAAGCTCCAACATGGCTAGGAACCTTTCTTCTGGAAGGGGTGCTTTGGCCCAGGTAGGGTCCAGAACTGCCCCAATAACTCTACCCTTAGAACGGGAATGAACATTAACTTCTGTTTGTTTATGAGCAGGCCCAGTGTCTGGCAGATGGATCGGAGAATCATGATGCTGTCCAGAACATGCATCCTTGACCAGCACCTGAGGAGCCAGTCATCCAGCTAAGAGAAGACCTGCAATGCCTCTGCATTTGAGGTAGATCACAATCACCACCAGCCATTGGGCAAACATGCTGCGGTGCAGCTGACAGGCTGAAGGGGATTAATGTCAGACTGACAGAGCTATAGTTACCCAGGTCATCCCATTTACACTTTTTAAAATATTGACTCAACATTAGCTTCTAGACCTTCCCCAGGGTTCCTTGACTTAGTGAAAATCAACAGCAATGGTCCAGCGAGCTCTTCAGCCAGCTATTTTAAACTTTTGGATGCAAGTTTTAAGTTTACCTACTGATTTAAAAATGTCTAACTTTAGTAGCTGTTCTTTAACAACCTCCTGAGATACTAGTGGAATGGAAAGTGTGTTACATGATATGACTACAGCATCACTTTTTCCCACAAGATATACAACAGGCATATTTATTGAACACTTCTGTATTATTACTGATAATTCCACCATTTCCATCAGCTAATAATGGACCTATACATTTGCTTATATTTATTCTTAACATATTCTAAAAATTCCTTTTTATTGTCTTTAACTGTTCTGTCATAAATCTCTCTTTGTACCCCTTCGCTTTCTTTATCATTTTTCTACAATTTCTAGCTTCTGATTTATATTAATTACTGTCAAGTTATCCTTTTTTTCCATTTATTTTATAGCTGCCTTTACTTTCTCTCTCAACTAGGACAGATTTTTAAACTAATATGGCTTTCTTCTTCAACTGTGACTTTTTGGGCAGCTAGTAAAGTGCTCTTAAACAATTCCAAATTATCATTCACATATTTCTGATTAACTTCTTCCTCCCAATTGATTTGGCTCATACTTGCTTTCAGCTTTGTGAAACTTGCCCTCTTAAAGCCCCTAGTATACATATCACTGGTCCAGACTTCATACTGTTTGCATATTATACACGTGATCAATTCATGAACACTTGTACCTAAATCACCATTAATTTTTAGCTCTGTGATCAATTCCTTTTTATCTGTCCAGACAAGATCTAATATAGAATTCCCATGTGTTGGGAGCAACACTTTTTGAGTCAGGAAATTGCCATCTATGGCTATGTCTACACTTACCAAAGTTAGTTTGAATTAGTTAATTCGAACTAACTAATTCGAACTAATTTTAGTTAGTTTGAATTAACTTAATTCGAACTAGCAAATTTTAGTTTGAACTAAGCAAGTGCCATGAATGGCACTTGCTTAGTTCGAATTAGTCAATTGCATTGAGCTCAATGTGCCAGTTAGTTCGAACTAAGCGTTTAGTTCAAACTAACATGGCCACATCGGGTTAATTCGAACTAACTAGTTTGAATTAACCCTTACTTCGAAAAGTATAAGCGAATTTATTAGTTCGAATTAAGGAAGCTTCCTTAATTCAAACTAACTTGCCAGTGTAGACATAGCCTATGATACTTAGAAGTCAAAAGGATGTTTTTGTACTGGTAGCATGAGACCTCCAGCATATGCCACTCAGACTGAAGTCCCCTATGATCATGCAGCTTTTTTTTTTACACATTATAGATAGGTACACAAGGAGCTGGTCATCTTGTTCCCTAGGGTGACTTAGACCTCTACAGCAGATACCAACTAATACCTCATCTTGTGCTTTCTCTATTGGGATAGTAATTCATAAAACATTATTAATAATTTTCTTCTGAGTCAATTTGGAAACAGTCATTGAGTGTCACTCCCCCTTCACCTACTCAATCCTTCCTACATAGGTTATAACCAGGGATCCTCATTTTCCTTGACAAAAGAAAAAATTCTCTGATAAACATAAAAATCCACATTTTTCCACAATTAAAAGGAAACACTGAGCTTTAATTTCCCTAGCCACAATAGATATAGATATCAGTTGAACACAATGTTTTATTGATAGAGTGGAACACCATTTATCTGATCTAATTGGGACCAGAGTATGACACACATTGTAAAATTCTTGCAATGATTCACCATTCTTAGTTTCATCCACAGTTACGTGGCCATTTTCATTATCCTTTTTATGTCTAGACTATTACGTATATGGTATCGCACTTCTATATACTCTCCTCTTACAGCTGGGGAGGTCAAGGTTGGACATTAGGAAAAACTTTCTCACTAGGAGGGTGGTGAAGCATTGGAATGGGCTATCTAGGGAGGTGGTAGATTCTCCATCTTTGGAGATCTTTAAGGCTCGGTTAGACAAAACCCTGGCTGGGATGATTTAGGGGGAGTGGTCCTGCTTTTTAGCAGGCGGTTGGACTAGATGACCTCGTGAGGTCCCTTCCAACCCTATGATTCTATGATCCTCCCTGTCCCATGGTTCAACTGTAAGCACTGCAGTTGCCCCAACTACTTGATTCAGAGTTTCACTTGTATTTCTGCCAGCCCTAGCAGAAAATAAGAGTTGACTCAGGTGCTCATCCAGAATTTGAACCTGTGACCTCTCTGACTCGAGTTGAGAAACATACCCCTAGACCAGCCGCAACACAATGTAGAAAAGATAGATAGAGAAGATGTCAGTCAGATGGACTGAGCCGTGCACCTCTTGATTTATAGTAGTCTCACCTATTCGCAAGTTACCTAAATGCTCACAGTAGCCAGCAAGACTGGTCAGATGTCTCCTCACACCACCTCATCATGACTTTGTGAGATCAAGCTATAATCTCATTCACTGAACGTCTCTCATACTGTGACATTCTCAATGAGCATGAGATGCAATGACAAGCTATTCAACCATAGTAAAGAATCACTGTTTGGATCGTCCAAGCAGTTCTCTTCTCTTACTTGTCACAGGGCATTGAACTGCATCAAACAAGCCACCCTGCTAGCCAGGATGGGAGAGCAAACACTCATGAAAATTCCAGAGGGGTAGCCATGTTAGTCTGTGTACACAGTTAGTCTGTGTATGCATCTGACATAGTGGGTTATAGCCCACGAAAGCTTATGCCGAAGAAAATCTCTTAGTCTATAAGGTGCCACAGGACTCTCGTTGTTTTTACTCAGGAAAATAATCATCAGTGCTCACTCTTCCCTAGAGGCACTAATGCACTGACACTGTGTATTGAGAAAAGGACAAATGACACAGGTCCACATTAAAAGAACAGTCTCTCCCGCTTCTGGAAGCATTTTCAGCTGGTACACATACAAAGGTGCAGTAAGCTCTTAGTGTTTGAGAGCCACCAAGGAAATGGAACTGCATCCAGAACTGGTGTCCTACATCTAAAGGAAACTGCTCTGTGAAGGACCTACATGACTCAGACAGCAAGGTTTTGGAGAAGTAATATAAAAAAAATCCACACTAGTGCAATACTGAGCTCTGAATTGCACAAACACATCAGGAAATGCTCAGTTCAGGTTCCCAAAGTAATCTTAACAATAGCATTCTGCATATATTGCTGCTTTCAATACCCAATTACAAAACACACCACACATGCAGCAATATAGATCTGTACATAACATTGTAGAGAAACAAGAGCAGTTTAAACCAATCAACAATAGAGAAGTCATCTTCTCCATGCCATACGAGATCGGCATAGAAGCACAGGCCTTTCCATTGTTATTGTTTGCTGAATAGCACACTTGGTTAGTGTTACGTGATCATGAAATGGAATAAGCAAGGGATTCGAATGAGAATTAAAACAATACTGACTTTTTAAATTCTAGATCATATTTAGCTCCACATAAATACTGCTTTCTTCTTGCTTCTGAGAGTCTATGGTTTGAAGTGAATCCACTTGGCAGCTTTAAAGAAACAATAAAAAGCAGGATGACTGCTGAATGAAGATCTTCAGCAGCACTAACCCTTCTGGGTTTGGGAACCAGTATCTGCAGTTCCACAGATAGCTAATGAAAGGGGGCCAAAACCAGGCCTTCCCATTGGAGACCCACAGGAAGTCCGCTGGAGAGGCTGGGGATTCTCACCACACCTCTACAAAAGACCCGCAGAGATGAGGGTGCAGGTAGCAACGCATTGCCTACGAAACAAGAAACCAGGACCTCCTATCACTATCTCTCAGCTTCCAAACACTTGCTGCAGATCTGCTGGCTAGATTCTTTGCTCTCCCTGCTGACCTTTTGCTGCAAAGGGAGAAAAGAAACAAAGTTGAAGCTTGCCAACTTTCTCTGAATCCTGACAACTTTTACAAAGAAATGCACCAAGGGAGGAAGGAAGGGAGAACCAGCCAAAAATCCTTTTTTGGGGGGAGGAGAGAGGGAGAGAGAGAGAGGGAGGCCCACAGCACTCAATCAATCTCAGAGCCTGTATCAACAGAACAAACGAGGAATCTTGTGGCACTTTTAAAGACTAACACATTTATTTATTTATTTATTGTTAGTCTTTAAAAGTGCCACAAGACTCTTTGTTTTGCTGAACTAGACTGACACAGCTACCCCTTTGGAATGTATCAAAAGACAGGCTGCTGCTCATGGGGCGTGCACCACGGCAACAAAAATAGCTGTGTGACTTTCAGGTTAAGGTATTGAAGCCTAGAAATTGGGGGCGGGCTTCAGAGCTTGAGCCAAACCACTAAGGAGGATGAATTTAGTCAAAAAATGTGAATGATAATTGGGAATCATTTAAGAACACCATACCAGATCCCTAAAAAGTCACAATCCCTCAGCTGAGAAAGCAGGTCACATAAACAAACTGAAGAAAGGGGAAGTTGATACTAAATATATATGTATCAGAAGTTAGGAACTGTAAAAAAAGTGATAAGGGACACAAGGAGAAGCTTATTGCCAGGAAAGTTAAAGACAATAAGAAGGTGTTTTTAAGGTATATTAGGAACTAAAAGAATCCTAACAATGGAACTGGTCCATTGGTAGAGGGAAATGGCAGAATTACCAATACTACTGCAGAAAAGGCAGAAATGTTTAATAAAAATTTCTGTTCTGTATTTGGGTAAAAATAGATGAGATAGTCTCATCATATGGTGATGATAAAACTTTTTCCATTATACTAGTATTGCCAGAGAATGTTAAACAGAAGCTATTAAAATTAGATATTTTAAATTCAGCAGGTTCAGATAACTTGCATTCAGGAGTTTTAAAAGAACTGGCTGAGGAGCCTATTGGCTTGCTAACGTTGATATTCCATAAGTCTTGGAACACTGGGGAAGTTCCAGAAAATTGAAAGAAAGTTAGTATGTTGAAAGAAAGTTAATATGTTGTGACAATTTTTAAAAAAGGAAAAAGATGACCCAGGAAATTATAGGCCTGTCGGCCTGATATTGATCCAAGGCAAGATTATGGAGTGGCTGACACAGGATTCAATTAATAAAGAATTAAAGGAGGGTAATGTCATTAATGCAAATCAACATGGGTTTATGGGAAATAGATCTGGTCAAACCAACTTTATATCTTTCACTGATATTGAGTTTGATCGATAAAGGTAATAGTGTTGATATAATATACTTAGACTTCTAGAAGACATTTGACTTGGTACCACACAACATTTTGATTAAAAGACTAGATTAAAATTAACATAATACATATTAAACAGATTAAAAACTGGTTAATTGATAGATCTCAAAATGTAACTGAAAATAGAGAATGATCACTGAGCAGGTGGGTGCATGTCCAATGGGATCTTGCAGTGATTGGGTTTTGGCCCTATACTATTAAACCTTTTTGTCAATGTCCTCGAAGAAAACATAATATCACTGATAAAATTAGCGGATGATACAAAAATTGGGAAGAGGGCTGGTCACTCAGACAAAGTGATCTGGATTCTTTGGTAAACTGGACATAAACAATAAGCATTTCAATATGGCTAAATGTAAATTTATACATCTAGGAACAAAGAATGTAGGCCATATTTACACAATGGAAGACTCTTATCATGGGAAGCAGTTATTCTGAAAAAGACTTTGGGGTAGGGATGGATAATCAGCTCAACATGAGCTCCTAATGTGATGCTATGGCCAAGAGCTAATGCAATCCAGAGACTTCTGAGTAGAAGACTAGGAGTAGAGAGGTTATTTTATGTCTATATTTAGCACTGGTACCACCACAGCTGGAATAATATGTCCAATGCTGGTTCCCACAATTCATGAAGGATGTTGATTAAGATAGAGAGGGTTCAGAGAAGAGCCACGAGAATGACTGAAACATTAGCATACATACTTTGAACTCCTTACAGTGATAGACAATCTATTTTAGAGAAGGGAAAGGGGTAACCTAATTACAGTATAAAAGTATTTACATGGGGAACAAATGTGTCAAAGGGCATTTCAATATAGCAGAGAAAGGTGTAACACAATCCAGTTGCTGGAAGTTAAAGCTAGACAAACTGGAAATTCATACTGAAAATAAGGTATTTTAGAATGGAAATAAGGTGTAAATTTTTTAAAGTGAGAGTAATTAACCATTAGAACAATTTACCAAGGGTCATGGTGGAGTCCCCATCACTGATCATTTTTAAATCAAGATGGGATTTTTTTCTAACAGATCTGCTCTAGGAATTATTTGGGGGGAAGTTCTCTGACCTGTGTTGCATAGGGGTCAGGCTAAAAGATCACATCCCTTTTGGCCTTGGAATGTTTGGTGCAGTGAGGGGGGGGAAAAAAAAAAAAAGACATCTGTGTCCCAGTTTCCCATCTGTAAAATGGGCCTAGACTTGGGGTGGCTGGCAGCCTAGGTATCAAAGCCATGAAACTGACAGAAGTCAGCCCTATCCAACGAAACAGGAGATGAATTTTTTTTCACTTTCTACTTTCTCAAAAAGATGAGAGCTATTTTTGCTCAAACTTTCATAAACAGAACATAAAAAAGAAAGGTTCCAAAGGGGTAGCTGTGTTAGTCTATTGCAAAAAAACAACAGAGTCCTGTGGCACTTTTAAAGACTAACAGATTTATTTATCACATGAGCTTCCGTGGGAGAAAATCCCACTTCGTCAGACGCTTTGAAGATGGGAAACTTGAGGTCAAATCACCTGTTGTAATGTCATTTTTCTCTCATTACAACAGGTGATTTGACCTCACCTTCCTCTATGTGCTGTTCCCCAGTGTTTGAATCTTAACACCTATTTTGATTTGCTGTTACAGCCTGACCTGATCCTATGTCATACACTCCCCTGCATTTAATTTCTTCCCATTCTGTAAGTTTCCCATCTTCAAAGCATCTGATGAAGTGGGATTTTCTCCCACGAAAGCTCATGTGATAAATAAATCTGTTAGTCTTTAAAAGTGCCACAGGACTCTGGTTTTTTTACAAAAAAGAAAAATCACCTGTAGACAAAGATCATATTTGTTAAATTTTAGCTCCAAAGATATGCATTTCAGAAAGATCAGAACTGAAAAGGTTACATTTGAAACCAAAGGCAGACTTAACTATAGCAGTTGTGACCAGTCCCACTATAATAAAACCAGCTGTCATATACCTGCATTTTGGTGGAATAAATAAAAATTATGAAGCCTAATGTGGATAATACAGAACAGAGAAAATAAGCTAAGTATGTCAACTTCAAGTGAAAGATTAGCTTTGCTTGTGAGGAATCCATTCCAGCAGGAATCTCCATCCAGAGCTATCCACACACAGAATTAAAAGGGAATCTACTTTTTCTGTTTGTGATAGTCCTGTTGGCTCAAAATGCACTTTCATAGACATTTTCTCCTTCTGTGAGGTCTCCCATTCAAGTACTTACAGGCCCCACAACTTTCAAAAGCGGATGAGAACAGTTCCACTCTTTCAAGCATCCCAGCTGGCAGCTGCTGACTCTTTAAATACAACTTCCCTTTACCCAACTCAGGATGCACTTATTCATCTGCTAGATCATTATCTGATTCAGTGAGACCATTAGTTTTAACAATTTATAAACTGCTGCTCAGGTGGCAAGTTGAAAAGTTAAATAGCGTGATTTATTACAGGAAAAGCAAGGTGCAGTCAGCTCTCCAAAGGAAAAGCTTCTCACTTTAGAGTGGATATAAAATTTTGCTATGCAAGAAGAAGAAATGGTTCTAGAAACCCTTACCCCAAGAATAAGCAAAAGAGAATCATTTGTTGCTATAATGCAAGACAGACTGTAGAATCATATCTGGACTTCTAAGTGTTTGGAGTCTCACAGCCTCGCATCTCTCTCTGCAGTAAAGGCAATTTATGCATCATGCATGCTGAAGTCAACACTTTTAAGGGGGAAGGGTGGTCTGGGGTAGTAGCCTAGGATTAGGGAGACCTAGGTTCAATTGCCTGCTGTGCCACAAATTTCCTGTTTAATCCTGGGAAAGTCACATAAACTATCTCTACACTTGTAATTTTAAGTCGACTTTAACTAAGTCGACTTAAGCCTAAAATCGAATTAATTCTAAGTTTAATAAAAAGTCGACTTAATTTTCATTAAGTCAACTTTATTTTCCTTAAGTCGACTTAAGCAAGCTGCTTAAGTCGACTTAAGAAAACTGTAGTGTAGACGCAGGGTAAATTAAGTCGACTTAAGCAAGCTTAAGTCAACTTAATTTGCAAGTGTAGACGCAGCCATAGTGCCTCTTTGTGCCTCAATTTCCATCTTTAACAATGTAGATAATACTTTCTTACCTCACAGAGGTATTGTACAGACAAAATACATTTTAAAAGATTGTGACATATTTTGAGATCTACTGATGAAAAGCAATATGAGAGTTGGATATTACATAATTATTACTATTTCAAATGTTAGCACTTATGCATTTCTTCAAACATCCTACTTAATAGTTCTTGCTTGGAAGGCACTAGCATATACCAAAATTGAGGTTTCAAAGCACAGCTTTTTTGTTTTGTTTTGTTTTGATTGGGCTCTGATAATTTACATAAACCAGCGTCTGAAAACTTTATTTACAAGTTAAAAATAAAATATACAAAACCCCCACACATTCACACCCCCAACTCTTTTAAGAGTCCCTCCCTGAATAATACATCTCGAGACTGAAACGAAGCATGAAAAACTTCAAAAAGCGACTGAATATTGGCCTTCTCAAGATTAACTCTAACACCACAAATATAAACAATCAATCTAAAAATCACAGGGATTATATTAAAATCTGTTGCTGGCTCACTCAGATTCCCCGGGGAATGCCAAGAAGCTGTAGAGATAGGAGTACACAACTGCAGAAAGCTATAGGCCAAGAAACATGCAAGGAGTGAGACTCATCAGAAAGGACAGCTATAGGTTCTGAGTTTATATCTTTAGCATTATTCAGTAAGAGATGCATATAAGTCAGTGGGTGATATGGCAACTACTGTAGCAGAATGCCACCACCAACCACCACCCCGTGGTGGCTGGGACAACAAAGAATGTAACATTAGCTCTCCCATCTAACCCCATAACAACAAACACACACAAATCAAATCCAAAAATCTATATTGGCAAGAGAATTTATACAAGTATGGACAAAGTTTGAGAGGTAGTAACCTCAATAGACCAGTACAGTGCATTGAGTATCTACACAGGACAAGCCTTTCCAAGCAGGGTTTTGGGGGGTGGGGGTGGGGGAGAAAGGAGGGCTTGCATTAGAATTATTACCACGTCCACTTCCATTCATTTTTGATGCAGCGACATTGTTATGGAGCTTGCTCTGCCATGCTTCTCTTTTCTCCTACTTATATACATTTCTTTCTTTCTTTTTTAAAGACATCTCTTATTTCTCATCATTTCAAGAAATCTCTCTTCTCAGTCCTTCCTAGTCTAGACCCTTTTTCAATTTCTCCTCTGTCTTACTGGTTGCACAATTGCTACTCTCTGGGATTCCCCTGTGCTTGGTGTGTCCCAGTTCCTTCTTCTAGCAGCAGAGAGTCTATATTTGGTAAGAGTCTCTCTGAGTTTTGTTTATTTTAGTATTGGAAGGTCTGCTGTTATACTGAAACTGCTGTGTAGATATACAGCAATCTAGTTTTTCTGACTTTTGATCTATTCTTTCCCAGTACATAATAAACAGCTTTCTCAGAGCTAGGTCCACTGTCTTGAATGTAACTCAGTTTTTGGTGAAGTGAGCTCCTTTTGCTTTTAAAAGGCCGCATTGGTGAGGCCTCTTAGTGAGGCCGTCTAGAAGTTCAACGTGTTTTGCCAAGTTTCTAATTCTGGTCTCTTCATACTTTCCGTGGAGGGAGTATACAGAAGATGGGTTGTTGGGTTTTTCTGCATGCAGGTCAGAACTCTGCACATATCCCAGTTCTGTTCTGCAGAGTCCTAGTTTGGGTCACAGGTAGTATTTGCTCACAGAACAGCACACATACAGGGGCTTCTTTTAGGGTTTTGCATAGTTTTCAGTTATAGTTGGGTTCCAAACTTTGCTCCTTTATAAGATTGTTGAACAGCACCTAATAATTCTAGGAAGAGTCTAATCAGGAGGCTGTAAATGCAATTTTTACAACATAGAAGACTGCCATCCATCCCCATTGACAACCTATGCCAGGAAGATGCTTTCCATATTGAAAATCAAACACCAATTCTCAAAAAAATGACTCCCTCCCTCTCTCACACACACCCCTCCACATAAACAGAGACACCTCTTCACCCCACACACACAGGGACCAGCAGAAACCAGTATTAAAAAAACAAGAGATAGAATATTTGTTTTTACAAAAACCACATGCAGGAGTTGGTAATCACATTCTGCAATTTCGATATCTCTTAGCCACTACTATTTCAGAACACTGACAACTTATTTTGACCACTCAGATCACTGATGTTTCCCTCTGCCACCGAGCATGAACTACAAAATCCTCTCTGACTTACCTGAAAACCACCACCAGTCCAGTGGCCTTCCCATTAAAGCCTCACACCATTAGCTAGCTACATGGGGCTTTGTCCTGACAAGTATGCAACCTTCTTTCTACCTGGGAAGATGCTTATATTTTCCTTGGAAGCATTTCTATTTAACACAACAGCTTACAGCTCTCTACTGTAAAGATTCTTAATTATTTATATTAATTATATCCTCCTCAGAGACACCCCAGAATCTATCCTCAGTTTTCGGCATGGAGGAGAGGCTTATGGTGCTTATAGGCATTAGTGTGCAGGTGCAGCACTCCGCCTGGACCTGACTCTACATACAGAGCTGAATATTGGCAGCTGTAGTTTCTACAGGCGCCATAGTCATATTTAGAGCTGGTAACTGCAATCTTTTCTAAGATAGGGAAGTATGGTTCCCACACTCCTTGGAAGGGCACATCATGGCCCTCAGTTGAGCAAAGTTTCGGCATCCCTGTATGGACCTTGCTAGTGTGGTGCAGTCTGTGCTTTCACATGCAAACAGCATTCTTGATTTTCACTGTTGTGCACTTTAAGGATAGATCTCAGGATCTCTTCAGGCTAGAAAAATGTTGGCAGGATTCATACAAATACTTTCAGGACCAATAATCTTTTCCAAATATTCATCCTGGACTAGTGAAGAGAGGGAAAAAATCTCTGCATTAAATCTCCACCCTAAATAAAGCCTCACAGTCTCCTATCCTAGTCTTAGAAAGTGACACTGTTATCTAATGTGCCGGCTGCTAAGGAATAGACCTGCTGCTGCTTGCACTGAGGGTCAAACACACACTTCCCCACAGCAGCATGAGGCTGTGGTTGCCTGCTAGGATGGATCATCCAGCTATCCCACACTAAATCAACTCCCTGCCATTTCAGGGGCTTTGGGTAATGGAGCACCTCAGTTCCGCCTGTTCTCTGCCTGTGTCATACAGTCGTTTAGTCCCCAGGGCTGTAATACTTTGGTCTAATTCTGGTTACTGGGCTTGTTGATGTTGTGACCTTCCCTAGAGTACAATCTGGACTGCTGAACACCTGTGTCCCCCCCATCTTCCAACCTGGGGAGCCTTTTACACTGCTTCATTGTGAGAATAACCACTCCTGGCCTATTCAAACACAATCTAGGATGTATATTATTCCCAGCTCTACTGTATGCGTGCTTTGCCACCCACTCAAGAATTACACTGCAGAATAACACCAAGAAATTCCTAATCTTAGACTTGTTCCCAGAAGTGTGCATCTTGTACTGCTCATCCCTTTCCTTCTGGACAACACAACTCACAGGAAGCCTGTCATTTCATTAATAGAAAATTATATGCACAAATCTTGTTATCTCAAATTATTATTATGTATTAACTATAGAAAGTTAGATTTTAAGTGGTTACAAGCAATGAGACATAGAAGTCAGAACTGGTGCAAACACACACCTAACTTATCAAGCTAAGAGAATCCAAAGCAAAGATTTCTCTCCCCACATGCTTCAGCAGTCTGACTGTCTAACCTCCTTTCAGACAGGATTCTGCCTCCCATCAGTTCAAAGTTGGATCTTCGTTCCTCAGGTGTCATGGTTGCCATGGGGGAGAGAAAGGAGGAATATTTGGAGGCCTCTGTCCAACTTTCTTATAACTTTTTTTTCTTTGAAAATCATCTCCAGCTGAGGTGCAAGTGACAGCTAGTCTGTTTATATGGTACCTCCAACTGTTCCCCCAAAATGTAAAATTTTACATTCACATCCTCTTTCCTGCCAAAGAATGGCCACTTAATCAGGTGATAGTTCATTCAATTATGCTGATACCTGGCTGAAGCGCTGGATAATCTTTGGTGTCTGAGGAACTGGCTACAAGTTGATTCCCCAGACAGGGAATATGTCCTATATAGCAGAATTTTATAACTCTTTACATACAGTGTGGCCACACTTTTTAATAAGGACAATGATGTTCAGCAGATTATGAATTTTTTAAATGATACCTTACAAGGCATACTTTGTACAGAATTTATCATAATCTTGTAAATGGGATGAACATAAAGAGTACAGGCTATCACAGATGTTTATTGACCTATAATAAACAGTGGTCAGATTAGATGCTTCCTTTTGACCTTACACTCTTTTGGTCTGCCTGCACTACAACAAAAAAAAGCTGTGGCACTGGGTTCAGGTCAGCTGACTTGGGTTTGCAAGGTCCAGGCTGTGGGGCACATTTTGGTTCAGGCTGGACTCTGGCTTCTGAGATCCTCCTTCCTCTGAGAGTCTCAGAGCCCAAGCTCTACCAGGCCAAGCCCTAATCTCTACCCTGAAATTTTATAGTTCTGGAGCCTGAGAGCACCAATCAGCTGACTCAGGCCAGTTAAGGCCATCCTGCTGATCTTTTACTGCACTGTAAATACAGCCTCTGACTCTGACAGTAAGCTTTCCTCCTCATACGCAATATTCCACACCAGACAAATGCAGTATGGTTAGAGCACTGGATTAGGACACCAATAACAAATAAAGAGAAGAATGGCTCTGTGGATGTGGGGAAAGCAGTGGATATGATATGCCTTGACTTTAGCAAAGCTTCTGATATGTTTTCCCACAGTATTCTTCCCAGAAAGTTACAAAAGTATGGGTTGGATGAATGGACTATAAGGTGGACAGAAAGTTGGCTAGGTCTTTGACCACAACAGGTAGTGATCAACAGCTCCATGTCTAGATGGCAGACAGTAACAAGCCCCAGGGGTCAGTTTTGTTCAACTTATATATTGATGATATGGAAGATGGAGTGGATTGAACCCTCAGCAAGTTTGGGTATGACACTAAGCTTCAGGGAGTGGTAGATATGCTGGAGAGTGGGGATAGGATACAGAATGACCTAGACAAATGGGAGGATTGGGCCAAAAAAAATCTGATAAGGTTCAAAAAGGATGAGAGCAGAGTTCTGCACTGCTATAGACTGGAGACTGAGTGGCTAAGCAGTAGCTGTGCTGAAAAGGAACTGGTAGCTATGGTGGAAAAGAAGCTGGATGTGAGTAAACAGTGTGCCATTGTTGCCAAGAAGACTAACGGAATCTTGGGCTGCATTAACAGAAGCACTGCCAGTAGTCCGAAGCAAGTGATTATTCCCCTCTATTCAGCACTGATGAGGCTTCATTTGGAGTATTGTGTCCAGTTTTGTGCGCCCCACTACAGGAAGGAAGTGGACAAATTTCAGAATCCAGTGGAGGGCAACCAAAATGATTTAGGGAGCAGGAACACATGACTTATAAGGAGAACCCAAGGGAATTGGTCTTACGTAGACTGCAGAAGAGAAGATTGAGAGAAATTTGATTGTGGCCTTCAACAACCTGAAGGGTGGTTCCAGGGAGGATGGAGCCAGGCTGTTCTCAGTTCTTCAAGCATCTGATAAAGTGGGATTTTTTCCCACAAAAGCTCATGCAATAAATACATTTGTTTGTCTTTAAAAGTACCACAGGACTCCTTGTTTGTTTTGCTGTTCTCAGTGGTGGCAGATGACAGATCAAGGAGCAATGGTCTCAGGTTGCAGTGGGGGAGGTCTAGGTTGCATATTAGGCAAACTTTTTCACGAGAAGGGTGGTGAAGCACTAGAATGGGTTACCTAGGGAGATGGTGAAATGTCCATTAAATTAAAATGAGGAAATTACAATACCGAAAGAGCACTCCAATCTGCTGAAATTAAAAGGTTTGCAGACATTAAATAAAAGAACACATTTCTAAGCATGGACCCCCAAATTCATACACAAAACTGCAGCCCCAAAAATGAGGATCAAAAACAGCAAGAAACAAATCACCCTGACATACAAAACAAAAGTAATCAAAGAGGGAGTATCCACCCTGAACACTGATAAAACAGCAGCAAGATCTACCCCGAAAAAATCAGAAATAGGCTCTTGGCAAACTGAGCAAATACAAATCTTCAAAAAGAGCCATCATCCTTAAAAGCCACAACCGCAGGAGGCAACGAAGGACCTAAACGCCAGTCGCAGCTCCCCTCTCTCAGGTGCCCCCAGTGGGTAACTCCCCCAAAACAAAGCCACAGGAAAATCCCACCGAGGTTTATTACCCTCCGCTCCTATCCTCTCTCCCCCAGCCTCCCCTCCTCAGCGCAGCCAAGGGACTAGGGGAGCCGCCCCCGCCCCCCATTCCCATCTCTCGTGACCAGGGATGGGGGGCAGCTGGTTCCACCCCAGGGCGGGGTACCGCCCCCCATTCCCCTCCTCGCTCCCGCGCCAACGGGGGGCCTGGCTCGCTCACCAGGGCAGGGGGCGCCGCCCCCACTCCCGTGCTACGGGCACCGCACCTCAGCGGGGGACTCTCCTCTCGGCCTGGCAGAGGCCGGGCCCCTACCCCCGCTTCCCCCCCCAGTCCCCCCCCGACCTCTTTGCCTCCGCCTCCGCCGCCGCCGCCACCGGGCCAGGACCGCCGTCGCCGCCGCCATCCCGGGGTTCCCCGGCCCGGCCCCCCGGCTTCTCTCCCCCAGCGCCTCCGCCCGCCAGGCCGCCCACTGCGTCAGCTCCGTAAGCCCGGAGTACGCACCCAGCGGTAACCATGGCGACGGCTGGGGCTTGCAGCGCCCCCTGGCGCCAGAGAGCGCGAGCTGGTCCTGAAGGGAGGGGTGGGGAAGCAGCGCTCGGGGGAGGGCTGGCTGGAGGCACAGTGACAGCCCTCTCCCACAGGGGCGCTAGAGAGCAGCCCTGTTCCTCCAGGGGAGCCGGGATCGGGTCCTGTCTGGAAGTGCAAGGGAACGGCGTGTGACAGCTCAGCCCTATAGACCTGCTTCTCCAGCCCCACACTGTGGGCAGGTCTACACTTAACACAGGGCAGATGAGGCCAAGGTGGTGCCACCCTTCAGTGAAGACAAGGGAGCATTTCCCTTGGTGCAGTTAATCCACCTCTGCCAGAGGCATTAGCTCTGTTGATGGGAGAAGCCCTACGCTGTGGGTTAAGTCTGTCTGACTGTGTTGTTCAGGGGGGTGGATTTTTCACACCCCTGAGCAATGTAATTATACTAATGTAAGTTTATAAGTGTAGACCTGGCCTAAGACCAGAGAGTTGTTGCCAAGGTCTGCCCATCCCAGCCACCTCGCCCTTAGGGTTTCTTCCTGAAATAACAGAGCAGGGGCAGCCAGTGGTGGGTGAACCCCATTCAGGAAAGTACTCTCCCTACTGATCAGTTCTACTGAGGCTTCAGGCATTACTTTAATCAAGAATGATCTTTCTACAACAATAATAAGATTTCTATAATGCTCTATGTCTCAGCGTACTGCACAGAATTAACTAAATAATCCTCCCACACCAGTAAATAGGTACACATTAACCCCATTTGGGAGGGCTGGGAATTCGGCAAAGTGAATTTACTTGGCTAAGGCGACACAGTTAGCCAGTGCCTCAAGTTTAGCCTCTTTTTAGTTTCTGAACCACAGGGACACATTTTCCCTCCAGCTTCCGCTTTCCAGGCAGAAGCACTGGAAGCCTCCAACAAAAGCCTGTTTACACCAGCTCTCCAGCCTGAACAATTCAAATAAGCATCCACACCAAACCTGATATCTTGCTCCAAAAGTACATGGACAACAGAGTCCTGTGGCACTTTTAAAGACATGCTTAATCTAAAGAATTTCTTTAAAATATTAACAGCATAGGGGCCTATGAAACACAGGTGATTCCATTCTCATTCTTCTAGTTGAGTTGGTAGACTATTATTGATTAAATAATGTATTTATTGAGTATTATTTTGCATTTTACCAGTTCTATAGCTAGTGGTGTAACAGTCAATTAATTTTACATTATTAATTGAGGTTCTATTCTTGTTTATGCTAAAACTTCTTTAGATTGCTCTGGCAGTGTACAAGGAGGGGCATTTCAGAGGATATAAATTACATCTATACTCATTTTAAAGTCCCAGAAAAGTGTAAAGTGGCTTTAGTGTAAATGAAAATCAGTCTCTGAATATATATTATAATTTCACACAGCATGCAGCATTACAAGGTATTCTAGCAGTACTAACCTGTTGTAAGCAAGGCATTTGGAAGAAGATTTGGTAGGCATACACTCCCAGAAGTTCAAGAACATAGGGACAGATAGAGGCAAATTTCTGATAAGTGTAAAAAAAAAGGCACATTTTTATTAATATTAAAATAGAGTGACCAGATGTCCAAATTTTATAGCAACCATCTGGATATTCTGGACTTTGTCTTATAGAAGAACCTATTACCTTCCTCCCTCTGTCCCAATTTTTCACACTTGCTGTCTGGTCACCCTATACTAAAATGAGTAGCTGTTCTTGTTAGAATTTTGAAAGTTAACCACTTTCAGTTCAATATTGGACCACAAAAATACACAGGTGCAGATCCTAAAAATTAGTGGATGTGATTGTTTTTATGCATGTGAGTCACCATCACATGTGAATAGCCCCATTGAACTCACAAGCTTTACTCATGTGAGTAGTCTCCTTTGTCCCTGATTGTCCAAAGTATAACTGAACTCACTGGAACTACTATGACATGGTCATCTCTGTAGGATCTCAACCATATACAGCATAGAAAAGGCACTGAATCTGTCACATGTAGTGAAACTAACCAATTTTTATTTCAGAAATTGTTATCCAGTTTATAGATGATAAAAAGTGAATTTAGATCTTTTGTGGCTGTGCACTATTCTTTCCCTAAAACAAACAATGGGTCCTATGGCACATTTAAGATACGTCTACACTGGCAATTTAAGTCAACTTAAGGAGGCTTAAGTCAACTTAAATTAAGCCACGTCCACACTAGGCTTTCATTAAGTCGATGTAAGAAATTCCTTAATTTGACATAATGAAAGCTTAAGTCGTATTAGTTACTACCCCTCCTTAAGTTGACTTAAGCCTTAAGTCGATTCCTTAAGTCAATTTAAGGACAGTGTGGACGTGGAGTAACCCCGAAGTAGACTTTATTAAGTCTACTTATGAATATATTAAGGTGGATAAGGAACTGGTTAAAAGGGAGACTACAGCGGGTCATACTGAAGGGGTGAACTGTCAAGCTGAAGGGAGGTTACCAGTGGAGTCCCTCAGGGATCTGTCTTGGGACTGATCTTGTTCAACCTTGTTTTGGGGAGGTATTGCCAATACAGAGAAGGATCAGGATACCATACAGAAAGATCTGGATGAACTTGTAAACTGGAGTATCAGGAATAGTATGAAATTTAAGAATGGGAAGTGCAAAGTCATGCATTTAGGGACAAATAACAAGCATTTTTCCTATAAGTTGGGGACACATCAGTTGGAAGGGACTGAGGAGGAGTAGGATCTGGGAGTACTGGTTGATCATAGGATGACTATGAGCCGCCAATGTGATGTGGCCGTGAAAAAAGCTAATGCGGTTCTAGGATGTATAAGGAGAGGTATTTCAAGTAGAGACAGGAGGTGTTATTGCCACTGTACAAGGCACTGGTGAGACCCCATCTGGAATATTGTGTGCAGTTCTGGTCCCCCATGTTTAAAAAGGATGAATTCAAATTGGAACAGGTGCAGAGAAGGGCTATAAGGATGATCTGTGGAGTGGAAAACCTGCCCTATGAGTGGAGACTCAAGAAGCTTGGCTTGTTTAGTCTAACAAAAAGAAGGTTGAGGGGGATATGATTGCTCTCTATAAATACATCAGAGGCATTAACATCAGGGAGGGAGAGGAATTATTTGAGTACAGCACCAATGTGGACACCAGAACAAACAAATGGTTATAAACTGTCCATCAAGAAATTTAGGCTTGAAATTAGATGCAGGTTTCTAACCATTAGAGGAGTAAAGTTCTAGAATAGCCTTCCAAGGGGAGTTGTGGGGGCAAAAACCATAACTGCTTTCAAAACTGAGCTTGATAAATTTATGGAGAGGATGGTATGATTAGCTATTTTGGAAATTGACTGATATTTGGCTATGTGTGGTGGTTATACAAGTGGCCTAAGAGGGGAGAGTACATGGGGTGGGTTCTGAGTTATTACAGAGAATTGTTTCTTGTGTCACTGGCTGTTGAGACTTGCCCACATGCTCAGGGTTTAACTGATTGCCATATTTGGGGTCGGGAAGGAATTTTTCCCCAGGGCTGGTTGGCCTGGGCTCTGGGGGTTTTTCACCTTCCTCTGTAGCACAGGGCATGGTTCACCTACTGGTGAATTCTCTGTATCTTAAAGTCCGTAAATCATTATTTAAGGAGGTAAATAACTCAATCATAGGTTGGTGGCCTATTGCAGGAGTGAGTGGGTGAGGTTTTGAGGCCTGCATTTTGCAGGAGGTCAGACTAGATGATTGTACTGGTCCCTTCTGACCTTAAAGTCTATGAATCTGAGTCTATAAGTCGTCTTAAGGGTGGTTAAGTCAACTTAATAAAGTGGACTAAAGCTAAGTCAACTTAGTCCACTTTGTTAAGTCGACTTTAATAAGGTCGACTTTAAGTCAACTTAAAGTCGACCTTATTAAAGTCGACTTAACACAGTCGACTTAACTTTTCTAGTGTAGACATAGCCTTAAAGAATAACAAATTTATTTATCACATGAGGCCCCTTTATCCCATGAAAATCTCCCGCGAAAGCTCATGCGATAAATAAATTTGTTAATCTTTAAAAGCGCCACAGGACTCCTTGTTTGTTTTGCTGAACTAGACTAACACCGCTACCCCTTTGGATCTTCTTTTCCTGACACCTTTGAACCACCCTTTATCTCTTCTTTTACACCCAGGACATCAGCCTCAGTTCTTGGGTTAATACACATGAGAGCAGGTGGTGGTGCAATTGAGATAATAATTACAGGCCAGAGGAGAAGCAAAAGGTAAACTGCTTTAATAAAGGAGATTAAGTCCATTCTATATTAGCACTTAGGCCAGCAAAACTTTTGTTGCTCAGGGTGTAAAAAAAACAAAAACAAAACAAAAACACTCTCCTGAGTGAAAAAAAGTTTTGCCAGCGTAAAAGGTTGTATAGACAAGGCCTCATTCAACTGCATGAGCAGGAGAGATGGAATGTTTTCTAAGGCATGGTGTGTGTGAACAGTGCTCATTTAGGTGGTTTTATTATGTCGTGGGAGACCTCTCTCTTGTCAACATAATGTGGCTACACGAGCACTTACAGCCGCACTGGTACAGCTGCTCAGCTGTACGTTTTAAGTGTAGACTAGCGCTAAGTTCCAGAGAACTACTTCAGACCCGTTTAACTGAATCCCCTTCCACATCAACTGTAGCAAGAATATTGATTTACAAGCTTCACAGCCTGAAAACAAGTGGAGAAGAGTTCATGTCTGAGCATGATGCATATGCATCAGTAAGTGGAGCAAATTACAACTCTGTCCCCATAATGGCATGTAACAAGGAAGGAAACTAACTAGGGATTGCAAGTTAATTTGGAGTGTATTGGGAGGTGCCTTATCTGACATGCTCCTATTAGTTTTTCCTGCTAGAACTCCACTATCTTGCCCCTCATTGAGTAAATGATATCCACTTACCATCATTTGCTGATGTGTAATTTACACCACCATTTAAATCATTTCTGAAGATGATCACACTTGTCCTAAGCCAGGTTCAGATAGGCCACTGGGGTCTTTTTGTTGTCCCAGCAGTGCATGGCTGGGATCAGTCAGTGAAGAAACAATACAACTTTCTACATTTCTTGGGCCAAGTCCTGCTGGCCTTACTCACACAAGCATGCTAACTGAAGTCAGTGAGATTCTGGAGTAGGAAAAGGGATCCGCATTGTCCAGGGACCCTTACAGAAAGAAAAGAAAATCCATCGATGATAAGTTTGAAATGGTGGAGAAAAGGAACTGAAACATTTAAACTCATGAGTCACAACAGACTGTGCATTTGTGGAGTTTTGGTGCATTTCTTAGCCGGCTTTGCCCAATCCACACCCTGTCATGACTACTATTATTGGTTGATCAGTAAGAGGAGACCATTTCTACCTAGCAATGCCTGAGAGGTTATCAACCCTTTTATCCTAGCACTAAAGCTGCAGGTATCACTAAACATCACAATGAACAATTAAATAAAAACCAGAGTCAATCTATTGAGCAAATTTCTCTCAGGAGATTTCCTAGAGCAAAGAGGGTTGCTTGTCACAAGAAGGCTAATGCCCACAGTGTCTGAATCTGGTAAAGTCTCATGATTTTGCTCTACAGAAATTCTTACATTATCACCTCATCATAGAGGTTCGAACTTCCCAGCCATGTATCATCATTTCAGACTCTGTGAACTGTCATGGGCAGATTCACACTCATACCAGTGTGGTACCTAGTACCAAGAGGCTGCTGTGGCCCCAGAGATCTTGCAGCACCTGAACCACAACGAGAGCCTCTCCCATCCTAGAATGCCCCCATCCCAGGTTCTTTGGGAGAACATAAAACCTGGTCTGCATCTGCTTCAGAAGACCCCCCTAGGCCAAGGTAACTCCCCTACATGGGCATTACAGCAGCTGCTTTGAGACCATTTTATGCTGACAAAGTTGGTGAAAAGTGTCTATGAGTTACCACCTCCTCACTAGCCATCCAATTCACATGAGCCTTTGCATACTTCCCATTTACTTCACTAAGTTGTCCATAGATAAAGGATCTTCTTTGCTCCCTGTGAAACTATACTAGCATGTGAGTAATACAAGAAAACTGGAGTGGTTGTGAGAACTCAATGGGTACCTATTAGTTAGAAGAGAAGAAGCAGCGTCTACTAGCTGTAAAATACCCCTCTTAAAGCTGCCATGGTTTGGCTTTGCCAGTTTTAAAGGACCAGCAGCAGAAAAGCATGCTGGGAAAAAAGCCTTACTACTCCCTAATAATTCTCCCCATTCTAAGTCACCAACAGGAGAGGGATATCATATATTCCGTTTTTAACCAAATATCTTCTTTGAGGAAAGAAGTGCTAAATATCTCAAGCCTGTCTTCTCTATTTCTATGTGATTTTCTTTGATGGCTCTCAAACTAATCAATTTAGAGGTTTCACCAGGTGGAGAAATGTTGCATAGGTTTTTCCTCAAAAGGTGGAAATGTCAGACAGGATCAGAATTTCTGAAGCACTGGATGATACCCGTGTTAAGTCTATGGCTTCAGTTTCTTTTGGTGGAGGAATTCCTTTATCAACACTTGCATCTTAAGCAACTTATGCCACCCTGGGAGAAAAAGGTGTTGTTACTCAACACATTCTTTTAGGCTGCTAAATGGTTCTTTCACATTATGCTAGTGCATATCTGTGATTCCTCCTGGTATGAGAATACCTAAGTAACATTATGATGCTCCTACGAAGCATATAAGCCTCCTTGTTTACCTCTGATGTCTGTGCGTTAATGTGTTGAGCACTGATATACATTAAAGTGCTGTACCTGAATTATCCACTTATAAGCAATTTATTTGTATTTTTTAAGTAACAGGTAAAAAGATGCATGTAACCTACAGAAGTGATTTGAGTTTTAGGTGTGGCATTATAATATATACGTAAGAATAAAGGGATTCAGAAAAGTGTCATTGTTTGCAAGAATACAGGCAGGTAATTTAGTGCAGTATTGCTTTTTGTGAAAAACAACATAGGTATCTGGTGCAGCACTGTGACACAAGCTGCGTGATATTGGGAGTGGGATTGTGAGACACATGTAGTTTCATAAGCATTTGAATTTTTCCATCCAGGCAGATATGTCATTATTTGATGCAGAATTGTTAGGCTGAGGTGGGATGCATGTGTTCCTCATTCATAACATGAAAATGATCAACAGTTTCCTAGATATCTATAAAGCTGTTTTAACAGGAATGTTTGTCTTTGTTTCTTGTGCATTACAAGTAGCTCATTGGCTAAATGGAATAATCCTTTTAATTCATTAATGCCAAGGTAATGTTCAGATTTACTACCCAGCACCACCTGCTGGTAAGCCAGTGTCAAATCCGATTTGGGGAATTTTATTTCCTTCCATGAATGCTTAAAAAACAATTAGAATTGGGTTATTGACCTATTTCTAAGCAAGGCATTCACTCTCCATACATATACTGTTTGTGTCACAGGAGATTGTCCCTTGATTTTTTCAGATCTCCGAGTTGCTGATGTACAATAGTTATTAGGGGCGAGGCACTTAACTCCTAACGTAAGTCAATAGAAGTTGGGTGTCCCGCTCCCATCGGTGCCTTTGAAAGTTTCCTTCTTAATGCATAAATACACTAGTATTTCTTTATGGACCATTTGAAGGGCTGGGTCTGCCTCTGATCCTTTCTATGCTTGTGTTTCTGTTCCTTCAAATAAACCCATTCCTGATTTAAACAGAGGCACATTTAGAGCGCAGTTCTTCTGAGTGAGCCCTCTATTAAATCTTGATTAGTGGTTGAGATTCTCTACTGTACCAGCTGGAAAGTGCAGCACAGGGAGACCAGATTCATGCCTTCAGGGTTCTAGGCTGCTCCAGAGGCCATAAATCCAACATAAATTAGAAAAACCTCAAGGGAGCTGTCTATAGGCTGAGCTGCAGTGCCAGGCATGTCATGGCATGTGCTAAACAGATTCTGCTCTTCCCACATGCCTCCTGCACAGGGACTGGTGAAGGGGGCAGTGTGGCACTGCTTACATCAGCTCTACACTGGGCCTGCACCACAGGAATTTTCCTCAGGCCCCTGTGCTCCAGGGCTGGGGCGGGTCTCCCTTCCAGAGTTTCACACAATTTCTACCTTCATTCCTTGATGCAAAACCGTATTAAATTCACCACCTGCGGCTGACACCATTCAATGGCATTTCCCTGGGATTTCTAACTGCTGTGCTGTGGGTGGGTTTTCAGAGCCACACAGCTGGGTTGCAATTAAATTTTTTTGAACAATTTTTTACTCTTGAACAAGTATTCAGAAACAGACATTGTTTCTGTTCTTTGAACATCTGATCAGAGTGAAGCTTTACAGACTCACAAGGCACATCCAATACATAAAGTCCCCTATCTGGGACTTTTTGTCTCTACCTGTCCTTTTTCACATGACAAGTAGAAGGTGATCCAGCACAGGGCACTACAGGAGCTAGGTATATCATCTTATTAATATCTCTAGTCTTGGACACGTTGCGTGAAAACAAAGTCTGGGTGATGACTATGGAAGCTTCTCCCTTCCTGAGGATTGTATTTGCATGCACTTTTATATGTGCATACTGTAAACATGCCCACTGTTGCAATTTTGTAGTGGTAGCTTTACAGTGAATACTTAGTTCCAGGCACAAAATTGTTTTCCCACCAATATTGCTGGCTAACTATTTGTGATGCTTTGCGTGAAGTGCCCTGCACCTCATGAAAGAAATTTTCGAAGCTCCCACCTGGGATATGTAGAGCGGTGCAGGCCAATAAGATCTTTGTATGCTGTGTCTGCTGCTTTCAAAGTTGTTTAACATCTCCAGACTCTTTTGCCCAAGACCAATTTTCCCCAGAGGCTGCACTTGATAATTGAGGACAATGCTTGTAGCTAAGAATTCTGTGTACACAAATGGATCTCTCAGTTGTTCTTCTTTGTGCCAAAAAAATGCAGAAGCCAAGCCTTGTAGAGTTACTATAAATTCAGGCAGTGTTCTCTCCCCCAAGCGTCAGCCAACGTTATAGACGCTGTAACTTCTCATTACAGTGAGACTGTTATCCCTCTGCAAGAAATAGCTGAGAATGTTAAACACAGTTTTGCTGGGTTCACTCAGTCTCACGGCGTTGTTTCAGCACAGCAAAGCATATTTTGTCTAAACTTCAGTGAAAGATGATCTATCTTTCTTAAAAGAAGTTTGATCTTGTGGCTAAGGGACTGAACTGGGTGTCAGGTGATCTGCATTCAAGCCTTGGCTCTGCAACAGACTCCATCTGTGACCTTGGGCAAGTCCCTTAATCTCATTGTGCCTCACTTCCCCATCTGCACAGTGGAGATACCACTACACTCTAAGTAGACCAGGCAGAAAGAAGGTAAGTGCTCCAGGATAGGGACTGTGTTAAAATGTGTACGTACAGCACCTAGCACTGTGAGCCCCCAATCTCATTTTGAACCCTTTTGTGCTAATGGACTACAAGTGATTAATGATAACTGACAGGAACACAACTGTTTTCCTCTATTCTTGGTTAGCTGCTATCATGGTGGGTGTCCCAGAAGAACTAGATATTATGACTGTTTGTAAAATCTCCTTTAATTGTTTCCGTATGTGCTAACAACAGTGTCGTCAACTCTAGCACTATTTGGTGTATGTCTACAGTGGAATAAAAGACCGGTGGCATGGCCGCAGCTGGCCTGGGTTCACAAGGCTTAGGTTACTGGACTAAAAACTGCTGTGTAGCTGTTTGGGCTGGAGCCTGGGCCCTGAGCTTCTCCCCGCTTGCAGGGTCCAGAGCTGAGTCTCCAGCCTGAGCCTGAATGTCTACACAGCCATGGAACAACCCCACAGCCCGAACCTGAGTCAGCTGACCTGGACCAGCTGCAGGTGTTTAAATGCTATGTAGACTGCCCCAACCCCGCAAAATCATGGGATGACAGGTTTGTTTAAATATTCTGTATGTAGAAAGCTTCTCAAGTCCCTATTAATTTCCTAGGTCTTTCCCATAAGGTCCCCAAGCACAGCAATGAGATCATACAACATACGTGCACCCTGAACCATCTTTAGGGAATAAGAGTTGACTACTCAGAAAGGGCCAGGGAAGAAGAGTTGCCACCGTTCCATCTGTTTTGAGATTGTCTCCATTTCGTGCAAAGCAGCCTATGTCTTACAAGTCCCACTTACGGGAGATGCGTCCTTAAGTCAGTTCTGGGAGCTCAGAAACATGGTGTTGTGCTGTGTGCAACATGATGCTTCAGTGACTCATCATCACCTTGTATCATGATGCAGCAACAATGCTGTTGCAGTCTCCTTTGCCCCACTGGGCCAGCTGAAATGACGGCAATCCTAGGGCAGTGTATTGCAAGGGCATTTTTATAGGCAACCAGATGCCTAAGAAACAGAGAAAAAACAATAAAGGCAGCTGAGATTCTTGTGCATGGGTGAAGGATGGCTCTCCAGCGGGTACCCTCTGTTAGGGCTAGGAGAGGAGGCGACTGTAGGTGGAGTGAATTTGAATTAGTAATGCTGAAAGTCAGATTGCTTAGCCATGTTAGAAACAGGGTGGGACCTAGATGGTTCATGGAAGCAACTCTGCATTACAGGTTCCTCAGTGGTAGAGCATCAGCTCAAATTGTAGCAGCATTTGCTTTTTTTTTTTTTTTTAGCTCTGGAGGTCTCTGGTTCAATCCTGCTTCCTAGTACATAGGCTGATTATTGAAACCCTGCTCCCTGGAATATTAGTACATATGCATCCCCTCAAAATCTTGCACCTAGAATTATTATTTAATATTTATCTTTCAGTCGCAGCTGGAGGCCAACCAGGTGATAGCCCACTTACGCTAGGTACTGTACATAGAGAAAATAGTCCCTTCCGCGAACTGCTTACATTCCGAAAAGACAAAACATGACAAGTTCATGAGATAAATAAGCTTGGCAGAATAGAGGGTGGGGAAACAAGAGATAACAAAAACAACAGGTTGTGCACAATCCTTAACCAATCAAGAGCAGTATTCAATGTATGAGTTACTATTACTTTACTATACATGAATCATCCTCCCAGAATGTTAATATATGTGCAACCCAGCAAAACCCAGCCCCCAGAATGTTAATGTATAGGCAGCACATCCAAGAGATAGAAAGAGGAAACGTCATGTTTCTATGTAAAGAATCCGTATGACAGTGATAAATGAGAGGGGTCCTGTGACAGCCGAATGCAGGAGGAGGAGAGAAAAAAGTGACAGAGGGTTTAACAGTCACACTCTGCTTTAGACGTCTAACCAAGGAAAAGAGAAGGACAAATTGTTGCTAAGGGAAATGGGACAGATGGTTGGAACAAACAACTTGCTGACTCTTGGGGACTTAAAACTCTCCAGATTCTGTTGGGAAAAAACAGGCAGCAAAACTAAAATCCTTAACACGTATTTTGCTCTCTAAATGTCATGATAGATCATTTGCTAGCATGAAAGGACAAAAAGCAACAAGCAAGGAGCCTGCAGAATTCTAGCACCCCTATAGTTGTCTCTCTGTCCATCATCTTCTCTCCCTCTATTGACTTCTCTTGCTATTCCTCCCACTCTCCTCCTCGCACTATTTCACCATCACACTCTCTAGTCTACACCATTTTCTCTTTGGTTTCCCAGACATGCCATGGAGAACACCATGGTCAGAGCCTGATAGCCACATTTTCCACTGCACTCTGTCAAGTATGCGGGTCACATTTGAGCTGTGTAACATCATGGCTCTGGGACATGGAGCAGCTGAATAATGCCGTAGCTCTGGAATTCAGAGCGGATCGGTAATACTTCAGGATACAGAAAGACTATGTGATATGGCTTAACTTCAGAGCAGCTCTAGGACATATTGTCCCTTGGGGGTGGTGCATTTACACCTCTCACTGACATTTAAAGGCACCTGATCCTATTGGCGTCTGTCATTCTCATTAGAGTGCCAGGTCTTGTCTGGCTTAGAAGTCTTTGACTTGGAGAACTCTGATTACAGGAAAACGAACAAGTCCCTGAAATCTCCATTGCAGAAGCCAAAGGACTGAGAGAGACGGCGGGTGAGATGGAATTTGCTGGGGGTAGGATGCCTGCCAAGAATTTGTCAGATCCATTGACAGCAATAAACAATCTCTGAACGAGGGAGCTGAAAAACTTTGCCAGCAAGAAAGGCAGAGTTTGCACAGCAAGATATGTAATATTCAAAATAATTGTTGCACTGGGATTTTTTTGAAACCTGGTTTAGCAGATGGAGCACTGGACTGGAAATCAGGATATCTACATACTGTTACTGACCTGCTCCGTGACCTTGAGCAACCCACTGTGCCTCTGTTTCCCATCCCATCTTGGTCTGTCTTGTCTATTCAGATTATAATGCAACACCAGTAAGAAAGCTCCCCAACTGAAGAGATCTAGAAAATCTAAGCTCTTATCTGTAGGGATCCCTGGAGGCAATGACACTGTCTCCTTCTTTCAGACCACTTTTTAGATGCCCTTTGGACATCGTTCTAAAAGATTCCCTGAGAACCTTCAGGTGTGAAGTCAGCTTTGAGTGAAAGCTCCGAGGATTCTGTATGTCAATCACAGAATTAGCCACTGTATTGCACTCACACACTCCTTCTGCTCCTCCGTGCACAGGTCTAGGGACACGTGAGGAGACCCTATTAGAAAGAGTTCTTCATCAGGAGCAACAGCCAGCAAGTAGCTAAGGGGACCATCTCAGAAGCTTTATAGGCACCACTTCCCTGATACTTAATAGAAAGATGAAGCATCATAGCAGATGTGTCAAGATTTTTCCACTACAGCTGATTGTGGAAGGTGTCACAGTCTCCCAGGATCACAGTCAGGCTTTGTCATACCTGGCAGGTGACCGGAGAGATTCACTGTCTCTCAGGCAAAGTTGGATGAGTTAGAGGTAGCGGGAGGGGAGAGACCTGTCATCTCATGAGGCTGCATGTGCCAGGTGACAGCTGTAACATTACTGGGCGACATCAGGTGGTCCTATAACAACTAGTTTCACAAGGTCCCTTTAACTGAGTATGTAGGCAGTTAGATCTTGGAGAATAACTTGTTTGGTGTACTTCTTTTTCGCAGCTGTGTGTTTCACCAGAACAAGTTTGGTGCACAGCTCCCTCTTACAAGACATCTCACACAAGCAAACAAAAACCTTTACAGAGGGACCTCTATCATCGCTTAGGTTGCCCATATGCCGGCCACACTCTGGAGACCACTTGGTGGATCACAAGGATAGGAGAAATCTTTAACAAGTCCTGTCTTGATATCTCCAGGCAAAGGCAAATTTCCCACAAAGCCCTTGAGGCAATGGAGGACATAAAACTTTCCTTTAAACTCTCTCATTCCTTTTCTTTTGTATTGAACCAACGAAGCAAATCCAACTCAGGTTTACGAGAGTGGGAGCTGGAGGGAAACCAGGCACAGATTCTGTGTGCTAGAAAGTCTGCAGGGAGAGGAAGTCTCTGCAGGAAAAAGACAGCTGTAGGGCCAGATCCTCACCTGGGGTAAACCAGCGAGCCAGTGAGTGCTGTGGAGCCAGGCTGATTAAAATCTATGGAGGAATTGTCCCATGGATGTCCAGCCATCCACCAGTGAAGGTGCCCCACACTTCCTCAGCCAGGCTGACCCCTCTTGACACTGGGAGACTCACCCCATGCTTCCTGCCCCTCCATGGGGTGAGTTTCCAAGTGGCAAGAGGGGTCAGCCTGGCTGCGGAAGCATGTAATTTACACCTTCCTGTAGCAGCCTTCCTAATGTGTGTGTCTAGCCTTCCCCAAGTTAGTCTCTGGAGTAGTAATGGAAACACACATCTTTGATGTCCACTTTCCGCAGAAAGAATGTGGCTTTGAGACTTATTTTTCCACAGTTTGGCCCATTGAAACATGCCAACCACCTGACAATGGGCACCTGGCAAGAGGCCACTTAGTTCCCAAGGAATCTCAGATGCCTTCCGGACACAGAGGCTTTTACAAGGGCCTCGGCAGAGAACAAGGGCCCTTATTGGAGACTGCTGTTTTGTCAGAGATCCAAGAGGAGATACAAAGCAACATGCTTCCCCCAGGACTCGGAGCAGCAGACAAGCCAGGCTACTGTGCTCATCAGCTTCCTCTGGATCCACAAAGCTAGTGACTGATTGCTCCTCCCCCCATTGACCATTACAGACTTTACAGAAGGATCCTGCTTGTTTTCCAGGCACACACACACCCTCATTCTTAGACCCATTGCCTTGCTGGGGCTCTCTTAGGACATTTTCATAGGTAAGGGATGGTTTTGTTTTGAAGGATGGATGGCAGATCTGATAATATGGTATACAAAGTCTAGGGCAAGTATATGTTTCATGTTTCACATGTGCACCCCCCACATGGGATGATTTAAGGGATTAGTAATAAGGGTACAGAGCCTTCACCTAGCCCAGATTGGTAGAGCCCAAAATTCACTACCATCTGTTGGCTGTTCAACAGCCTACATGATGAAACATTGATGGTCTTGGCCTAATTCATAATGTGTATACAACCCACTGACCCAGCTGACTCCCTTGCTAACAGCCAAGGATCAAATAAGCCTAGCGATAACGTGTCCCTCTCCCCTTCAGCAGTGGCCCCTGCCATGTGCGATGGGGTGGAGCAGCATGTGGCCAGCCAGTGCTGAGATAGACAAAGCACTCCTGTGTCCAGGGATGTTCACCTGGCACCTTTCACCACCACTTATTTTAACCTGACTTTAAAAATCAGAAGATCCTCCTGCCCAGGAGGCCCGGGGTACAGACACTACCGCGGCTGCTCACTCTGCTATAATTCAGGTAAATGACAGACATAAGAATAGGAACCCCCTGTGTAAGGGCCAGCCAGCAGAGAAACAATTGCAGGGGAGGAGGGCAAAGGCAAACCTCAGGTCCCCCTAATCCTCAGCAGATTCCTCCTGTAACCACCACCTCTGTGCTCTGTGTGATGATGAGCTCACCGGTGATCCCATTACCAATGAGGGCTTCATCTCTCCTGGGTTAATACTGCTTAGTTAGCCTCTCCAGTACAACCCTCTAATGCTCTACTGCCTTTTAGCAGCCCGGGATTCTCCACTGGCCTCACCTACCCAATTCCCATCCTGCACAGGAAATGGCAGCTGGAAGATATATACCTTCTTTGAAGTGATAGGGAATCAATTACACACTGCCACATCTATTACAAACATTGTCCCCATCAACTTGTGTGGAGCTCTGAAGTGGGGCTGCCAGCTGTCTGGATTTTTTCCCTACAATTCCGATTTTGATCAGGCCATCCTGCAAATGAGGCTGGCAAGACATTACAGGCCTGATTTTCAAGATTATGTGCCCATAATTACTCATCCTGCACTGCCTGGCTAGTCTGTATGCAAAATCACTGCAATCACACAGCCAAATCTGCACATGCTTGGCTGGTTACCCAACTGCTTGGCCATTTGCACACCCAGCTACAACTGCACACCAAAAACTGGAGCAGTTGAATGAGTAGTTGTGTGCACCTCACTTTGATGGCCAGGCTCTACTACTCACCAGAATCCCTTTCAGCTCTGGTTCATAATTATGCTGCGTGGTCACAACATTGCAATGGTGCTTGGTGACATGAGGCCTTTGTGACAACCGGACCCACTGCTGCATGACTGCATCATAACACAATGGCCCTGCATCATGACCCATCACAACACGATGCTGCAGCGACAAGTGGTCACAAGGATGTCACACTCACTTTGCTTATTCCCCAGGAAGCATATCCCTTGGCCTCCATCCCTCTTTGCTGGAGGAGTCTTGTGGTTTCTGCTGATGCAACTAAAATTGTCAGGAAGAGCGCACACATGCCTCCCAGGGCCTGCTCCACATGATTGCTTGCCCTGTCACATCTTGCATTATTGAGTGGAAACTGGAGCTATAACAGAGTCTCCTTGAAATAGCTCTGTCCTGGTCACTGGGCTTCATTATCAGTGACACTGAGTCATTCTACAAAAGGCTCCGCCAGTTCCACTTCAGATCCTAGCTGCCAGTAATCTGATTGTGTCTCCTGCCTACTTTCCCTATGGCCCTGCCCCCACCCTATTTGGAGCTAGCAACATCAGGATCCTCAGAGGGTGCCTTTTCCTGAGGGGTTCCTCATCTGGCTCCTGCATGGAACGCAGCGGGCAACAGGGGCAGTAAGCACTGTCACCCTGTCCAGGGTAGGGCACAGTGTAATGACCCCTCCCCTAAGAGGGACACCCCCACACTGTGAAATACCGCTCTTCTAGGAGTCCCCCTCAGCTGGGATTGATTAAACCTTCCCAACAGCATTGATCTAGTTCGGCCCATGGTGGCAGAATCAAATCAGGTGAAAGAAACTGCTGGAGCCTTGGTAGTTTCAGGGGTGCAGCATGGGGCCCTAAACACAGGGGTGACAATTAGATCCTGTCCAGAAGAGCAAAACCAAAGTGGGCTATGACAGTCAGGAGACAGCTGGCTGTGCCACAGTTATAGCTGTTGTATAAAGGGGCCCCTATTCAGACCATGTCACTGCGGCATGTGTGGTGAAGATGCCCCGTGTTGATAGGAGACACTTACACTTAATTTAATCTGTGCCCACACTACATTTTCCTTAAGTCGACTTAAGCAGCTGCTTAAGTCGACTTAAGGAAAATTAAAGTCGCCTTTACTAAACCTCGTTTTAAGTCGACTTTGCTGGCTAGGTCGACCTTAGAAAGTCGACTTAGCCAGTGTGGACGCAGAGTAGCCCTAAGTCGACTTTAAGTCAACTTAGGGGGCTTCAGGGCTTCCCCACTGCCCTCCCGGCCAGGGTGACTGGCCCCCCCACAGGGCAGGACAGAGCCCTGCCCACCCTGCTCCTATGCCCTGCCAGGGTCTCTGTCCCCCTCAGCCCCCATTGTACCAAGGTACAATGGGGCAAAGGTTGAGCCCCCTGGCACTTGGCAAGGGGTGCCCCCCCTGCCACCATGGACCTGTTCCAGGTCCACCTAGCCCATACAAGTCGACCTAGGCTTCCAGTGTGTCGACTTAAATGAACAAGCGTACACATAGCCAGAGAGCTCAGCGTAACATAAGCTATGTTGGCGGGAGAAGTTCTGATGGCAGCACCAGCAGTGTAACATGTCACTCAGCGGTCGAATATTCACAATCCCAAGCAACATAAGTTATGCCAACATAGGCTGTAGTATAGAGGTAGCCTTAGGCCTGGTCTACACTGCCAGCGAAATTTGGTGGCAGTCAACAGGAGACCCGCAAGCTATATAGAGCTACATAGCTTGCATACCTCCCATTGACTTCCTAACTTCTGCCTGCTGTGGTGTTCTGCACTGCACCAATGAGAAATGCCCTCCTGTCGACGCAGCAAGGGTGGATTAACGGCGATGGCTTCTAGAGCCACTGAATGGGTCTCCACTGCCGCTCTGTTGATCCCACAGAATTGACAGCGCTGCCATCAACACAGACATGCTCTTAGTGTGGGAGCTTGTATGTGTGAAGGTGGCATGATGGCCAATAGGGGGCTTTGGAGGTGGCAGCAAAGGGAAATCCCAGTGCTGTGATCCTGAAGGGGTGTAAGCCACAGAAAAGGAGAGGAAGGATGGGCCAGTGGTTAGAGCATTACTTGGGCACAATTGGAGCGTCACTTCCCTCCTTCACCACAGACTGGCTGTGTGACCTTCAGCAAGTCACTTAGACCCAGATTCGACAATGAGAGTTAGGTACCTATAGACCTTTGAGGATCCCAGTCTTAGCCTCTGTGTTTCACTTCCCCATCTGGGAAGTGGGAATGCTAGTCTATCCTACTTCTCAGAGATGGTGTGTGGTCACTCCATTGAAGATTGTGATGTTCAGATCTGATGATACGAAAACCAGTTCTTGTAGGTGCTAGTGAAGTGTCAGCCAGCATGGGGATGGATCCCCATCTCCTGTAAGCCAATCCGCTTCCACTAATGAAGCTTTACTGATTCACCCACGTGGGGATTGAGTATTGAGACTGAGGTTATAAGATACACGTGTCCTCTCCCATCCTTATTACCAGCAGGCTAATAAAAATTCACCTGCCAGGGCCCAGCTATACAGGAAGGCTTTGCTATCAGACTCAACTGGGGAAATACATTTGAAAGGTACTTAACTTATCATTTGCTCACAATACACAAGCACGTGTGCCTTTGGAACCACCATTCATACCATCATTGCCAGATACAATACTAATGTACTTAACATATCTGGCCTGTTGCAAAAGAGTGCATTGAGGTCAGGAAACACCAGAGCTACACACACATAACTCTGCCCAGTTGTGCACAGACCTCATCATGATACAGCCTGTGATTAACATGATCACATTGTTACTTCCCAGATAATACCAGGCAATTTTTCCTAGGACCCCCTGTGCCATTGCAGCCTCTTGTAGTTTTTCCTCTTTTACACATACTCTGATTTCATTATCATAATGGGCCAGTTTGTCTTTTTTGGCTTAAAAGGTTTTATGGGATAAGTTCTCTCCCTAAAAGGACTATATGTGAGTAATCAACAGTGACAAAATTAACTCTTACATTCAGTGGCATCCAGAGGCTACAATCGGGATCCAGGCCTCATTGCGCTAGGTGCTGCACATTCACATAGTAAGACGTGGTCCCTGGCAATCCAGCCAATGGCAGAGCCCCTCTAATGAGCAGTGAAAGGGATGAGCCGGATACCTATGAGGCTGCTTTACATGTTCACATCCCAGCATCCTTGCTTCGGTGCAATGATGGGGAGGAGACGGTTAAATATGAATCTAATTTAGCTGCTAACTTAGGTGACCTAGATCTGCCAGCACATTTTTGCTTTTGCTCCGTTGTCTGTTTAATCCATAGGACACTGGGTAAGCATAGTTTGCTGAGGCTTTCCATGGAAATGACTCACACTCAGCGCTGCAAGATATTCCTCATGGGGATCTAAGGCTGTAGACAACAGAGAATGACGCTTGCTTCCCTGCACCTGCCCCAGTGGCCTCCCCCTTCATTTCTCCCCTCCATTGAAGTCTTCCGATTGGCATGGTGGAGGGGTGGGGTCCCCTCTCTTGTCTCCTCTCCTTTTTACATTTGCATGCTTCTCAACCAGCATCTCTGCTCTGCGTCCCCTTATGGTTGCAGGTGGTGTATGAAGCTCAGCATTGGATCTAGCCAGGAAGATGAACACGGCAGCCCTTGCTCCATCACAGCCTCTCCCCAAAAGCCACAGGCTTCAGCCCTCACTAATACTCCCACCTTCCTGGGGCCCATCATTATCGGATGTTTGCGGCCTTCAGCCTTCCTCCACCTGCCATTGGGGACACTCTGTGTCTCCAGCTCCCAGCTCACTGCTCTAGTTCTCCTCTGAGCCCCGCTCCGCCCCCCCCCCAGGTTTACCGCCATTTCCCAGCCCAGATGGCCCCAGGACACAGGTGTGGTGAGGTGCACCCAGGTCTGTGATGGAGCACTTGTGTTGAGCCAAACTGCCTTCAGTCATGTGAGTGCAGATGCCCAGGTGCCCCACACAGGGGACTCGACCCACATGGTTCCCTTCACAGAGCTTCCTGGATGATTTAGAGGCCCAGGTCTCCATGCTACTTCGTGCCATTTCGGTTCCTCCCTGCTGGCCTCCCAGTGGAAGGAAGAGGAACAGGATCCAGTCCTGCATTCTTCGCTCCTCCCCAGACGCCAGATCAGCCCTGAAAGCCCATGGCTTTTGTGGGACGTGCCAGATGCCCCATACCTCTGCACCCACTCTGGGCTCCCCTGTGCCCTGCTGCTGATACCAGGGACATGTGCCCCGTCGTTGAAAGATGCGTTGCCCCCAGCCATGCCCAGCAGACTCTGTGATCCAGAGGAGTCACATACAGGAGCAAGTGCAGATTCAGGCAATAATAATTGGTGTGAGTTCCTGTCCCCACCCCCAACCCCATCCTCTCCTCACGCAGGAATCCATGGGAATGGAGGAAGAAGGGGCACAAAGCTTGTGTATTGCCCAGTCAGGCATCCTCACAGCTCCCATGCCTCCTGCTCCTGGAGGCAGCCACAACCATTTGGGCCTCAATTTGGTTCCCCACTGATTTCAGCAGGGTGTTGTGGCATGCAAGGAAGGCAGGACTAGGGCAAGGGTGGGAAAGGTGAGCAAAGCCCGCTAGGGATGAGGGGGAAAGAGAAGAGAATCAGGGTGGAATATTCTAGTGTTTCCAGGCCAACATTCCCACAGCGCCTTACCCACCAGTCTTTTGCCGATGCTTTTTAAAGCATGCTTCCCCGGGGATGGCACAGCTAATTTAACCAGAGGTCAGTTTCTCGGGGTCAGGGCGGAGGAAGGATGCAAGTGGGACAGCGTTCTATAAAAAGCTCCTTGCTGCTGCTTTTTTGTAATTTGGTATTAATTTTTCCTTGTGTCTCTATAACTGGTCTGGGCAGCATGAGAAGAGGGGGGGTGGGAGATCACACCAGCACTCCCCTGCTCCTAAAACACACCAATTCATCAAACCAGCCTTCACCCAGCTTGCAGCAGGCTAGCCAGTGAGGAAGAGGCTTTTGCCAATCAGCGGAGCACACCTTCATTCAGATTGGCTGGGATAAGATCTGTGTGGAGAGAGTGAAGACAGACTGTTGCAAGGCCCCTCCAGACCCAGCATCAGATGCTGCTTCTGCCTCAGTTCCTCTTAGTTTCAGTCATTTGCTGGCTACCTGCTTCCAGCACTGTCCACAACAGTGCCCAGCTCACCAGTTAAATTCACTATTAAGCCAGGGAGTCCAGATCAACACAAAGCTTCTAACACTGCCTTTCTTCTGGGCTCTAGTCCCTATGAATGACATTACCCCCCCACCAAGTAGGGGGAACCCACATCCACCCATAGGGGGAGCTGGCCCTGAATGACCAGGCTGTCAGCCCTCATAATACAAAATCAGAGCGGCTCCTCTCGGCAGCGTGCCTGGGGACCCCTATTCCCAGGCACACCACGGAAAGAAGCTGCCTGGAGCGGCTCCTCTTGGCAGCGGCACACCACAGAGAGGAGCCGTTCTGGGCGGCTTCTTTACACGGTATGCCTGGGGCATGGACATGGCAGGGACCTCCGCACTGTAACCGCCCCAAAAGTAGCCACTAGGAGTGTCTTTTAGTGGCAGGAGTGGCAATTTCTGTGGCGCCACAGAGGATGCCGAGTGCCGCTCCGAATGGGCTCATGTGCCACTGCTGGCACGCGTGCCGGGGGTTGCTTACCCCTGCTGTAGCCTAAAGCGAGAGTGTAGGAGACTGAGGAAAGCAGATCTTGGAGTTTGTCCCCTCTCCAGAGCAGGAGAGTGGAATGTATGGGCAGAGACCCTGGGGGAAGCCCAGAGGAGCCATTCCAGGTGGCTTCTTTCCACGAGAGGGCCTTCAGTACCAGCTGAGGGTCGAGGAGGAGAGGCTGGCACAGCGATTGGCAAAGGTTACTGACCCCTGGGCTACAGGCTGCTCTTATTTCCCCATCAAGCCTGGTCTTAATTACCTATGCCATTCACCTCCTTTACCTGGGAGGTGGGCTCAACCTGGCATAGAGACAACTGAGTCCCAATCCTCTTAAAGGGACAACTCACCCTGCAACACCAACCTTTCCCCAAAAGTCAATGACTTCTAAGAGACATTCGGGAGCCAAGCTGTCTTTGCTCTGGGGCTCTGTATTTTGGGATGACACTTGGTATTTTCACATCCCTCACTGTTGAATGATTCTGTTGACAAAAGTGTCAGTTGCAGGCTTCATTTTTAGCTGGTAAGCACTGACATAGAGAGTCACGGTGTGGAGGGACAGGGAAAAGCAAATGGGAGCGGATGGTGGCTAAAGGACCTGCTGAAGCCAGGAAGGGTACAGCAGGGGGGTAGCATGCTGAAGGGAGGAGCGGTAAGGTGGCCTAGGGCAGATAATCAACAATAAATCTTAGCACATTTCACCAGTAGATCTCAAAGGACCCTACAAAGGCGGGCAGCATCATTACCCCATTTTTACAGATGGGGAAACTGAGCTACAGAGAGGTGAAGTGACTTGTCCAGAGTTACCCCATAGGCCAACGGTAATAGAAACTTCCCAGTCCTGGCCCACTGCACTATCCCTTAGACCACACTGCCTTGGAGTGGTAGAGAAAGGAAAATCAGCTTGGAATAATTGAAATAATAACGCAGGGAATCTTGCTTCCCTTCTCAGCCACCTCCTCCGATACTCCTTTGTCGGTAGATCAGCCCATTTAGACAATGAGCTTTTCAGGGTGAAGAATCTCTCTTGTTCTATGCTTGTGTGACCCACACGTACATGCATTTCTCCCTGTCCCACCCCTACCCCCAAAGGCTGGACAACGTTGCAGTTTACAGGCTTGCCACAACAGAACTGGGTCTTTTAACTCAGGCAGTGGTTAAGGATTCGTGGCTGTAATGCCCAGGAGAGCAAAGACACACTCCAGGGCATTGCATTGTTTGGCTATGTCTACACTACAAAAAGTTAGGTCGACTTTGTTAAATTGACCTAATAAGGTTGGTTTTAAGTCAACCTAAAGTCGACCTTAATAGGTTGACTTAACAAATGAACGGGGACTTAGTAAGTCGACCTAACTGCCCTTAGGTCGACCTAATAAAGTGGACTTAAGCGTCCACACTGTGCTTTGCTCGACCTAAGGAGTCAACTTAAGGATTAGGTCGACCTAACCGGCGGTTCTTATTAAGTCAACCTAAGCTTTCATCAAAGCGTCTGACGAAGTGGGATTTTCTCCCACAGAAGCTCATGCGATAAATAAATCTGTTAGTCTTTAAAAGTGCCACAGGACTCTGTTGTTGACCTAGATTGTCTTGACTGCACAGGCCATAAAGAGGAGTAAACGCCCCTTTGTACAGCGCCACATTGGCCCCCTGGTGGTCTGGATATGCAGTTGTAAGCAAGGTGGTGGCCAGATTCATTATGCTTTCAAGGTGTCATTCACCTTGCCCTGACACAGCACAGATCTGCTCCACTGGGGACCTTGGTCAGCCTTGGGGCACTTGAGAAAGCCAGCGAGGCCCCTTAATGCATTTCCCAGGTGGCTTAGTGGGGTTGGAACCGGGCTGGCTCATTTGCTGCGTCACCTTCAATGAAAGAAATATTCTGAATGCGATGACGGTTTAGGCAATGTATCCTTCCACTCTGAAAAGCAATCCCTAAGCAAAAACTAAGAGACAACAGCAGGGAAAAGGCTCTGAGGCCTAATTCCTCAAAAAGACTCATGGCATCCAAATCATGGCAGAAATCAGTAAATACTGAAACACATCGGAGGCTCTGCGCCTTTGCTCAACTGCTGTGAATAAGATCACTGCTCATTTCTCTCTCTCTTTTATGCACCACTCCTGAGGCACCACTGAATGTTCCTCCAGAAGGGCAGGGCCTTGGCCCTGGCTCCTCTCACACCACTTTTGGGTGGCTTGCATGAGAGCGTACGTAGTGTGCCTATGTGGCATTTAGCATCCTCGCCTCCCCAGGTGCATTCCTGCAGGGGCTAACCACACTCTGGTCCTTGCTCTGGCTGGGGAGGCAGCCTTGTCTCCAGAGAACAGGAGATTGCCAAAGCACAATGGATCATTGCTCTTAGAAGAGCCCTCATGTTGGGCAGGCCTGACTCTGCCACCCTGTCTCTCTCTAAAGCATTGTATGAGCCATGGTTGGTGTCTTTGGCAATCACTGGTCAGCAGGCAGGCTCCTGGACAAAGCCCTAGGTGGGGATCTGGACAGAGTTCTTGACCCAGAGTACAACCTGTACTGGGTGTTTCACTGCTCTGAGGGAGGAGACAGGCAAGGCAGTACTGATATGTAACAGAGCTCAGCCCTAGGGGCAATAATTGTCCAATTTTTTCCCCTTTTAATAAGATTTTGCCAGCGAAAAGTGCTGCCACCAGCAGAAGTGATTTTCCAGTCCCAGCTCCAGCCTCACGCACACACTCCCCGCATTCAACCACTGACTGCGGCCTGAAATCATATATCATGCATTAAGTTAGCATCTTACTGGAAGCAACCAGAAATCTTACCCTGAAGACGCAATGCACGCAGGGTTATTTTGGGGTGGATATCGGTTTGCTTACAAAGTGGGCTGTCCTGGCAGGACAGTCACAGGAAATGAACCTGTAGCTCTAGCTATGTCCTCTATCAGATCCCGAGCAGCAGGGGAATTGGAGTTGTGAGAGGCTGTGCTCGTAGGCCGGCTGTTATCTGCGTTATCATCAGCACTCGCTGGCTGGTCCTACACACGGTGCTGGAGGTGGGTGCCTTGATGTATTATGCAATAAACAGCATGTTCACGGTAAGCAAGGCTTTGTCCCCAGCACCATGCTCTGAGTTTTGCAAGCAATAAAAAACTATCTGCAATGCCTTCCCTTTTTGGTTTTGCCCAGGCAGTGACGCCGCAGTCTGGGGCAAGACAAACTCTCTTCGCTGTGTAAAATTCTGCTCGCTGGTCAGATTCTCTTTGTGCTGCTGCCGTCTGACACCTGAAACGTGAGGGCTCGCAGCCAAGTGCCTTCCACCTTGGTCTTTGGATGCCATGGGTGGTGCACTCACAATGGAACATTTTCCATTTCTTCTTTGACTTAAAGGGGATTTAATGTCAGCAAGTGGTATGTGACTGCCACAGAGACCAACAGCCTCTAATCCTACCACAGGGTTGACATCCCCCCATGGCCCTGCCAGCACTGAACTATGCTGATTCCCATTTACCCAGCCAGATGTGATCCCTGGGGAATTCCTATGGCACAAGAGGTAGGGTGGGTAGGCAGACAGCTAGCTTAGCAGGCTTTCAGCACCCCATAGAGGACCACCGGAGCAGACAGTTTGCCATGGCATTCCTGGGGCACAGCCAAATCATTCCTGGGCCCCAGCTATTCCCAGCTGACGGAGCAGTCCCTAGGGGCTGTTGGCAGCCAGATGCCAATTGGGGCAGCCCATGGACTGCTGAAATCAGGGCAGAGGGCCATTCAGATGCCTGGCAGCCTCAAAATATGAGATGCTTTGGTAGCAAAAAGCTCCCCCCACAAACCCACTTAGTTCAGACCAGCTGCAGAGATGTGTTCGGCCCAATGGGCCGCGACACTCCACGTAAAAGTCAGCTCTAGGTCAGACTGCACAGTTTGGTCTCTGTGCCGTGCTCCATCCTGGGTCTCTTTGCTGAGCCTGCCCCTGGAAGGGTCCAAGTGGTGTCAATGGCGGCACTATTGCTCTGTTACCTCCTCACTCCCTGGTGCCTCTCTCTCCACTGGCCTCAGGGCATCCCTGCTCCCTAGCATCTCGTTGCCCGGCCCCCCAGGTTCCCTTCCCTCTCTGTCACTGATGGAATCTAGTTCCCCAGAGCCCCTGATGGCAGTTCAAGTGAGCCATGGGTACCCCAGGAGAGTACAAGGGCCTGGGGTCTCAGTTTCTCACCTTGTCTGGCCCACTGGTTTCTGTGCAGATCCATAAGAGCAGAGGGAGGTTACCCATTGTGGGGAGGGGATGTGAGCATGTATTTAAAGGCTGTCTCAGAATGCAGCAACACAAAGGCACAAAGCAGGGGAGGTGAGGAGGAGGAATTAATGCCTGCACAGGCAGCCTGATTTTAGGCATCTCCTAATGATTGAGTGTTTGACTTTGCAACCATAACAGCCTTTTCCATAGGTTGCTTTGGGTTTTTGCCTTCCCCACAGGCCAGTCACCAGCCAGGTAGCAATGACCCATGGGCGCTGCAGAGCTGGATAGAACTGTGCACCTACAGGGATTAATAGGCTGTGCCTGTCAATCTCCTCCTGTTGTTCCAGGGCCAGGGATGCCAGGCTGTGAAGGACAGCTCTGGGGTTTGACTCTTGCCCTGGAAGATTCACCTTGAAGATGCATCCCGGGCCTGTTCTCAGGCTGTTGTGAGTTATTTGTTGTTCTCATAATTTCCTGTTGCCTTGTCCCATCCCTTTTCATGGCTAGTCAGCCACCCATTGTCCTTCACTGCCAGTCTAGTGATGTGGGCTCCCAGGGGACCACTGGGAATAGCTGGCTTCAGCAGGGCAGTGTCTTGCACAAGCAAAGACTGTACCGCCAGCACTCCTCCACCGGAGAGAGGTATCTGTGCAACCCTCCACCTTTGTTAATGGGAGAGGTTCAAAGGGATGAGGGAGAAGGTCAGCGTGGCAACAGGGAGGCCAGAGGTGGTGTAAATCAGCGTAGCTCTGCAGGTATCACTAGAGCTAAACTGACTGGCGCCAGCGGGGATCAAGCAATGAGAGCTCTGCACTGAAATGGCGGGTCCCTTGACGTTGGGTCAGTCCATCGCCCTGTGTCACCCACTGACCAATCACTTCTCATGTCCTCCCCAGCCCTCGCTGGGTGCTCATTCACACGCCCTTCTCACAGGCAGCCCCTTGTCGTCCCTCCTGTTTGTCTCAACCCCCCATTGTCATCACCTGCACCCCTGCCCCGACCTCTAGCCCCATGCCCTGAGCAGGCAGGTTCATGCACATCCAGAGCTGGGCCAGGCAATGTGCAAGCAGCCCAGGATGAGGGCCGCTTTAATTGGGCACTTGTGGCATCCCCAGAGCCTGCCCTCATCGGTCTCATTCCCTGTGTGGGATCACCCCACACCACACAGGGACTGCCCTCCAAAATGCTGCCCCACTCTTTATGGCCTGCAGAGGGTCTGCTTCCACCATTCGCTGCCGCAGAGCCAGACAACACGCTCGGCCAAGCCAGGTGGAGCAGGAATGCTAGGCCATGAATGGAGGGACCAACAGAGATGACCACTGGAGAGGGCCAAAGGCCAGCGCAAGGGGACATGAGAGGGGATAAACCCATCAAACACCAGACAACCCAGAGACATTCAAAAGCTGTGCTGCGATCAGGGGATCCCAGGCTGGAATGTGCCTGGAAAGAGGATTCTACCACGCTGGGGCCTGAATTTCCAAGGAGCGGGAGGCATCCAGCAGGGCAGGGCCAGGCAAGGAGCCTGAAACAGTCAATCAATCTCGGACTCCCTGAGGGCTGTTTCTTTGCCAAAGGACTCAGCCTCGCTAGCTGGGATATCACACGGGGATCTGGATCCTCCCACACTCTGCACCTCACTTGACAGCCGTTGTCTAAGCAGATCAGCCCTCTCACCATCCCGCCAAGCCCCATCTTCCTTCCACTCCCCTGTGTGGCAGTAAGAGGGCTTGCTCCCAAGCAAGCCAGTCTGGACCAGCTCTCAGGCGGCTGCAAGCTTTACCCATGACCTGCCTTACTGCATTGCTGGCCTCCATCCCAAGGATGCATACTGAATCAGCCTCAATTCCCGTTGATGGCAGCCAGAAGTTCCCTAACACACCCAGCAGGGGGAGCTTTCAGACTGTTCTGCCATTTGGTTTAGCATCATCCGCAGCTCCGCAAGCAACAGATTTGTTAGGGCTATCTCACCTGCTCCATTTCCAAGGGGGCGCAGGTCATGCATAGAGCCTAGTCTCCCTAATGAACAGGGGGTATATCTGGCTCCTTTCAGATGCAGGGGAGAGAGGAACAAGCTGGGTTTCCAGGGCCAATAGCTCAGAGGATTACTACAAGCAATGGGCATGTGACAGGCTGGCACTACCCAGTGGTCCAGGCAACGTGGCACTTCCAGCCTGAACCCCATTTTCCAGTTGCTCACTCTAAAAACCTCTCCCTTGACCTGCAAATCTCCATTTCTGATCATCATACATAGGCCTCCATGAGATTGTCCATCCTGTACCTTTCATTGCCCTAGCATCTACTAGCGTAATCAGAGCTCAGGGCCATAGTGCACCAGGCAAACCCAGAATGAAAGACAGTCACTGCCTCCCAACGCCCGCAAGCCAAAACAGACAAAAAGTGAGGAAACAGAAGGATTCTTATCCCCACACCAAATGAGGACAAGGAATAGAGAGGCCCTCCTGCTCCTGTGGAGGAAGAGAATCATAGAAATGTAGGACTGGAAGGGACTCAAGAAATCATTTAAACCAGGCCCCTGCACTGAGGCATGGCTACATAGTATAGGTGAATAATTTAAAAGGATGCTGGTAGCCCAGGGAAAGGAAACAAGGCCATCTCCAGGAGCGTGATGGGATTGGCTACAGAGTTGTCCAGGCTGCCACAGCAGAAAGGAAGAAAATTTACCTCTCCCCCTCCTCCACCCCTCCCCAATGTAGGGTGCTGAACACCCCAAGGACTCTGCTTTGAATGGGGACATTAACAGATTGAGTGATCTGCACCCACAGACCTCCTTATTAGAACGGCCTGGACAACTCCAGGTGGAAAGCCTGTGATTCTGGGTGTGCAATGTGATGAGTAGAAGTGGGGAAAAAAGATCAGGAGGGATCTATACTGGTAGCTCACTGGGTACTCCTGGCTGTTGGGGCGAAGCAGGGCTGGCTGCTGCTCTCAGCATGGAGCCCTTGCCTTGCAGCCTGCGAACCAACACGCCACTTCAAACAACTCCAACCATGAGCGCCAGCATTTGTATGGCCAGAAGCGTCTCAGATCCTTGAACCTAGCTTTGTGAAAGCCAGTCTTAGCCTCTCCTCATCCAGACCGCCAAGCCAAGCCCCTTTTATCTCACCACCTCCTGACATGCCTCTGATCACTTTCTGGGTGGCCAGGGGCTTCCTGCCATGGCTCTTCCATTGCTAGCTAGCTACTTGCTCCCTTGTCTGTCTGGTGGGACTCTCCTTCCTGTTCTCTTGTAAGCTCTTCAATGGTCTTTCTGGGCTGGTTAATAGCTGAGACCTTGTCTGGCTTTTAACCATTTCAAGTGTCCCAGCTGCCCTTTTGCCTCTGGTAGCTCCTCAGTCTCGTTAGCAAAACGAGCTCACAGCTGTGAAAGCCCCATTTCAGCACACAGCTCACTGTAACTAAACACTGAGCCCCATTGGATTGTTCCAGACACAAACTGCCTTAAACAGATACACTGTAAAGACGGAGTCATTGCTTCTGCTAAAAACCTCAGCCAAAGCTAAGGGTTTAGGGTATAAAAATACTAAAACAAAGCTTGAAGAGACTAGAAATTGAGAACTAAGTTTTCACAAACACCCTTAAATCTGCTCTGGCTGCTGCTACACTCCATGTGCCCCAATAGAGACTGCTGCTCACATGCTGTAGACCATTGCCTATGCCAGGTGTTTCAAATATGTGAGAGCTCTCCCTGTCTAGCTTCTTACAAGCACCCATTACTCATAGGCCTCTAAGGTCAGAAGGGACCAAAATGATCATCTAGTCTGACTTTCTGTACAATGCAGGCCATAGAATCTCACCCACTCCTATAATAAGCCTCTAACTTATGGCTAAGTTATTAAAGTCCTCAAATCATAGTTTAAAGACTATGCTTAAAGGCACAGAGAATCCACCAGCGAGTGAGCCATGGCCCATGCTACAGAGGAAGTAAGTCCTTGCTCCAGGACAAGTAAGGTGATGAGTTTATTTTGGAGAAGGCAGTTCAAGGCCCTGGTCTGCAATTAACATCTGTACAATGCATGGGATCCTAAGGCTAGATCTGAAAACTATGCACTTCTGTAGGCTTTGGATCGACCTGTAGTGAAGATGTAGTGAGATAGGGATGGGTTGGTCTTGGGAATGGAGAAAAAAGGAGAATAAACATAACCCACGCTGGCAGAGTGTGGCTCTTTGTCTCCCTCTCATGGCTGGTTAATGAATCTGCTCTTGTCTCCCCACTGCTGAAGGAAGTATGGGTTGGATGAGTGGACTGTAAGGTGGATAGAAAACTGGCTAAATGTGTTCAACATCTTCATTAATGATCTCGATGATGGGATAGATTGCATGTTTAGTAAGTTCGCGGATGACACCAAGCTGGGGGAAATGGTAGACACGCTGGAGGGCAGGGACAGGATTCAGGGAGACTTAGACAAATTAGAACACAGGGCCAAAAGAAACCTCATGAGGTTCAACAAGGACAAGTGCAAAGTCCTGCACTTAGGATGGAAAAATCCCATGCACTGCTACGGGCTGGGGACCGATCAGCTAAGTAGCAGCACTGCAGAAAAGGACCTGGGGGTTATGGTGGACGGGAAGCTGGATATGAGCCAACAGTGTGCCCTTGTTGCCAAAAAGGCCAATGGCATATTGGGCTGCATCAGTAGAAGTGTTGCCAGCAGATCAAGGGAGGTGATAATTCCTCTTTATTCAGCACTGGTGTGGCCGTATCTGGAATACTGTGTCCAGTTTTGGGCTCCCCACTACAGAAAGGATGTGGACAAATTAGAAAGAGTCCAGTGGAGAGCAACGAAAATGATTGGGGGGCTGGGGCACATGACTTATGAGGAGAGACTGAAGGAAGTAGGCTTATTTAGTCTACAGAAGAGAAGACTGAGGGGAGATTTGATAGCAACCTTCAACTACTTGAAGAGGTGCTCCAAAGAGGAGGGAGCTAGGCTGTTCTCAGTGGTAACAGAGGACAGAACAAGGAGCAATGGTTTCAAGTTACAGCTGGGGAGGTCGAGATTGGATATTAGGAAAAACTTTCTCACTAGGAGAGTGGTGAAGCATTGGAATGGGTTACCTAGGGAGGTGGTAGAATCTCCGTCTTTAGAGATATTTAAGGTTTGGTTGGACAAAACCCTGGCTGGGATGATTTAGTGGGAGTGGTCCTGCTTTTAGCAGAGGGTTGGACTAGATGACCTCATGAGGTCCCTTGCAGCCCTATGATTCTATGAAGCCAGTCCTTTAGCAACAGCAATAGATAGACACTCTTTCTTTTAGTTCCAGAGGTCCTGGTTCGGATCCCTGCAGCTGATTCAATGAGGCAGGAAGGGGAAAGGGCACCATTATACAAGCAAGTGGTGCCTGCGTCCCACCTAGAGAAAGCAGGGAAGTGGGGCTAGGCTGGGGATAGTGCAGATGAGATGTGAAAGTTGTCTGTTGGCAAAGCACGTGGAGTTTTGAAAAGGATTTAATTTCCCTGTGCTCACTTCCCTTGGGGTTTACAGTGATACATGTTCAGGGCACAGCCAAGACATATGAGAGGGGATGGTTCCAGCCCAAAAGAGTTCTCAGACGAGGGATGGACTAAGGACGGGAGAAGGGAACAACCAGAGGGATTTTCTATTCTAATCAACTTGATTCACTAGAAACAGCAGGGCAGAAGGGGATCTATTAGTGGAATTTCAAAGGGGAGAACGTAGGTGGTATCATGAATGGGGGTAGGGGGAAGGCTTCATAACATTCCCAGCGGGCTGTGGAGAAGAAGGTACAAAGCAATTGTGCAGAAGACTGATAAAAGGGCAAGCAAGGGGAGCCAAACAATCCAGGCCTGAATCCCAACTCTTCATGTCCGGATTGTTCAGGAGCTTGGCTCTGAGTCCTGCTCCAGGACTCAGGCTAAGTTTCAGCGGAGCCAGCAGCAGGGAGAAGTACCTCTTTCACTCCCCTTCTCCCCTGGGTGCTGTGGGGAGGGGCCCTCTGGCTGCCAGTCTAGGGAGCCAGCATGCCTCTGCCACCTGCTTTTCTCCTTCTCCCCCAAGAAGCTGGCAGGGTGGGTGGGAGGCGGAGCACAGCGTGGGACAGCTTGGGGCCACACAACTGTTGTCTGCTCTGGTTGTGTGGGAACCTCAACCTGGAGCGGTGCTTTCCATCTCTTCAGCACAGAGCGAACGGGACTAATTACCTCTGTCACCAGCTTCTCCCACTGTCTAAAGTGAGCAAGCAGCGTATCATCTGCCCTGTCAGCCAGGAGCCTGTGTGGGGTGAGGCGGCCGCTCCCCCACACCCCTACACACGTCTCTTCACCGGGCTGTCGATGCCAAACGCCATTCGCTAACAACAAACATTGTGCCAGGCGCCGGAGGGAAAAGCTGATTAGAGTAGGACCGGGCTCTGTGACTCACAGGGGGAACTGGCAGCTCCAAGGCAGGACTGATAAAGAGCAGCTGGCTCTCTGCAGCAGCCGCCAGTGCAACGTGTGTATGCAGGGATCTGCCCCGCAGCCTGGACTCAGCTCCCAGGGATCCAGCCTGTACCTATGGGTACCCAGCAGGATCCCCTTCAGCTCCAAGAAAGGTTTTTTGAGGAGCAGGAAAGAGAGTCACCTGGTCAGCATCCACCCAGCTCTCTGCCCTGCTCATCAGCTGTCCCACCCTTCTGAAGACATCAGCCCTGTCTCAGCACTCCTTTATTGATCAGAGATGCAGACTTGAACATTAGCTGCAATAATGTGTCACTGCTTGCCTGTTCCAGACTCTTCTAGCCAACAGGCACACATAGCGAGTTTCTTCCTCCTCACGAAACTAGCCTAGACACCAAACCGCCCCCTACAGGCTCAGATACCTCCCTTCTTAGCAGCATGGCCCGAGGATAAATATTTGTATGGGAAATGTGTGATGACTCCCAATGCTGTCCCCTACAGAGTGTTATGAAGCACTATGTAATTATCAAAGGTGTCTCCTCAACACTGCTCCTTGCCAAGGGATCCCCAGCACTACATCAGAATGGTGCACGAGGAGAGCAGGGTTACAACGCTTCGGTGCTGCCCTATAGGCAGGACCCCACATGAGGACGTGGGAAGGGTACACTTTGCTGGGACCCAGCCCAGGCTGCAACATGCATTACTAGGGGGCCTGTGTTACAAGTTTGTAATGGGCTCAAAAAAAATTATGCATGGGCCCTGGGAGTCTTATGGAGCAGTCTCACGCCCCAGGAAGTAGCCCCCTGGTACTGTCCAGCATGGAGCACTGTTGTGCATGAGTTTCTTCCCTGGCAGCCTGCCTAGGAAATTCGCCCCTGCAGCGCTTGTGCCAGGACGGCTGTGTCTTGGGGAGTGTCAACACTGATGGGAGTGGGGGGGCAACTAAGGAATGGGGAGGGAACTGCCGGAGTGAGACAGCAGCCCATCTCCCTGCATCTGGGGGCGTCTGATTTCTGACACAGTCACCAAAGCCATTCTAAATCTGGCTCCTCACTCTTGGGGGTGGGAGGATTTGCGTCAGTGGGTGACTGTTATAGCTGGGAGAGAGACAAGGGGGAACTCCTGGAAGGGGAACCAGCTGCTGCTTGAGTCAAGCACAGAGAAGGCTCCCCCTCAGACTGACCTGGGCAGGGGGAGGGGGAGGAGGTTGCAGTTAGTGCTGCCTGCTGTATGTTGGACCTTGGGAAGGACAAACAGGAGGACCTGTCACTTCATTCAGGTATGGCAGGTGGGAGAGGAGGAATTCCATTCCCCACCCCCCACCTACAGGTTTCCTCCACCATCGCCCACAAGATCCAAGTTAGCTCCTCATTCTGGAAGGGAGGCTTCCAGACAGGAGTGGGAAATGCCTCAGACTCTGCTTTGAGCTTCCCTTCCCAATTCATGCCAGTCTCTCTCTCCTACTGCTCAGCTGGATCTCAGGCAAGCCCATGGGGATCCAGCTTCTGGAAACACAGAAGTGCCCAAGAGAAGCATTGTCCCTGGCAGAGATTTCATGTGCATCCCTCTGACTGCATGCTCGCTGCTCTTAGGGGCAGTCACACAATTCAGGATGAAGGGAATCCATTTGAACCAGCCAAGATGTCCCAAAATGATCCGCTACAAAGGGCTTCTGGGGATCCCACTCACCTAAGCCTAAATCTGCCCTAGGAAGCTTCTTCAGGATACTGCCCATGGGAATTCATCTTACCTTACATGGTTTGTTGCAGGGATATGTGCCTTCTTTAATGTCTCTGTTGCTAGGTCTGTGGTTGCTGGTGAATATCTGTTTAAGGTTGGGGGGCTGTCTGCAAGCGAGAAAACAACAGAACACCATTGGTCATCACCTACAACCCCCAAGTTAGACCTCTACAGCACATCATCAATGATCTTCAGCCTATTCTACAAGACAATCCCTCACTCTCTCAAGCCTTGGGAGACAGACCTCTCCTCACTTACAGACAGCCCTAAGCACTAAGGTCAGGGACTCCCAGGATGCAACCACTTTTCCTCATCATAAGAGATGACTGTTGTGCATCATGGGATATGATGACCAGTCTGAGACCAGGGATCCTGGCCTATAGAGAAGACACAGAAGGCATGAGACATCTGAACTACAATTCCTATGAGGTAAGGTGGCACAGTTTCCAAACTTAAATTTTCCAGTTTTCGGCCAAAATATTTTGGTATTTTATTTATCACTGAAAAAAAGTGAAATGTTTGGACCAATGCTAGTCTTTTTCCATTGTAAAAGAAATGTTTTTATGGGTTTAATTTCAGAAAGGAAAGGGAAGGAGAAAGGAGGCCAAGCCGTGGGAGGTGAGCAGTCTCATCTAGGGAAGTTACTGGTACCTTACAATAAAGAAAGAATCCCATTTTGTCCTCTTGCCTGTTTGCTTACCTCAGTCAGGAGCCAATAGTCTGCTTGGCATATGTACACACAGCTGTGGAACCTTCCCTCGTCTAATATCTTTTGCCCTGAAAGTTGTTACTGAAAGATGTATCCTGTACTATAGTCATTAATTACATTGGGCTGGGGCCAAGAGGCCTCAGTCAGGTGGGAGCCCATTGTGCTAGGTGCTGTACATATACATAGTAAGTGACAGTTCCTGAGCCAAAGATTTTACAATCTAGAAGTACAAACATTTTGACATGTGTCATGCCCTGTAGAGGTAGTGTATGAAAAATGCTACAGGTCTATCAAACCTATCACCTGACATCTTCAACATATTTATTCTCACAATGCCATTAGGAGGTAGGAGAGCAAAACTGTTTCCATTCTACAGGTGGGGAAATGGAAATCCTGCAAGGAAGCCTCTAGCAGAGTCAGGATTTGAACCCAAAATCTCCTCAGCTACAGGCTAGTGCCCTAATCACTGAAGCATTCTTCTTCTCTGAAAAGCAAGCCCTTTGGAATCAACTTCATTGTAGATTAAGGGAAACAACCAAACACAAGTGAAACTGCATCAGCTCTGTCTCGCAAAATAGCAACTACCTCTATAGCCTTATCAGAAGTGTAGGGGTGCAGAATGGAAAGCAACTTGTAGCAGTTACAAAGCTAACCACAAACCTTAACCTATCTTAAGAGCAAATATGTGCAATGGGAAATTCGTGTGTGCAGATATTGACATCATAGAAGATTAGGGATGGAAGGGACCTCAGGAAGTTCATCCCCTTGCTCAAAGAGGACCAACCCTAACTCCAACTATAGTGTTTTCCAATGTGCTATATATTGTTTCTTGCAATTTCAATAAAGACATTATTATTGGAGGTCTCAAACAAGAGCAGGAGTACATTGTGCTGCACACACATGTAGCAAAAGACAGCCCCTGGCTCAATGTTTATGTTCCCATCCAGACAGCCACCCCCCCCCCACCTTTCCAAAGAGAGAACGTCCCTACCCCAAAGAGCTTACATTCTAGTTAGACAAAGCAGGCTGAGAGTATCATGTCCTCACAAGTGGAACTGAGGCCCAGAGAGAATCACTGACTTCCCCAAGGACATGCAAGGAGTTTGTGACAGAGCTAGGAAACAGCCCCCCTTGAGCCACACACAGCTGTTTTAAGCACCAGACCATCTTTCCCATCCAGCAAAGGGGTTAAAAATCCAAGTGGTTGGGAGTCTTGGCATATTTCTTCCTGCCAGCCTGTTTGAGCTCTTCAGAGCCAGCAGGACTTTTCTCAGGAGCTGTAACATGCTTATCCACTTCATTAATTTTACTGGACATGCTCTTAACTTTGTTTTCCAGCAGGACCAGAGCATTTGGCCACAACAAAGCACTTGCAGGAATAGAAGGGAATGTATGTAAACGCAGCCAGCAGCCTCAGGTTGTTGCCTTTCCCTTCTAACTGGGCACAGCTGGTTCCTCCATACCTAACAGGGAAGGCAACAATGAACACCAGGCAGATAGTAGGGTGGGCTGTAAATTAGTCCAATTTGCCAGTTTTCTACTGTATACTTCTTCAAGATATTTTGCCTCATCGGAGGTGGGGGCGGGGGAGGGGAGCAGATTTGCTCCCCACAGGTACTCTAAAAGCATGATGCTGAGTTTAGGATTTAGGAGAGTTGGGTTCAAATCCAACCTGTATCACGTATGCCCTATGGGATTTTGGCAAAGTCACTTAACCTTCCCATGCATTGGTTCCCCATCTGGGGGATGATAAATTTGTCTTGTCTATTTAGTTTGTAAGCTCTCTGGAGCAAGAACTGACTCTAATTATGAGTCTATGCAGTACGCAGAGTCACAGGGCACTGATCAAGGTTTGACATTACCATACTCTAACTAACTAGATATAAAAACATTTAAAGGACATTATTTAGAACACAAAGTCAAGGACTGAAAAGTTCAGAAATGCCAGAATATACCATTACCCATGCAACCTTAGTTTGGCCCCCCCGTGCATTCTGACAGTATTTAACTGCATGATTTGATCATTTACTTTTTTTTCCCAAGGTGGCCCCTGCCTTATTCAGGGTCCAGGGTGCAGCAGCTATGGAGAAAATGTGGCTGCTTTGAAGGAGGAAAGGCAGCCCCTGAGGAAACTGAAGGCAGCTTCATCTTTTGTGACTTACTCCAGATTCCAGGAGGCAACAATTTCCTGAGTGGACTCAAATCCTAGCTCCACAAGAATGGTTTCACCAGCTCAAGAGAACTTGTCTGAAGGAAGTGAGATGCTTTAATGAAAGGACAGGATATGTCCAGCTCATCTGAATAGCTAGTGGGCAGCTGGGCTTTTGTCTGGAAAGAACAAGGGAGAATCTGTGTAGAAGAGAAAACAGAAGCAGTGTTGCAGGTGGGGAGGGAACTGGAAATTAGAAGTGTTTACAAGTGTAAATTGGCCTCTTACTGAAACTTAGTGGGTCTTTTTGTTGACCATCTCTCTGTACTTAAGAGACAGGGGAAGGGTCGATGAGGAACCAGGACTCTGAGACTCAGTGACATACTGAGGCCAGGCCTGCAGTCTCCAGCCTGGGGGACGCCAGCCCAGCCCTTCACAATGTGCAGGCGACAGAGGGCACATGCCCTTCAAGTGCCCCCCACATCCTGTGCATCATGATGGGTTGCTCCAATCCAGTGGACACTTGGACAGGGCGGCCTCACCCCTCCGGCCTGGAGGGGAGGTACCAGGCTGGCCTGGCAGGATACACATGAGGCTGAAGGGTAGCTGGTCCTGGTCCTGCAACCCATGAAACCCTGGCCTGACCAGGCCCCTCAAGGCCAGGGGGGTGAGGCAGCTCCGCTCTGAGCCAGTGCCAGTCTGTGGGGCTGGACTGGAGCTGAAGAGGCAGTACTGTACGGTGGAGAAGGGGGGGGGGCAAAGCAAAGCCTCCATTTGTGCCTCCCCCCAGGGTACAGACCCCCTCTCCTTGGAGAAGCTGAGGGCAGTGCTGGGAGTTGCCCCCTGGACAGAGTGTGGGGCTGAACTAGGATAAAGCAGCCAGCGACTAGGAGGCCAGAGAAGCCCAGGGAGCTGAGCTGAGCAGGGAGCAGAGAGCAACAGCCACCCTGAGACAGTGGAGCTGGCGCTGGGGCTGTTGCTGGGGCTGTCCAGAGCCAGGTGCAGTGAGCAGCTTGGGAGAGCAAGGGGAATCCTGGGCAGAGCCCAGCACAGGGAGATGCCACCAGCCAAGAGGCTTCACAGGCCAGACTTGGAGTGGGATTGTGACCCTGATGGTGGGGCCAATGCTGGGGAGAAGGGCCCTGCCACCTCATGCCTGGGGCATGAGGCCACTGCCAGAGCAAGTGTCTGACCCGCAGCATCTCTGCAGAACAGCCAGGTCCTGGGCAGGAGTCCTGCAATATGTGGAAAACAGACTGTACGTCCCTCACAGCCCAGAGACGCTGTGTATGGTGCCCCATGCCAAGGGGGCAGTGTTAGGTGTTTTCCTTTAACCTTTTTCATTTTCCCTTATTTTGTTCTAATTGTATTTACTTTGAACTAGATGCAGCGCTCAGTAGGTCAGGGAAGGGTCCAATACAGAGACAGCACAGCAGGCAGAGACCTTCTGTTGCCCTGTCCCTATCCCTGTGCCTTTAAAACCCAAGCATCAGGACAGAGAGGCAGCGTAAGTATCCCCTGTGACAGGGCTCGCCCTACACCCCTGCTTCATTGAACACTGGGGGAGTTTAGAAACATCCCCAGCTCCAACCTACCACCCCCCTCACTTGCCCTCTTCCAGCCCTACCTCCTGCCTGCCCTGGAACATCCCCTCCCATAGAGGACCGTGACGGACAAAGGCAGCCGCTGGCCAACTGTGTACATGTGACCAGAGATCCCTTACTCTGGCATCCCTCAGGAGGGTGCTGTGTCTAGAGAGCAACACTAAATGGTGCCCAGAGCAGCGATCATCAGGGAGAGATGCTCCCCAGAGGACATGGCTTGTACTGTGTAACAGGAAGTAGAAGTGGCACTGTGTTGCTGTCTGGATTGGGGGACCATTTATAGCGTTAATGAACATCAGTATCACAAAATGACACTAATTCGTATGGGATAGGCCATGTCAAATACCATTAGAGAGGTTACAATTTGCTAAGCATGATGATATTGTTTGTGTGTCTGTGTCATTTGTACTGTAAGTTATGGATATGTCAGCTTGTGCTGTGTTTCTGGGCAACAGCCTAGACAGGATGGCAGCAGCACTAAGCCTGCTTAATGGCCCATTAAGGAAACCCAAATGAACCCAGGGAACTCACCCAGGGACTACTCCTTATGAGTCACCAACACCCTGTAGTTGTCAGTGTCAGTTGGGCTCATTATAAACCAAGTTGGGATTGTTTGGAAGCCCATTTACTTACAATTTCAGACCTGTGTTTTGGGCTTCGGAACAAGCCCATTTGGGTTATTAATGAGCCCAATTTGGCTTATAATGAGCTGCTCATCAGGGTTGGGTGCGTGGGTGTGGTGAATACGACAGCACACTCAGCAACTGATGAGCATATGGTATGGGGAACTCTCCTGGCTCTATGGCGCTGGGTTCTCCTCCCTCTGGCCGGCATTCTGTCCCCAGTCTGTTCTACTTCACCTGCCTCGTCCTTCATGCTCTAGTGGCTGGAAGAATGCACCAGTGCACACTTCTCACACTCTGGCTGCCCCAGAGAAACTGGCGCTGGCAGGCTGCCAAGCTGCAGTAGTGCTCCTGGAACAGAGAGGGGACACAGGGGATAGCAGGAGCTGATGCAAACCTGAGGGCTAAAGGACAGTGAGACAGACAGGCCTCCCTAGATTCATCCCCTACCCCCAAATGCAGTTCTGTTGGGCTGAGAATGGCTAGCACCTTCCACAGACCAGACAGAGTCCTTCTCACTTAGGAAACTAAGGTGCGGGAACTTGGCAGTGTCATGGGATAAAAGAGGGTAATAAATATCACTCTCCCTCTAGGGCCCAAGCATAATTTTTTGGACCCAGTATAAAGTTATAACATGCCCCCTCCTTCCCCGCTAATGGGGGTTGCAGCCTCAGCTGGGCCCCCCAGGGCCTCAGGACCCCAGTAAAGTATACACTTTTCTTCCACATGTGGGGGCCCTGTCCCCCATCTCACTCCCCACATATGTTGAAGGCTTGAAAAGATAGGGGAAAAAAGTCAGGAAGGAGAAAAAGACTCTATTGCCCTCACCTTATAGGGGGATCTTTTCATGAAGGAAAGCAGGGTTGCAGGTACCTTATGCTTTGGGTCTGAAATTCCCCTGGGAGATTCCACCAATGCCCCCTCCCCCAGATACAAAGTAAAAGCATGGGTCCTGCCAGGACCTGCCAGAGGTGAGGAGCTCAGGAAAGAGCAGGTCGCAAAGTGTAGGGGCTGGCTGATAGTAGCTCAGCGTACGACCTTCACTTGACCAGGAGCTGTTTAACAGTGATGAGGGCTCCCAAATATCTGAGGAACTGAGCACCCAGGGAAAGGCACTGGCCAGTATGGCCCCAGAGCAGAACCAGGAGTGGGTGGAGGATGAATAAAGGGGAAGGTAGGGTGAAGAGAAGGGGAAAGTTCCTGTCAGTTAGATTGTGAAATGGTTGCAGCCTTGAGTCCCTTTGAGCATCTAAAATTGCATGGAGCTAAGTCATGGAGGGACATACCCTATATTGACTCAGAGGAGTTGGGGGAGATGGGCAGGACAGATTGAAGGGCTTTCTCTCTGCCTAGGAGTATGTGATTCTTCCTGGAACTCAGAGACTCCATGACCCCTGACTGGGGTAGCTCATGGCAGGGAGTCCCTGGGGAGGAAGGGCTGGGCTCAGGTGAGGGAGCCTCCAGGGCACTTTTTTCAGATCCCTACATTTGTGCCTGTCCCTCATCCCTGGCTGCCATGCTGGGCAGTCATTTCCAGCTGGCAGTCTGCCCCATCTCTTGCTGCTCCACGGCTCTGAGGCTTTCCTCTGCCTGCAGAGCCTTGCGGTTCCTGCAGGGAAACTGACCAAGAGATCTGCCATCATCCCAGTGTGGGAGGACAGTAGACTCATCACCTTTCTTTGCTCCAGCCCTGGATCCTTCCCAGCGCCAGGAGGAAGATGAAAAGATCAGACAGTTGGGGGAAGAGAGGATGATTCAGTGGCGAGAAGAAAGCAGGAGAGGCACAAAGAGCCTGAGGAAGGAGGGGCAGGGAAGAGTGATGGGGAAGGAAGCTGCTGCCTCCAGCCCGCTCTGGTCTTTGAATGACAGTCCTCTCCAGAGCCCAGGGGAACATGGAACTGAGGAGCACAAGGCATTCAGCATGATGTCCTGCTAGTCTACCCTGCCCTTCCCAACATACTGCAGGCAGCAGTGACTGCGAACAACACCACCCCCAGCCAGCCTAAGGGGGAGCCTTCTCCATGCTTGACTCAAGCAGCAACTGGTTCCCCTTCCAGGAGTCCCCCCTTGTCACTCTCCCAACTATAACAGTCACCCACTGACGCAAATCCTCCCACCCCACAGGAGTGAGGAGCCAGATTTAGAATGGCTTTGGTGACAGTGTCAGAAATCAAACGCCCCCAGATGCAGGGAGATAGGCTGCTGTCTCAGTCCAGCAGTTCCCTCCCCACTCCCTCATTAATGCCGAGGGAGGGCGGGCAGCACGCCTGGAGACATATCTGTCCAGGACCCAGCACTGCAGGGGGCAAATTCTCCAGGCAGGCTGCCGGGGAGGAGACCACATCACAATGGGACAGTGCTCTGTGTTGGGCAGTCCCAGGGGACTGCTTCCTGGGATGTGGGGCTGTGCTGTAAGGCCCCATATGGGGCAGCACTGAGGTGACATAACCCTGGTCTCCTGGTGCTCCATAGGGTGGTGGAGAGCCGTGCCCCTTCCCCTGCAGAGGTGGCAGTGCTGGAGGGAGGTCTACAGTATGTCATGCTGGTTGTGCCACTGGCTGGGTTTTCCTTTCACACCTTTTTCCTGTAATGCATTTCCCGCAATCCAGGGAGGCTGGTACTGTAAGGGGGCAAGATGGTGTGTGAGTGAGGGGGATGTAAGCCCCTGGCCCACAGTCAGAGTCTTCCTACAAGAAGATATCTCACAGCCCCCTCCTCCCACAGGCTAGCATTCCAGGATGAGGTCGGCACAGCCCAGCAGTCAGAGCAGCAGAATGATAACAGGTTATTAAAGCTCTCTGAAGTGTCCCATTTCCCATTATTGCGCCGAGTGCGGAGTCATTACCATTTAATAATCACTAATCCCCTCATTACCAGTTATCTCCGCTCACTAGCTACTCAGTACCAGTGCCCAGCATTGTGCCCTCCCTCCTGCTGCTGGCAAACAGCTGTCCCACGGCCTATGGAATAATTCCATTTCCTAGGCACAAGATCTCAAGAGTTAAAGGACAGCAAAAGAACTAAACCTGGGCTGCTACCTGCCCATGCTTGGTGCTCCCCCCACCCTCCATTTCCTCCACTTTCTGCTTTCCCCCCAGCTCATGGCCTCACATGCCAGTTCTGATCTCTCCAGCTTCCTTGCTCACTGGCTTCCCTGCTGCATCTGCTATTCACCGCTTGGGAATCCTCTGCAAATCTGTGTGTGGTTGCATTTCACATCCCAGGAGCTTGGCAAGGGACACATTAAGAGACGGGGGGAATCATAGCATCCATCCTGTAGGTCATCCCACCCAACATCGCTCTCCCCTTAACGGTCACTCCCTGCTCCTCAGCCAGTTGCTTGTACATGCAATGGCATTTTTATCTGCTTGGTATCGGTCCAGTTTCTTAATGTTTGTGACGTGGCACTAGAGTGACTGACTGAAATGCCCATATACTTTCTGCCCTGCATTCCCTTTATCTGCTCCATCAGTGATTACATTTAAGGAGGCTATTAGCTGGTTTGGCACGACCTCTTTCTAATAAACCCATATTGCTGGGTGGCTATTAAAAACCTTTCTCCCAAACGTTTACATTATTGACTTTGTTTTTTTCGCTTGGGCTAGATATTAGGGTAATGGAGAGCCCAGCTAATTTCCTAGCATGGCCTTCTTCTGGCAGGGAGATGACTTTGATCTCTTCCCGGCCCCCTTCCCTCCCCCCCCACTGCTCCTACTTCTTCCCATACCTGCTGCCCACGTGCTCTTATGACCTATTGCAATTTATTTTCATTTCCATGCCAGAGGCTGGAGATTTCCTCCACTAAATTCTTTATAATCTCTCAAGTAGCCACTTCCATCCATTGCTCCAGATACACATGTACCATGCTGCATCCAGAACTCGACTGTCTCTTTATCACATGCTTTCAGATACTGCCGTCATGAGGGCCACACAGGTACCTCAATCAGGAGGATGCCATGTGACAGGGATGGTGCCTGCTAACTGCTAGCAGATAGAAAGAATAAGGGCTCTATCACCAAAGGTAGGTGTTCTCCTTTAGATCTAGCAGTAATGGCTTGTGTCACTGGCACAGGTTTTAATCTCATTAGGGCTATCCATTATACAGTAAGCAGTCCCTTGTCAGCAGTGCAGGGGTCCCTTCTGCTCTGTCAGAGGACTTGCCACCTTCCCAAAGCATTACCGTCTCCCCCCCCAAGATTATCTGAATTCCCTGCGTGATTAGCCTTTTGAGCTGAAAAGAGACTCCACTGTCTACAAGACTTCCTGCCCACTGAACCCTCCTTCTCTCTCATCTGCTACCCCCTCTATCTCCCCCAAATTGCCCCCCTGCAGGATGTGTTTATCCAGCTTCCTTTGTTCTCTTTGTCTCACTTCCCCAGCATTGTCTCATTTGCCTCCCCCTGATTTTGTCTGCACCTTTGGATGGCAGCATCTCGCTCTTCCTTCCCATCCCCCCACCCCACCCCCGTGCCCGTTTCCTACACAATCCTTTCCTGGGTTCGCTCTGCTTCCTTGCAGGCATGTGGGTTTTTTAATCTCCCTTATATGTAACTTGTACTTAACCTTTAAGCTTCCTGGATTGTCTTCGCAGAAATATTCCCTTCCTGGCACTTTGACTTATTTCATGCTGCCTCTGCTCTTCTCCCTGATAACAAAATTTGTGGAGGCTCACTGGTGGGTGCTCCGCACCGAATCATGGGAATAGTTCCAAGGAAGTCACCGGAAATTTTGTTAATTATTACACCCCCCAACTGAGAGCAGGTCCCACTGCGGTAAGGGCTGGACATCCATATACTACCTTGCCCCAAAGAGCTTTCAAGACAGGCCCAGACCAGGAGAAAGGGCTGTGCTGTTAACCCTATTTCACAGTTGGTGAACTGAGACATAGAAAGATGCGGTGACTTGCGCAACATCACATAGGGAATCTCTGGCAGAGTTAGACATTGAACCCACATCTGCTGAGGTGTCGCCCAGTGCTTTAGTCATAAAACAGGACACAGAGTACTTACGAGGATCACCTGGGTAAATCTTACTGTAATGGTTCCTCCTTCTCAGGTCCAGAGGAGGCCAGATGAAGTCAGGGCAACCTGATTTGAAGTTGTGGAACTGCTCAGGCCACACTTCTAGTTTCCAATGAAGGACCCAGCACATGGCCAGTTGAGACGTAGCCCTGGTCCCTGGTCAAATGTCTGAAGTGTTAGGCCCTCTGAGTAATTGCACAGTCTCTTGGCTGGGCAAACTACAATAATCTGCAGCTCTGGGCCTCTGGGCAGGACAGAGCAAGCAAACTTGTCTACAGCACTGAGCCTCTTTACTGGGGCAAGCAACAACAGTGTGCTGCAGGCCTTGTGTCCTAGGTTGAGTATACAGCCAGCCCCAGGTGAGAGGCATTGGCAGGGGACCCAGCCCCACACTATTCCACCACGTCCCAATGCAATCCCGCCACTGGGTCAGCAGGGAAACATAAAATCACTGCCTTGCATCCTGCAGCACAGCTGGACCAACATCTGGTTTCTCTGGACTAATTCCTACCTGACTCTGCTGGTGTCATTCCATTGGCACCAGGCTCTCACTCACAGGCGGGTGGTGCTTCCCCCAGCCCTCCGTCTCCTGGGCCAACAGGGCACCAGTCTGCTCTACAGCTGGTCCTAGGCCTTGCAAAGAGCTCAGCTTGGGGCATCAGCCTCCTTCCCTGGTCTGCCCACAACTGAGCTGCAGGGCCCTGCACCTGCACTTCCTGCAAGGAGGGTGGAACAGTTTGCAATGGCCACTGGCTAGGGTCTGGAGGGAGACCACTCTGCCTCACTAACTACACTTACCAAATCAATTCCTGGCCATTTCAGGGACTTCAGGCATTCATGCATCTTGGCTCTTCCTGTTCTCTGCCTGGGGCAGACAATACTTTAGTCTCTAATCCATGTTATTAGGCCTAATATAGGGGTAGCTCAGGGGTATTGGTGGCCTGCAACATATAGGCGGTCAGACTAGATGATCTGCTACTGCCTTCTGACCTTAAACTCTATGCCTCTGCAATTATTCCTTTCTCTCCAGCTTGCCCAAAGTCACGGCAGCAAGATTCACCCTGAAGGTGAGGTCTTTGGGATGCCGGCTGGCCCCACTTTCAGAGGGCACGCAGTAACACAGACATGAGCCTGGGGTAGCTGCCAATTGGAGTGGAGTTAGTACCTTGCATAGAGGAAGTTTTTTTTCATTTACACAGTAGGTTGCAGGGCTTGGATTGGCCCCAAATCTTCCTTCTCAGAGAGAGACAGTTCTAGTATTCAGGAGTGGGACAAAGACGAAATTCTTGTGAGGCAGCTTGGAGGAAGAGCCCAGGATAGGGGATGAGGTGGGATGAAGAGTCTACATTTCACTGAATCCAGGCTCCTTTCAGCCGTAATCCATCCCCAGGGGAGACTGAAACTCACATTAGAGCTGTTCAGCATCACAGCAGAGAAAATCCTGTTACTGAACCAAACAAAATTCACCAGCTTCCAGGAGTTTGAGCAAAACATCAAGCTGAGGCAGGTATGTTGAGAATTTGTCACTCTTTGGAAGGAATTCAGGCTGAATTCTGAGCAAGCATCCCACCCTCCCTCCTCCCCCCCCCCCCAGCAGGGAAGATTTAGAGATCCAGGATCCAAGCTTTACTGAAATTTGTGGGGCAAGGGTTGATTTGGCAGCTAAGGTCAGGCCCATTACTAATAGACTGGTGTGAAATTAAAGTTCAGTGGTTCCATCAGTTTTTTACAGGTAGGTTTGAGTCATTAGGACATGCAACCTCCCCTGCCCAATTCAAAACAAACATTTGAACTTCCCCTGCTCTGGTGACACAAAATCCCCAATGTCTGGCCCACAAGAGTCAACATCCTGAGTCTAAAGAAGGAAATCTTCTGCTTGGAAAACCCCTTTTCTTCGTGGATTCACCTTCCCACAGCTGATCTTGGCTAAATCCTGGAGGAGTGAAAATGAGCACAGATGAAAACAGATGGGAAAAGAGAAATGTGTTACCTAACATTGGTGAAATGCATGGAGGCTCCAAACCAGCTCCACATGGGGGGTTTGGCTACACTTTGTTAGTTAGTCATATTTTAACATGTGCAAACTCCATTGGAACCTCTAGTGAAGGTGGAACTTTACAGTTTATTCCTAGTCCTATTTAACACTAGACCACAGCAAAATGGCCATATCTGCTACATTAGAATTTACAATCTGTTTAGTTAATATATGACTAAAAATTCAAGTATAGACAAACTGTTGGACAAAGGCCAGGGATGGCTCTTGTTTTATCCAACCAATTGCCCAGTTTGAGTCCTCACATGATTCTTCTTTTCTAACACACTTTCTTGGGACACTCATAGACTTTAAGGTCAGAAGGGACCAGTACGATCATCTAGTCTGACCTCCTGCAAAATGCAGGCCTCAAGACCTCACCCACCCACTCCAGCAATAGGCCACCAACCTATGACTGAGTTATTTACCTCCTTAAATAATGATTTAAGGACTTTAAGATACAGAGAATTCACCAGTAGGTGAACCATGCCCCTTGCTACAGAAGAAGGTGAAAAACCCCCAGAGCTCAGGCCAAAAGGGGTTGAATAGTAGTTGCTTATCCAGTAAATTTCCTTTCACCATTCATTCTTTTTCAGTTCATATAAACTCCAAGGTCACACTTTTCCTCTCTCCCACCCCTCATTGTTTGCATGAAGACACTATCTGTCACCAGGTCTAAGGGTATGTCTATGCTGAATTGTAAACCCAGGCTCAGACTCAGATTTGAACTAAATCCCGTTACCATCCAGACACAGATCTTTTTGACTGCAGTCAGCAAGCCCTCAGGACCTGGGTCCTAGAAGGCATCCAAGTCCTGCTAAGACTCAGGGTACCAGCCCTCTCATCTTGCAGTGTGGACGCAGCGCAAGCCCCAGACCCAAGTCAGAAGTTCTGTGTAGTGCAGTGCGGACACATTAGTGTGACTGAGAGACCTGAGTCCATCAACTGTAGACCCTTTTACGATGCAGTGTAGACTCTCAAGCGCAGGGCCAGAAATACAGCCAACAATCTCAAGTCCCACAGACCTGGGTTTACAATACAATTTGGACATACCCTAAATGTTTCTTCAGTCAAGTAAGGTTGCCATTTGTGTTTTCCAGCAAAGCTCTAGCTACAATGATTGAAGTAATCTATTATTGTAACTTTACTCATTTTTTTGACATTCTTGATATTTGCTTCATAACTGCACAAACTTCCCCTTTTCCCTGCTTAGGGATCCAGAATAATAATGTAATATCCCACGCAAAATTTAAACATCAATGCACTGTTGCAGATATGAAATCCACTGTTCAAAAGTCAGGAAATGCAAAGTTAAGGTCAAAAGCTCAAGATGAACTCAGGCTGGGCCTTGCTGCTTCTGCCATAAAACAGATCTCTCTGCGGGTCACAGAAAATGATTTGTCATGTAGTACACTACATAATACAAACTTGAATTCCTTAGCAACAGGGCAGCAACTTACAGAAGATACTGAGCAAAAATCAAGTCCACTCTGAAGCCTGTAAGTTTCACAGAATAAGCCAGGTTTGGAGCATATCAGTGTAGTAGCTATCCTGCACACCCTCCCCGCACCCCCCACTGTCTCCCTGGCCAAGTTTTCCTCAATCAGTCAGAAAGCTTGTTGGTCTGATTCCATGCTGCACCTCCAAGAGACACAGGTCTCCATACCTTAGGAAGTTGCAGAGACAAAAACAGCCCTTAGTATATATGAGACCAGCCTCCCAAACACTCTAACACAGGGCTCTCAACCTTCGCGGGGTCATGACTTGGCTGGGAGAGTTCCCAGACATACGCAACAAACCAAGGCTCCCCCGCAGTCCCGTTCTTCCCCCCTCTCACATCCCTATGTCTTCTCTCCCACTGCAGCCCTGGCTCCCAATTCCTCCACCCCTATGCACTTCACTCAGTGGGGGCACACTCACCTTCTGAAGCCAGAGGGGCAGACCCCACAGATGCTGGTCACCAGAACCCGCTCCCTGGCCAGTCCCAGGGCCATGCAGCCTTTTACATTTCCCCCCTAGGTGGCTTGCCACAGGATGGGAGATTTAAAAATGCCCTGCCTTGGCCCAGCCCCAATTTCCAGGTGCATGCTGTTGAGCAGAGAAGCTTGCCTGTGTTAGCTGGACTAATAGAGGCAGGCTCCCAGTGTTGCAGCCCACTGCTTGGGGTACCAGGCAATCCAAGGTGCCCCTGCTGCCACTGGCGGGGTGGGGTGGGGCAGGCCAGGGGGGCTTTTGACTTGGTCCATGATATGCTCACGTTCTGTCGCGACTTTTGTGTTGAGAACCGCTGCCCTAATGCATGCTTATCCTGGGCTGCAGTGCAATCGAAAATCTCTGATCTAGCTTTGCAAACACATTCATTCCAAAGTTGGGGGGGTGGGGGGGCTTACATCATCTCTATGCTGCACCTACCCCATGGTGAAAGACACTCCCCAGGCTGGCACTGTTGGGGGAGCCAGCATCCAGCCCTGCTTTGAATAGCTGTCAGGCTAGTCTAACTCAGCCTGCCCTCTGCCAGCTCTGTGCCAGCTCCGTGGGAGGGGAGGCCAATGGCAATTGGCAGTCTTCTGACTGGCTGTATTTTGATTGTTTCATCTGTTGTCAGGGCCCATAATAATGATTAAGGACCTTAACATTTCAAATGTGTGTGTGTTCCACCCCTCTATGGGAGAGTAAGATGGGAAAGCTCCTTATGAGTTCAAGTATAACAGAGATTTTTATCTCCAGCTCTGTTTTATTCTCTATTAGATTTCCTGCATCTCTTAGGCACCCAATAAAATGCTTGCTAAAGTGGTGCCGTCTTTTCTGCTCAGTCGATAAACACAATGCCAGTGCTGTGCTCCTATTGACTCAACTCTGGCTCGGGAAGGAGGGAGGGTGACTTCCAGAGAGGGACCACCAGGGTCTGAGAGCATGGAGCACCCAAGACCACAGGAGTAAGGGACAGAGGAGATGGAAAGAAGGAAGAGGGCTGTGAGGAGGAAATAGAACACAATGGTGGAGGAAGAGTCACTGAAGTTAAAGGTCTGAGCACCTGAAGCAAAATCCATTGGAGACTGGGGGAGTCTTTCCATTAATTTCAGTGGGCTTTGGGGCTGGCCCTGAGGGAAGCTGGGTGTCAATGCTAGGCTATAGACCTTGGCAGCACCCCTGGCAAGCATTTCCTACAGAAGCCAAGACTGCCTTGCACTGCAGGCCAATGAGCACCACATGCCTTGCTATCTCTCTGTGCTTTGGGCGCTTCTCGGACTAAATAAAATTCCCCCAGAGTTTGGTTTTCCTTCTCCATCAGCCTCTCTTCCTTTTCCTGCAGATGCTCCTCACTCCAATCTGTACGTTACTTCTCCACTTTCCACACATCTGTGGAAACATTGGAGTGCTGAGTCCCTTGCATCTCCTGGTGCAACTCAAGGAAAATCTCATGCTCCCCTCCTCTTTCTTAAGCTGCCCTGTCACTGTTCTCTGCTGCCCTCCAGAGGCCACTGTAGAGCAGTGGCAAGTATCTTGGTATGAAATTTCCAGAGGGGTAGCCGTGTTAGTCTGTGTACAGCAAAAACAGCAAGAGTCCTGTGGCACCTTATAGACTAACGGATTTTCTTCAGCATAAGCTTTCATGGGCTATAACCCGTGCATCTGATGAAGTGGGTTATAGCCCACGAAAGCTTATGCCAAAGAAAATCTGTTAGTCTATAAGGTGCCACAGGACTCTCGTTGTATCTTGGAATAGTCTTCCCAGTAACTCAGCATTCTTGTCCTCACTAGTCAACACAGGTGTGGCTGCCAGGCTTGGGAGAAAAAAGACATCTGGTGGGAAAGTGTGTATGTGAGCCCCCTGTGTTCCAAACCTCACATGCACACCCTGTTCCCATCAACACCACCTGCAATAAATAGGGACATGAAAGAGAACTAACACATTCACTGAGGGTATCTTCTTGCAGGGTAACAGAACTCTGTTGTAATTAGGCATGGGACAGAGGAGAAGGAGAAAATAACACAGCTAGTCAAAAAGATGGGGGCTGAGGGAGTCTAAGATCTGGAGCACTATCACAATGTGCCACCATATATGTGGGTAAGCTGAGGCAACCGTCAGCCTCAATAGAGTCCAGCAGAGGCATTCTATGCTCCCAGGTACTCCTATAAATCTACAGCTACTCTGTTCTCCCAGGGTTTTTCCAAACCCTCAGCTCAGCATGCTGGTAGAGCTCCGAGTCTCTACGGGCAACTTCCCAGCTCCCCAGAGAGTCCACATTCAGCCTAACAAAACAAACAAGGAATCCTGTGGCACTTTTAAAGACTAACAAATTTATTTATCACATGAGCTTTTGTGGGAGAAAATCCCACTTTGTCAGACGCTTTGAAGATGGGGAACTTACAGAATGGGAGGAAATTAAATGCAGGGAAGTGTATGACATAGGATCAGGTCAGGCTGTAACAGCAAATCAGAATAGATGTTAAAATTCAAACACTGGGGAACAGCACATAGAGCATTCAGCCTGTGGTTTCAGCTGCTGCTTAAGTTCTGCAGTAGGTCCTGTGCACTTCAGAAAGTCAAAGCGGAGAAGAGGCAGCAGGAAGGAAGATGTGGAGCAGAGGAGACTGGACCTGTGAGAAGCTGACTCACTAGGTAAGAGAGCCAGGGACCATGTGGGACTCCCAAATGCCCCAGTTGCCTGTTCCTGGACTCAGCCAGTCCTGTTACCTTGCAGAACTTAGGAGCATCACATGGATGTCAAAGGTCTCAAACTATAAAAACAAAACAAAAAAAACGAAATTCTCATCCATAAATCTTTGCCTCAATGGGTTAACTTTGAGAGCATGTATCAGTAACTGATGAGTAAAAAATACTTACATTGAGATAATAAAAACCCAGGAAAAAATCCAACATCCCGCAAACAAATGCCAGCAATAGCAACGCAGGAGGTTCAGACTGAAAATTAAACTTAAAACGAAGCTTAACATTTATTTTAAAGGATGAAAAGGCACAGTTAATGCATTCAAACAACCTTAATTCTGCCCTTGCCGTATTACCCTGATTAAAGATGGGAACAAAAAGAAATTCTGAGGCACCCTTATCCATCCATAATAAACAGTTTAAAATAATAAGTGACTCCAGCCACTGGAATGATTTATTCTTAATTGTACAGTGGCTCTGCAAAACCCGACTGACTGCCTTTATGTCCACGAAGATAAAAAAAGATGTAGTATACAAATTCCCAATGAAACTAATAGCATACTGGAGGTCATCATTCATTAAGACTTCATGTACCACACATTATATAAGCATCAAGAAACTAAGAGCTGTTTTTTTCCATGTGTACTAAACTCCTAGACCCAGATCACAATAGCTAGAGCACTTACAGGGAAAAAGCAAAGGTCAGTGTGGTTACAAAGCACCCAGCATTCTCTTCACACTGAGTATTACTATTTCTGCAGCCATCAACCGCAAACTTCTTAACATCCTTAGAAAAAAGATGACTTAGGACCAGACCCAAAATAAACTGAGATCAATGGAAAAGCTTCCAGTGATTTCAACAGGCTTTGGATGAGCTCCAAAGGGAAGATGGGAGGTTGCCAGGGGTGCAATCACCAGACCAGTAAATCTACTTCTCCAGACTACATGCACTCGCTGGTGTCGGACATCGCAGCTCCATTGACTTAAGCTGAGCAACAAGTTGAAGCCCTTAGAAAATACCCTAGATCTAGAAAAAACCCAACCTTATTTGTGTGAGTAATGGTTTGTAGTCAGGATATGCCTACAGCAAAGAAGAACCCACGGTTGACCTGTGCCTGTTTCTTTGCTGTGTAGAATTCTGGGCTTGGGTCCACAGAGTTATGAAACAGCCCAAGCCCTGCAAGCGGGAGTCAGCTGTCAAGGGCCAGCCATGGTGTTAGTTGCTGTGTAGACAGACATATACTCTCCTGCTCCTGGTGCGAAAGGGACAAAGAGTGAAAGACTGGAAACTGGTGCCACCAAAGGAGCGAAATGAAGATTATCTGGGAGCTGCCGTTGTGTAGCATCAGACTTCCAACTGTTAGGTGCTCTCCAGTATAAACTCAGCTTTGAATTTCTAATGAGTGGGGTATTTTTTTAACATAATTACAACACTGTTTCAACGCATTCAACCTTTTAGTCACTGATGCAAGTTTTCGACCTGAACAGAGAATTATGCCTGAGGACATTATTAGCTGTTATACAGCACTTTTCATCTTTATGTCTCAAAGGATTTTATGAAGGAAGTCAGTCTTACTAGCTCCATTTTAAAGATGGGCAAACTGAGGCACTGAAATGAAGTGACTTGCTCAAGGTCACCAAGCAGATCAGGGTGCACACAGATCTCTATATACTGGACCTCTCTGACCTCATTCCCCCTTCCTGCTCAGTCAGTTCTTGAAGAATTTGAACTTCAAGGATTCCAGAGAATTTAAACCACTAAGCCTACAACAATATAGCCCTCCTCATCATATGTCCTTATAGTTGTTGCATCCTATATTCTAACCTTTTTCTTCTCCTTCCACCCCCTGCCCTTCACTATTTAAATGGATATTGTTATGTTGGGAGGTGTTAATGGTGACCGCTAATCCCAGACCTGGTAAACATTGCTGCTGTACTAAAAAAACAACAGAGTCCTGTGGCACTTTTAAAGACTAACAGATTTATTTATCGCATGAGCTTTCGTGGGAGAAAATCCCACTTCATCAGACGCTTTGAAGAACTTCCACGTAGTGGGATTTTCTCCCACGAAAGCTCATGGAATAAATAAATCTGTTGGTCTTTAAAAGTGCCACAGGACTCTGTTGTTTTTCTGCAATAGACTAACACGGCTACCCCTTTGGAACTTGGCTCATTTCTGGCTAAATGAGGAAGCAATTAAGTGCCCTTTGTTTAGTGAGAGCAAAAACCATAAAAGCATGGTTCAAGGTATGACCAGCAAACCCTGGCTAGGAAGCAAAGCCAGATGGCCTGTGGGGTTTCCCTGGAGACTGATTGCAAGTGTAGGGGCAGTTGCAGTTGTCTCTCTGCAGAAGGAACCAGAAAGCAGGAAGAGAGTGAGCAGAAAGGCTTTGTGACTGTGGACCTCGGAGGAAGCCAAGAGAGGCCTTCTTTTGGGCAGAGAACTCACTGAGAAGGCAGGCTTGGATTTCTGAGCAAGGAAACTGCCTCCTGTTTATGTCTACTGTGTTCAGGGGAACAGGATTTTGTGTACATTCATTGCAAACAAGCAGGATTTCATCAAAGAAACACCTGACTTGTCTCATCCATTTCTCCTTCCAATGAAAAGAACCCAGCAAGGCCCTGAACACTGGCTAACTGCTTGAACTAAAAGGATTAACAACGTTTTTATAACACCAATAACTTACCACTTCTCTCAGTCTTCCCGAAGATGGCCCTGATTAAATTATACATTAGATCCTTCTCTATCAGCATCTTGGTCATGTGTCTCACCCTACCATGTCCCTGCAATACCAACTAGATGGTAATTATCTTCATGCATGAGAAACTCGACTGCCGCCTGCTTATTTCCCTTGATTCTAGCATCAGCATCATCACATCTCAGCCAGTTTTCACCCCCTTCTTTCTTAATCCTGGCTCAGCATTTCCTTTATTAGTCATAGGGCTGCTCCTCCCCTTTCCTTAGAGATCTAGTTCTATGCATGATATGCCTCTGTTGGTGCTCCTGGCTGTGTCTGGGGTTGCACACTGGGTAACTCGGAGGGGTGGAAGGCCACAGTGTCGATGAAACCCCTTCGCTCCAGAGTCAGACATGGCTGGGACACAACAATCCCAACAACAGCCCCATATAAGGCTGTTCCCCGGTTGCAGGAACTGATAGCCTGTTCCCCATAACAGAATAACAGTACCAGTCTCAGCCGGTCTTAGCTTGCAGCAACTCACATAGAAACCCTGAAAAGAGGGGAATTGCCACATACACCAAGGCCAAGGCTCCCCGTAAAGAACCCACATATATAAGGGATACCACAACTGGGTGGGAGTGCGCATGATTTGAGACGTGCCTGTCTCCATGTGCCTGCTTGAGATCTCAAATAAACTTTAGAGTGCTTCTCCGCCCCGGTGTCGTTATTGGCGCTGCGCACTCCAGGCAACGAACCCACTGTTGCTAACCCCAGACCGTCCTCGGGCGTCCCACCTGCAACACCTCCATAATTGCATTCTCTTCTCACTGCTTTGCTAACCCACCCCCAAGAGGATTGAAAGTGGAGACCCCATCAGTACAATAAGAAAGCCAATGTTGTGTGAATCCAAATCCTTCCACCTCCGTGCCAGCTCCTAAGACACCATTTTACCAGCAGGATCACCCCTCTTTCCTCTACACTGGTACTTGTTACAAGAAAACTTGTTAGAAAAATCACCTGAGAGGTTCTTTCTTCAGTTTTCCTCCATGGCCCTGCTCCAGGTGATTGGAACAGCTGTTGAATGCCCAGTGACATTAGTACATTAGCATCCATTTCAAACAGAACCCAAGCTGTAGAGGAGGGGGATGATGGATCCATTAAATGCAGTGTTTAGTTCTTCAGAGCCACAGCTGCAGATCCAAGACAAAATTAAGCCAGATTGTCAGCTAACATCAATCAGCATAACTCCGCTAAAGGCAATGCATCCATGCTGATTCACACAAGCCAAGGGTCTCAGATGCGAGAGGCATGAACCCTAAACTGTCTATACTAGGACTTGTAGTTGAAATTGTAACCAGTATGGCTGGTCTTTCTCATTCCCCGATCTCTGTTCAGTGAGACATCCCAGTTTGCGCTGCTGCATTGATTGCTGGTGCCACTCTCTGGGATTGATCCTGAACCTGATGACTCCAGAAGGCATTGGCTCAAGTCCTCTGATCATGTTCCATGAGCACTGTGTGCCTTGTTGAGGCAGGATGGAAAAACAGCCCGCCTTTTCCCACAATGCACTGACATGAAGGCAGAAGGGGAAGTGTGGATGCACTAACTCATCCAGCACAGGGCTGGACTGTGGGGAAAAAATCTGCTATATGGACACACCCCAGTGATGTTTAGCTGGGACAGATGAGAGTGTCATGAATTGTTATCAAAACAAAACTGTCCTTATGGAATAGATGGGGCCTGAAGTCAAGCGCCCAGCCCAGAATAGTGATCATTGACCAACAACTGGCTGCCTTTTCCAGAGCTTTTGTTCTACTTTGACTGTCTTCCAACATTTTCACACTCCATGTCCTACCTCCAGGTACAGCACAGATGGAGTCAGAAGGTGAAACTGGGGGACACGGAAAAGGAACATTCACTGTGTCTCTAATTCTGGGTACGGTAGAAGCAACTGCCCTGCTGCCTAACAGCTCCAGTGCATGCAGGAAGATTGTTTCCTAAGAATATTAGCTCTTGTGTTGTAATTACTTGAGGCAGTTCAAAGGGGGCAAGTCACAAATGCAGAGAGAGATATGAGCAGCCAAGGCATGGGCGTGCAGGGAGATTTGCAGACTATATGCTTTCCTTTTAGGAAATTTAGGAACAGGAAAGGAAGTTCTGGCATTTTGGACCCTGATGTTCAGTGGCGGAACTCCTCGCCTCAGGGAGTACCCAGCATAAGGATGAATGTTGTTTTAGTGACCTAGTGAAGAAGCAATGGGTACAAACCATTAACCATCTATCCTCTCCATCACTCTCCTGGGATCTCAGTTCTTGCACTCAGCCAGCACTTGAGTCCAAATCAAAGATCAGATTGTAATTGTAAGGAAAATGGCATGTACCAATTATCTTCCATTCCTAATTGTTTTAGAGGAACTGAAGCCTGCTCACTCAGGCCAGATTGCTACTTGGATAATGTAGCTTCATGCGGGAATAAGAACCTCCAGAGCCACCTATGCAGACTAACTGGATTTTGGGCCAGCCAGGATCATTGGGGCAAGTGGGACCAACTCCTCCATTTGCATCTGAAGCATGTAGGCAGGGCCTTGGCTCCAAGCCCTCTTACATGCTGCATAGAGCAGCTGAGACAGCATGCAGGTTTAACAATTAGTTGTAATGTGGGTCACCCCAAGCAAGGGGAAAGTAGAGGAGGAATTGGTATCTCCCAGGGGCATCTCAGCATCACACCACCTCTGGGGCTGCTCCTGGGGCAGGACAGTTTATACACCATCCCTTTTTTAAGGCTGTACCTGAAGGCACAACCTTGCCCAGTAGCGTTTTTAAGGCATTACATAAAACCACTCAAGACCTAATTCCATGTGGGGTAAAAGGGGATGAGAGGAACTTCTAGGGAAAGCATTTTCAAATGTAGGTGCCTACAATAAAGCACCAAAATCTGTATCTGGGCAACTGAATCAAAGTGGGCTGACATTCAATTCAGGTGCCCAAATATGGATTTTGGTGCCTTATTTCAGGCACCTATGTTTGACCATGCTGACCTGTGCCTTGGTTTCCCCATCTGAGTAATGAGAAATGCCTCTGAGATTGACAGAGCAGGCTAAAGTGGGGACAGAGGGAGAGAGAGCAGTAGTGTGTGGATGTAGGGAAGGGAGTCCCGCACAAGGTACCACCTGAGGAGGCAGATGTGAATGTAAGGGAGACAGACATTGTTTCACATTTCAGTCTCCTTTAGATCTGCTGCTAAGATCTGGGGAAGGCTGCTGTCTCCAGGAAAGCAGAGATCTCAGTGATAAATATTTTTAGCTAAAATTACTCCCAGGGGGACAAGAATGTTTGTTAGCCTGGGAGCAAAGGTGTATAAACACTTAGAACTGGGAGTGAGTGAAAAATTAGAAGAGAAGACAGAGAAGGAGGAGATGGCACAGAGGAGGAGGGGATGGCAGATAAATAAGGCATAGGGAAAGAGAGAGAAGGAGGAGATGAAATGGACAGAAGGCTCCATCCCTAGAGCTGCTGAGCACCTAAGTGGCATCAATGGGTATGGAAGGTACTTAGTTCACAGGATCAGGGGAGAGCCAGTCTTTATCCATACTCAGGAGCAGAAAATGTTTCAGGCACCCCACTCACCTTGATGGCAGCAGCCCTCTACTAGCAAATATCTGCCTCTGGGCTCATGGGTTTCAGTTTTGCTTGGATGGGATCTTCGATGGGGGCAGAGCTTGAGGCCCAGTGAAGTATGTGACTCCTAGGTAGGCTAGTGAGTGGGCAGGGGAAACGGTACTGATGGTGCAGACAGGCCGAGAATGGAGCAGCTTTGTGGCAGTGTACTTCCAGCACAGCCATCACTCAAATAACCATCTCCATGGGGAAGAATCACTAGTGGAACAGACACTAGCCTTCCCCTCATTCTGCATTCGGTGCACATGGAAAGCACATTGCAGAGAGAAGGGAGATATTGCTGGATCAGAAGAGTCCGGCGGATGGCTGGGTGTGTGTGTAGGGGGGAGACCACCTAGATTTTGCCCATGGGGGCAGTAGCAAGACATGGCTCTGATCTTGAGTCCCATTTCCCTCTCTACTGGCTTAGTGTTGGGCAGGTATGTCTCAGGCGGTGGGAAGATGGCTCTTTGATTGACCATAATTCATCTCCCAGCTTCCACCCCCTGCCTCCCATTTTTATGTTAATTATAATTTTATGTTCCTGGTTGGGTTTCTTTTGTTCGTTTAATAACATTGGCTGCCCGGGAGAGGAGAAATGATGAATTTTTGTGGAACAGAACTAGAGCTGAGTGAGAACCCAGCAGAAAGGCCCTGGAGCTCTTACATTAGTTTAATACTGCACTCAGCCTGAGTGAGTAGTGGAGGGGCTGGGATCCTCAGCACACATGGGCGGGATATTTGTGGCAGGCATATTAACTCCATGAGAGATGTATCAAAACCTTTCCTCTCTAGCTCAGGCCTGTTTGGCTTTGCAAATGGCTGTCAGCTTCCAAAGAATCTGAGATGGACCTATCTGGACCTGATCTGATGAATTTTACTCCTCCACTGCCAAGAAATGTAAACCTAGAGGGAGACTCTGAGGCCTAAAAGCTTGGAACTGGGTGGCTCCTCTAATCTCAGGGGAAGCCAGGGGAGGTTTCCAAACAGAGTCCCCCCAGATAATACCATCTGCTGTTCTTGATTTGTGGCTTTTTTTCCTCGCCATTTCTGAGTGGCACACTCTGCAGTACCCTTGGCTGTCCACACTGACCATCACTCCACAACCTTTGTCCTGGGTGGAGGGCAGTTGTCAAGGGACAAAGGATGGCTTTGCTGGATTGGAAGTAGCTGATCCTTCACGGTGAAGTGGACCCAATGACGGCAATCTACTGTCTGAAGGAAAAGTATGATGGAGGATACTTTTATTGGTGTTCAGTGTGAGCTCTACTAAAGGCCTCCAACTTTCCTCATGCTCAGTCCTCCTTTTTCTTCTTCAGAGGGTAAATTGCCCTCACTGGCTCTGCTCTTATTTGTTTCTTCAAAGGACCCTCTGCCCTGCATCTTCCCTTCGCTCCTGTATCTGTCTCTCCCTCTTGTCCCCTTAAGACCAGCTCTAAGAACTGAGAGATAGGTACCTGACTGCTTAGTCCTGAGTCCAGTGCAGGGCTGGAGGATGAGGAGGCCAATGGGGAGGGGAATGAGGATAGTGAAATGCTATCCTGCTGCAATGGAGGTGATTAGGGGTGTCCTATTAGGGATGGTGGAGGTTTGGGCAATGAGGTAACTACAGTAGAGGGCAATATTGTGACTCCTAAGGACAACCCCATACTGATTCCTGAGCTGGACTCCATCCCAAATTTTACACAGAGCATTGGCCAGATGGGATTCTGGGAGTTTAGTCAGTGCTCATATTAGCTGTGCATCGCAATGTAGACAGGATCTAAGCACTTCTAATTACATACCTCACTAGTGAATTCTGGTGTCTTGATTTAAGGAACAGCCCAGTAACCTGGATGGGAATCGCTCAGGGCCCAGCTAGCAAGGGGATTACAAGAATACCCTGATCCTGGTGTGTACATGCTAGCTGACCAAAGAATAGCCCTTGAGGTCTTAAATAAAAGCTGGACTCATGCTGGTCATTAATAGCATGCTGAAGTATACATATAGATAAGTCAGGAGCTATGGAGGCATACTGAAAATATATTCCTAAAGTCTTTATCAAGGCTGAGCTGACAAAAAGATGTGTATTCACCTGTCTCTTTGTTGACATGTAATTCAACTATTGTAAGCCAACACAGCAGAAGTCCCATTTACATACAAATCAACTGAAGGGGGTGAGAGAAAGTAAAATCAATAGAAAGGCCGCTCACCAGAGAATAAACCACAAAGGGTTATCCTATCTCTGGGTACAAACAATGAACTTTCTGAAAAACATGGAGAAGGCAAGGAAGACATCCTTTATCCTGCACCCAGGAAGTGATGGGGGCAATGTGGGATCACAGTCTGCCCTGCTTGAAAGGTTGGGAAGGTCATGTGGGGTGAAATAAACTTCTTTAGACTGAAGGTCAGCCTGTTCCATTTAGTTTCTAGAAAATGTGCTATGATTTTGTTTTATATGTATCCTTCTTGTTCCCATTATCTTTACTCACTATCTCTTGAGTCTCTGCGAATAAACTTATCATTGCTTCCACTATAAATATATCTAAGTGTTATAGTATTATACCAGGACCTGATCCTGAGCTTAATCAACCAGTATGTGCGCTGGTATTACTCTGGGTGTTCAGCTGGGAAGGGGTTGGACCCTTGAGGGGAATGCTTCAAAGGGACTCATGGACAAATGTTCACTGAAGGTTATCCTGCAAGGCAAAGTGAGGGCTGGCCTAGCCCAGCAGAGATAGTTTGGGTGGCTAACAGACAGACGGTGTCAGGGCACTGATGCCCAGTTAAGCAGAACCACGGCTCCCTCTGGAAGCAGTAGTGTAACGAGCGTGGGAGAACAATCTCAAAGCATTTTGATGAAGATGATTGCGATGAGCAGCGATAACATCTCTTATCCACTCTCAAGATATTGCTCCATGGCGAGCTTTCACCACTTACTTGTTACAGCTTTAAAGAAGCACCTTCGGGCTCTCTCCCAGCTTGCCCCTCACACTTGGGTAGAGGTCCCTGAAACCATCCACAAAGTCACCTCACTGTCCTCCTTCAAATCCCTCCTCACAACTGCCCTTTGCTGTGATACGTACAGCAAACTTGACAACAGTTAGGCTGTTGGTGTGCTCAGACCACTGCTCATCACACTGTTCAACAGTGTTTTCTTGTGCTCCCCATCTGCCTGAATCCTTCTATTATCTCTTATCATAAACTTAGGTTGTAAGCTTTGGGGGGCAGTGACCATCTATCTCCTTGTTACGTGTTTGTACAGCATCTGGCAGAATGGGGTCCTGATCCATAATTGGGGCTCCTTGGTGCTGCTACAATAAGGCAATTAATAATAATTACAACTCTTTAATGAGGATAATTGTGACTGTGGTGATGAAGATGAAGCTCAGTGGTGGAAATGATGGGAAGCGGAGGGCTTATTATAAAGATGCCACAAAGATCAGCCTCAACTGCACCACAATGCTGATAAATTGGAGCAAGAGGCTGAAATCGATTAAAGGAGATGCAGTGAGAACAAACAACAGGATTGATAGGAGGAGGGCTAATCAAATGCACCCCTAGAAAAGGGGACTTAGTGGTGAGGCAGCTGGGCCAGCAGAGAAGGGACAGGATAACAAATGGAAAAATCAACACAGTGACACTCTTGTATTAGAGGCAGGGGTGTTGGGGTGTCACAGAGAAGAGATGCTCATTCCTCTCAGTGCTGGGCTGGCTGCCTTCAAGTTTTTCGCTCCCCACGTTTGAGGAACTGGAAGCAGAGCAGAGGAGAGTCTGAAAAGTCAGAGAAGTGCGTAGGAACTAGGTCCCCTGGGGCAAGACTAAGAGAAAGTGGCACATTGAGCAGACAGGAAATGAGGCAGAAGGAGACCCGAGAGCTGGCTGCCAATACATGAAAGGAGTGACTCCCGCCCACTGAGGGCAGAACAAGTAATAAACAGCTCAAGGGCCAGTGGGGAATGTTTAGGTTAAACAGCAAAAAGAACCTTCTGACTTTGAAATGAGTTCAGCCTGGAAAAAATGTATGTGAGGAGCCCCTTCCAGTGGTGGCCACACCTTGCAGCAGCAGGGGATCAGAGAGAAGGCAGGTGGACAGTTACCTGAGCTGGGCCTAGCATGGAGAGGTGCATTCATTCAGCCAGCCTGATGGGCCTGTCCAGGATGCGAGGGACAGTAGTGGGACTGAGCATCTGCAGGACAGGGTGGGGACAGAACTAGATAGCTTGGAGAGGCACAGGTGAAACATCCCCAAACCACTGAAATGTGTGGAACACAGAAGAGGTCTGTGACAATAATCATCCCTAACAGGAAGTTCCAGGTCACAATCACCTCAGCTAGGTGACAGAATCAGTAACCCCCTCACAGGTGTGGGGCAGGGCTGGTTTGGGCAGGATTCCTGGCTTTGGATGATGCAACATTCAGGGACCCAGAAGTGAGAGAGCAGAGGGTGCCCAGCACTGCCAATTCCCTCCTCAGCCAAGCAACAGCCTCTTCCTTTGCTCTCAGAATCTAACTAGCGCCTAAAACCACAGCTGTATGTAAATCAGAGCTCCTCTGCTTGATCTCACAAGGGGGAAGGGAACAAGCCCCTTCTTTCTCCATATCCTGCACCCAATCACAGCGGAGCATCCCCACAGCCTCAAATGGCTGTCAAAGGGCCAGCAGGCTGGCTGCACCGCAGTCAGCCCCCTCCTATACTAGTAATACCCCTTACATCAGGGAGCTGGAAGTCAACTCACTGGGGAAATCTTCAGTCACCCCAGGCAGCACAAAGGGGATTTAATGACTGGAAGTCATTTCTATAAAGGGTGAAGTGGGAGCAAATAGCATTTACCTGTCTGGTATCTCCACTGGCCACTGCCCTAGTCAGCATGTCTCACATACCTGCAAGAGCAGCTGCTTTCTCATTTACCACTCATGTGCTGTGTCCTACCTTATTTTGTGCTCTTCTCGGTTCTCTTCCACTCTGCCGCCTCACCTCTCCCCATGAAGAGGAAATCTAGCTCAAGAGTTTCTGTCCACACGGCCTGGTGCCTAAGGGGAAGGTAGGGTAGCAATGTGATCAGTCTGGGAAGCTGTGGGCCTGATAGCACACTCAGCCAGCCAGCGATACCATTTTGTTGCAACTTAAACTGGGATGAAAAATCAACAGGGGCTCTGGGATAGGCCTCCCAATCAAGGCCATTGCTAGCTTTCATAGCTATTTAGTGCCCCTCAATAACAATGCACCCAGGGTCTGCATCCATTGCCTGATACAGGCAATCCCAAGTGTTCAAAAATCATGAGATGCTTTAATAATAATGCATCTGTGGGGAAGAAAGGATACATTTGCCTTATGTCTGTAGATTTTTCTCTGTAACCACAAAGGCAACTTTTAAAAAAAATAAAGGCTTAGCTGCACTGAACAAGAACAAACAACCCCCAGTGCTAGGGCTTATGATTTTATTTTAACATAGATGGAATTGTCCAAAGTCACATTCTGATTGGTTGGGTGGACCATTTCTACGTTGTCACAGCTGTATGCCATCTCCCAATAACATACAGCTGGAATCTCACCAGTGAATGGCTGCATCCACATGTTAAGCAGAGATGGCAGTGGGAGCTGAAGTGCCTCGAAATAAAGATAATCCAGGCCTCTTGGGGCTTATTCCAAATTTCACTAGGAATTCTTTTTCACAGTGGAAGGGTATATGTGTTCCCTGACCAGACCAAGAACTACTGGGTTCCATTCTGCTGGTGGCTTATGTTCTCTAAGCCTGTTCTAGGCCTGGTTTCCTTGACAACCCTGGCTGATAGCTAAGGAGGGTGCTGAGTTCCTTCGTTCTCTATAGCCTGAGGGGATGCTGGACTCATAGGCTATATCTACACTGGGTAATTTAAGTCGATTTAGGCTATGTACACACGATCAGATTAAAGCGCAACATGGCAATCGCGCTATAAAAAACACGTGACCTTTATTGCGGGATAGCGCGTACACACGTCTCTCCTTGTAACACAACAGAATTATTTGCAATATCGCGGTGTAGCGCAATGAATTCTGGGCACCTATCCCACAGTTCAATTTTCCCTCAATCGGTGCTTGGAATCATGAGATGAAGGAAAGGAACGCAAAGCGGCATGGGTAAACTCTCAGTTTCCCGTGGTGCACTGTGGTCCCCTTGCGTCTTCCTCGCTGCCAATAGCAACTTGCGCCTATTTTCAACAGTGCAGTGACACACCGCACCACTTACGAGCAATCACAACAGCGACAGCATGGATCCTGCTCTGATCTCCACTGTCGCCTTCAGCATTCTAAATACATCTCGGCTGGTTGCTCAGTACGCAATGAGCTCCGAGTCAGATGAGGATGCTGAGGAGCAGGGGCTGATCGATGCCATGCAGAGCAACAGCACCACATTGCTCAGCTCCTTCACCGATCATCTGCACACGGTGCAACACCGTTTCTGGTTGCGAGAGACGAGCACCGAGTGGTGGGATCACATTGTTATGCAGCTGTGGGATGACAAGCAGTGGGTACAGAACTTTCGAATACGGAAAGCAACCTTTCTGGAACTGTGTTCAGACTTGGCCCCTGCCCTGAGATGTAAAGACACCAACATGAGGTCAGCCCTAACCGTGGAGAAGCGTGTTGCGATTGCTGTCTGGAAGATGGCGACTCCTGACTGCTACTGGTCGGTTGCAAACCAGTTTGGAGTTGGGAGGTCCACCGTCGGATTAGCCCTCTCACAAGTCTGCCAACCCATCAATCGTGTTCTGCTACGGAGGACGGTGACGTTGGGCAATGTTCGTGAGATTGTGGACGGCTTTGCTGCCATGGGATTCCCTAACTGCGGGGGAGCCATAGACGGCACACACATCCCTATTTTGGCTCCAGACCATCTCGCGACCGAGTACATCAACAAGAAGGGCTACTTCTCCATGGTGCTGCAAGCACTCGTGGATCACAAGGGGCATTTTACGGACATCAATGCTGGGTGGTCGCGAAAGGTGCATGATGCCCGCATTTTCAGGAACACTGGTCTTTACCAGAAGCTGCAAGGGGGTACCTTCTTCCCTGATCAAAAAATTACAGTGGGGGATGTGGAGATGCCCATAGTCATCCTCGGAGACCCAGCATACCCACTGATGCCATGGCTCCTGAAGCTGTACACCGGTAACCTAGATCGCAGCAAGGAGCGGTTCAATTACAGATTGAGCTGCTGCAGAATGACTGTGGAGTGTGCCTTCGGCCATTTAAAAGGGCGCTGGCGATGTTTGTATGGGAGGCTGGACTTGGCGGAGGACAACATCCCTGCTGTGATTGCGTCGTGCTGTGTCCTTCATAACATTTGTGAAAGTAGGGGAGAAAAGTTTTCCCCGGGGTGGGCTATGGAGGCACAGCGCCTTGAGGAAGAATACGAACAGCCAGCCACTAGGAGTATTGGGGGGCCCAAGAAGAAGCTGCTCGCATAAGGGAGGCACTCAGGGACCGTTTCAATGATGCCTTCCCCGGCCTAGTTAACTTCCAGGACGCATCAGGTGCACCTTATGAGATTTTCAATGTGTACAAATAAAGCCACTCTTCAAATTATTTGTCACTGTTTTCATTAAAACCTAAAGGGGGGGGAGGTTACAGGTGGGTGTAGCTGTGGGTCCCTAAAAAGTAGCTCTGGGGGGGACTGGATGTTGCAGTGTACCGGGGGATGGGTGGCCTTCAAAGAAATTCTTTGAAGGACTACGGGGTGTGGGAGGCAGACACGGCTGAACTGTATGGAGTGGAGCCGGTACATTAATCGCCTGGGTCTGCAAAGCAATCATGCTCTTGAGCAGTTCTGTTTGCTCCTTCATGACGCTTATCAGTTCGTCCCTGTGTTTCTGCCTCCTCTGTTGGGATTCCTTTCTCCAGGCTCGATTCTCCCTCGCGGATTCCTGTGCTGTTTTCAGCAGGTCCTGAAACATATCCTCCCTGTTTCTTCGAGTACGCCGCTGAATGTTTCTCATGTGGTCAGCTGGGGTAGACACCGGCCTTGTGAAGGTCGAATCTAAAAAAAAAAATAATAATAAAGCTGTTGTTAACACATAGCCTAGATAACCAATGTAACCTTCCAGTAGCACATTCCACTGGAAGATACAGGGCAGTCAACATCCTATGCTTTGCTGAAGCGGACAAGGTATGTCCTAATAGAAAGCTTACTGGGGGCTAACATTCTGCACAGGGCACACAGATGGAACCCGATATCTCTCTCCTCAGAGTGCCCCTGCCAGCTAGAATACATATCCTACATGCCACCGGTTGCAAGCCAGGACCGTATGCTGCTGCACTGTGTGCTGCCATGGTTCCCAGGGCTGTGCTTTGCAGCTGGCGAGGCAGAGTATCCATCTTTGGGAGTGTAGACACAAACGCTCTCCCACCTAACCTGAGTAGTAGGCTCTGGCGGTACATCTAGGAAACCTTTAGTGACCTAAATACAGATGATTTTTTGACAATCACTGCTTGTGTCGATGCACTTCTAATGAATGCAGAGTAAAGAGCGTGCACAGCGGGGACTGAGACAGCAAGCACCCCCGCCCCGGACAATGATATTTTAGCAGGAGCCATAGCTGCACGAAAGAGAAACTTACTGGAACCCCACTCTGCCACCTCAGAAGAAAGCTGCAATTCATGTCTTGGGTGGATGTCTCAGCGGGGGTGCAGAAGAGCTCCTGGCTACACGCTGTTGCGCTTTCCTCCAGGTCATTCTCCATCTCCTCCTCCTCCTCATCGATCACGTCCTCATCCTGCTCGGGTCTGGCATTCACTGGATGAGGGGGGGCCGATGTGTCCACGGGACTCTTTGCAGTGGTTGTGGGGTCCCCACTGAGGATGGCTTCTATCTCCTTATAGTACCTGCATGTAGCAGTCGCTGATCCAGAACGGTGGTTTGCCTCTTTCGCTCAGTGATAGGTTATTCTTAGCTCCTTCACCTTTGATCTGCACTGCACAGAGTCTCTATCATAACCTCTCTCTGACATGGCCCGAGAAATTATGCCAATTGTATCATAATTTCACCTGCTGCCGCGTAGCTGCGCCTGCACAGCGGACTCTCCCCAGATGCTGATCAGGTCCAGCACCTCTGCCGTGCTCCAAAGGGGTGCGCGTCTTCCACGACGGGCCGCCATTGCTACTGATGATCGGAGCTGCACTCCACTCCACGAGGAAGAGAACAGGAAGTGAAACAGACAAGAAATTAAAAAATCCCGGGAATCTGATCAGGGCGGGGACTGTTTTGTCACGGCCACAGAGCGGGTGGGGGGAAGACCAGAGAGGACGACTTTGGAATGCTGGGACAGTTCCAGAGGCCAATCACTGCGCGGTAAGTGTACACACGAGTGGAAAGGTGCAACAGCTGTTCCGCGTTAGCTGTTACCACCCTCGTCGAGGTGGTTTTTGTATTGCGCTACAACAAGGCAGTTAACGCGCAACAGCCCTATTGCACATGTGTACGCTGTTGTTGTTATCGCGCGGTAATGATTGTTAATGCGCGATAAAGTGACCGTGTGTACAAGGCCTTAGTGTGTCTCCACTTAAAAATAAAGTTGACTTAAAGGGGAACTTAAAAAGTCGACCTAGAGTGTCCACACTGGACGCCTAGGTCGACTTTGTGGGGCCAAGGGGGAACTAGGGCAGGTCCACGGGGGCAGGGGGGCACCCCTTGCCCAATGCCAGGGGGCTCAGCCTTTGCCCCATTGTACCTAGGTACAATGGGGCAAAGGGGGACAGAGACCCTGGCAGGGCATAGGGGCAGGGTGGCAGACTCTGCCCTGCCCTGTGGGGGGCATGCCAGGCTCCCCCTGTGCCCCCCCCCAGCAGGGAGGGCATTGGTGTAGCCCTGGGGTAGCCCTAAGTCAACTTAGGGCTACCCCATGGCTACACTGGCTTAAGTCGACTCTAGGGAGTCGACTTAAGCCTTAGGTCTAGTGGAAAGAAGGTTTAATAAAGTTGACTTAATTTTAATTAAGTCAACTTTATTTTGCTTAAGTCAACTTAAGCAAGTTGCTTAAGTCAACTTAAGGAAATTGTAGTGTAGACGCAGGGTAAATTAAGTCGACTTAAGCAAGCTTAAGTCGACTTAATTTACCAGTGTAGACACAGCCATAGAGAGACCAAGGATGGAGGAGGCAGGGGATCTGTTTCCCTTCACAGGGAGGAAGCTCTGAGAGCCCAGCCCTACAGGACCTGCTGTTCGTCTGCTAAGTCTCATCATGAGCTAAGAACACAGTCCTACAAGGGGGTATGCATGCATAGATCCTTGTTCCCAATGGGATTCTGCATAGCAGTAAGGTCTCCATAGGACTGGGACCACAATGAGAGACAGGCAGTAATCATCCATGTTTCAATGCTTGAGCCAAGCAGAGGACTTTCACACTTTACCTACTGGACAGAGGTGCATGAACATTTGTACTGTTCTTATTGTAACAAATCCAAGGGCTTCCTGTTTGTTGCCCTGCTGCCCCTTGTGTCTGCTCAGAACTTCACAGTGACAGTAGGGGCAGGACTCAGATCCCCCTGCTCCCAAAGCTCCAGCACCTGAGTTAAAGGAGAATCTCCTTTAGGTGTTTAGCAGTACAGTATGTAGGACACACAGAGGAACAGTTCTGATTCTGTCCAGCAGAGGGCAGTGGTGTGCACACACACCTATGGCAACCAGTTCATTGCAGTATCCCAAGAAAAGCCAACCCATCACATCCCAGCACAATGTCACATTACAAGGCTGACATGCTGTGCAAGCTCAGTAGTTTTATGGGTGGGTCAATGAGTGGAATTTGGGATGATCCTACCAAATTCAAAACAGGTGGCAAACTGCTGAGGAAAGGGGAGGGGAAAGAGACTGGATTTTGAGAGCATGCAAGTCAGTTGCTGGGGGAAATCCTCTTGGAGCTGAATTCTGGTATTTTCTGCTGATCTGAGCAGGTTTGCGGAGATAAGATTATTCCCAGAATAGAACTGCACAATTCTATCTCGGTGCATTATCCCATGCTCCAGCCAGAGCGCAGTAATAATACAGACACTGGAGTTCCCTGCCCTTCCTGTCCCAGCCTGCCTAGATGGCCTTGGAAGGCTACAAGCTGAATCTCTCCTGGCGGTAGTTTCTTGGCCTTCTATAGGTTCCTTTAGAAGCCATGCCCTGCAGTTACCCTGACAACAGGAATTCCCCCTTAGTGGTGATTGACCCATCTTGGAGGGTTCCCATAGTATGAGGCACAGTAATTCCACAGCATGATAAACACACGGGGCCTCCGTCTGCTCTTGCTGACAGCAGTTTGAGCTCATAGGCCCCTGGGAAGAGAATCAGTCCACTGAGCAAGGAGTGAGAAGCGGGTTCAGAGATGGGCAGCATGGCCCAGTTAGCCCTTCTGACACTTTCTCTGCTCCTCACCATTCCAATTGGACGGTACGTAATGGCCTGATTCTGTTGCTCTGGGCTCTTTGGCATAAAGAGGTGGAAATGGGGAATACCTATATATAGCATGGCTCCCACACCAGCAGTGATATGACTCTAGGCCAGCCCTGGTATAGAGACCAGGTTTGGGGGTGGCTGACGCACATTGCACTCTGGCTATTCCAGGCTTGCCGCAGCTTATAGGGGCCATGGGAAGAAGAGCGTAAGTTGGAGCAGCCCTGGGGGTACATTACTTTATATCAACAGCCAGGCAAGCCCTCAGCTGGACCCAGAATATAAAAGTTGCTAAGGAGGCTTAAAATTACCTTTGTGCCTTCCTTCTCCACAGTTTCTGTGCTGAGGGTAGGAATGGCCCTGCACAGAATTGGGCCAACATGCTCCCCCAAACTGGTTTCTCCAGTTCCTTTCTAGTGTTCATCTCTTTAGGAAAGTTTCCCCTGCACTATTTACAGTAAGCTTAGACTGAGGCTAGGGCCACAGAAGAGGGGTGGGGAAGTGGCAGGAGTGAGAACTCAGCCCCTGATCCCCAACTCCACCCACTGCCTCTGAGCAGCTGGGTGTTTCTGTTAAAATAATCACTCAAGAACTAGCTAGTGACGGTGAGATTTAAATGACCATCATTAGCCTTCAGAGTCAACATCCCATTGAGACACAGAGGGCAGTGTATATCTTTGTGGGTCCATGCTTTCAACCTCATTAACAAAGTCCTGTGTCAGTTCAGGACAAAAGGTTTTCTTTGAAACATGAAGAGTTAGAAATGTAATTACTTTTAACTACAAACCTCTATTCTGCAGAAATAGATGGAGGTACTCCGAATAGGCACTACTGAACTCTATCATTGCCTAGCTCCATTCTAGGTATTTCCATGGCCCCCATTACTGGGGTATTTAAGCAACTTGCAATATTTTAAAATGTATTTATCCCCTGTGAGGTAGGGAATTGCTCTTATCCTCATTTTGCAGATGGGAAACTGAGGCACAGAGCAGCTAAATGAGTTGCTTAAGACCACCAAGTGACAAAGCAAGGACTAAAAGCCCTTAAAGCCTAAGTTAATGCTCTCAACACTGGACCATCCTTTCTCCTCAACAATCCTGTTGTGCTCTGGCATCTAGCATCCTGCTATGCACTAGCTCAGCCCAGGCTGTGGAGTCACAACATGCTGCAATACAAAAGCCTCATTCAGCCTCTGTATTTATACTGGCCTGCTCCAGCCATGTTCACAAGGGCGAAGAGACCCGAGAGCAGAATGCCTTGTGCAAACTCTGGCCTGGAAGATGTGATGAGAGCCAAGAGGCTCTGAAAATAAATTATTCCCATTTCCCCAGTCATCCGAAAGAGAGAGAGCAGCCTTGCTGAGCAGTCCAGTCGCTCTGTCAGCCTGAAGCTGAGACCAACTGGTCTGATGCCTTGTTGCCCTTTGGAGGCCTACAGTAAGGGGATGAGCCCTACTAACGGTGACAAGCAAGGGAGAGGCACATTCAGCTCCAGTGGCAGAGAGAAGCCTTCCCATGGGGGATGAGGACCTCGAGTTCTGTGCCCCTTGCTGTATGTGTGTGGGAGGGCTGGGTCTTGGTGTCTACATGAGGCCAGGGACTCCTTTACTGCAACGAGTGTTAAAGAAAGGTCGAAGTACTGCAGGAGTTGAGCCAGAGCAGTAAAACAAACAGAGGCAACGTGGCAGGTATTTTCTGGCAGCCGGAAGTCACAATGCAGAGTGTAATGAAAAGCACAGGGCCCTGATCCAAAGCCCATTTCACAGATTTGAGCTCAGGGGTGAAGACAGCACCAACAAATATGTAGCTAGCAATGGAATACTGACATCAGAAGCGTAGCTTTGTTCTGTGTCTGTACAGTGCTGAGCACATTGGGCTTCACATCCATGACTGGGATCCCCAGGAGCTACAATAAGATAAATAATAATAGCAATGGGGGGCTTTCTAACGCAGGGCATGGCTTCAAACGTCCAACAGAGGTCTTCTCTGACACTTCTAGCTGCGGGACCCCTTCATAAGAGACAGATCTTCTAATGGAGCCATCGCACCTTGCAGCACTCCACTCATTGGTCCTCCAAATCTCCCTGCCAGTCCCATGGGGGCTCTCTTGTCTGAGGTGGAAGGCCTTGGCAAATGGTCCCATAAATCAGGGCACCGTCTCTTTGCTCAAGGCCTGGCTGGCATAACGGCACCCTCTTCTGTGGCAAAGCTGATGCAGGAGGCAGTGGGTCTCATATACAGGGCGAGGATTATAGCACGAGCCATGCAAAGCAAACAGTCCATGCAAACACTGTGAGCTGGGAACACTTGAGCCAAACCCAAACTAAAACTTTACAAACAGGTTCAGGCAAACATAGTGACAGAATAACTGCACCACAAGAATCGTGCCATGGAAAACATGATTGATGCTTCTTCTGTAATGAAAATACATACAGGGCGTTCAATCACCACCAGTCCAATTACTCATACGTGGAATGCTGTAGTGAAGGCAAACCCCCTTATTAATAGTTTGGGATGACAGGATGTTGTCACCTCCATGTTCCTGTCAAGCACTTTGGAGCAACAGAGAGTGTGCTATTCCCCCAGGCTTTATGCTAAGCCCAGTGCATTCTCGGGCAAGGGCTGAGGCTCGTCGTCATTGGTTAGCAGACAGCACAGCATCATCTCCCAGTGCTGAGGGTTTATTTGCAGCCATAAAGACTAAAATGTTTGAAGTTTAAAATTGCTGGAAAGCATTGGGTCCAGTGTATTGGCTCTAGCCTGACTCCATTCCCCAATGGCTGGTCTCTTCCGTGACCAGGCCAGACCTCTGCTCTGTTGAAGGACAGGTGTTATTTTGTCCCCATCCCTGTTGAACATGCAGGGAGGTCTGTGCAAAGAGCCTGATCCAGACCTCATGAGAGACAGCAGGAATCTGTCCACTGGCTTTAATGGACTTTTGGTCAGAGTCTTAGTGCTTCCGTGGATGCCTGTCTCTGCACAGAGTGCAGCTCTTCCAGCGTCCCTGTTTGGAAATTGGGGCACGCAGTGGCATAACTTTCTGCCTTCCATATCTCCCCTCTGTGCCCGATCCACACAGGACAGGAGTCTGTTACAGCTCCTAGCTACAGGTCCTTTAACTCAAGTTGTACAGACTTGCGCCCTTAGAGCCTGAGGGTTCTGGTACACAGCTCCTAGTCACCACCACACAGAGAGAGGGTTGTCATGTGCAGTGTGTGACAACCAGTATAACTTTGAGTACTTCAGAATCTGTCTCTTCATGTGATCCCATGGCATTTGAGATCAGCCAATACCCTCCAGCTGACAGCCCTCCCGAGACCAGATGGCTATAGGCTGGCAGCAGGGCCTGTTCAGGGCTGGGCCCTGAGCTCTGTAATTTGCTTTTTCTGCCTTGGCCTGACAAAGCCAGGAGCTAATGATCTGCAGGGCTCATCTGGGGTACTTGAAGAGGCTCTTGCTTGTGGGGCTGTGTGGGTGAGTTTCCAGCTGCCCTTCTTTGTTAGCTAAGTTGTTAGAGGCTGTTTACCACAACTATGGCAGTATGTATATGCAATTGAAGTGATGTGGTTTTAATTACACATAGGTTGAGGGACTTGCTGATTGCAGAATTTGAAATAACAAATTGGGTGGATGAGTGTGTTCCCAGGAGTGTAACACACCTGGTCTGTGCATTTTCCTGCACAAGCATGATATATCCAGAGATACACAACCCACATAATCTCCAGCACAGAATCCCAGCACCATGGGCAGCCTTGGCAGTGAACTTACAGCCTCCATCCGCCCAGAACAACACACACACAGAAACGCTCATACAAGTTAAATAATTCTTCATTCCATTTAGCCGCTTGACCAGTTTTCTCCTCAGCATAATGTTTACACAGAAAGACAAACAAGAGGCGGGGGTAGCCGAACTATAATTCCCCTCCTGTCAGCAGAGGAGAGCTGTCCAGGCAAGTTCTTTGCTCTGCTGCAGGACAGGGATGCTGCCTTCAGAGGTGTGACCTATCTAATCTCACACCATTTACATCCTGGGAAATGGTTTATTACACTGGACAGGTGGTGCCACAAGACAAGGCGGGGAGACAGACAGCTAGGAACTGCCTGATCAGAACAGCTCATCGGGCCATCTGACCTTCCAGCCTCTAACATAGCCTGTGGGAAAGATGGTCTTGTGGTTAAAGCACTGGTGCAGTGCACGCCTTTGGAAATCTGAGTGCACCCTGTCGTAGACTCCTTATGCTAATCTTAGACAGGACACTTAATCTCTGTTCTGGGGGTGATAAGGATCTCTGTCTTGTCTAACCTTCAGGGGCAGACTAGGAGACATGAGGGGCATGTGTCATGGAATGTGTGTGGTAGTATGAATGGCGTGTTATAAGACTGGCTGCTGGTACAGCCCGTATCAATGGAGGATCCTGAAAGACAAAGGGAACCTGAAGCACTGAATAACTGACATCTATTAATGGGAAATTCTGGTAGGTGCAACGTGAACTCAGCATGGTTCTGGAAGAGGAAGACAATAGAGTGGGAGGTGATAGGAGGCTAGGAGAAGCTCTGGCCTTGACAGTGACACAGCCACTCTAACCTGGGACTGACACAGAGAGACAGAGCCATAATGGAGTCTACAGCAGCTTGGCTGGGTGGGATCCTGATGCTGGCCAGTATGAACTCCATTTTCTTAACCTTTGTTCTCTGTGCTAACCAAGGACTCCCTGTCCTGATGCTGGGTTTCAGCTGATACTGTTGCAGAAAGGTGGCCTGGTGTGTTGAAGAGCAGAGGCTCAGTCTCCAAGGCATTGAGACCATGTGGCCTAACTTGAAAGAAGAGTGGGACCCTTTGGAGTCGGGGAACCTTTGGAGGAGTTTGAGGGGGGTCACCAGTGCTGGATCTGTGGTCCTGCCCCCTGCCAATCTTCTCCCCCCTGCATCCCCTCCCCATGGCCAGTCCGGAAGCCAGAGCCAGGCCAGGCTAAGAGCCAACCAGGGAGCCCAAGCCAGTATGGGGAGCCCCAGACCTTCCAGCCCTAGCCCTAGCCCTGGATGGGGGACCATGGGGCCTGGAAACAGGCCCTTGACCATGTCTCTGCCCCCTGGGCATACCACGTAGGGCAGGTGGAGGATCCAAGACTTCCCACAGTGGCCTGGGTTCCCTGGGCAGCTCTCACCATGGTCTGGCTTTAGCTTCTGGACTGTCTGTGTGCTCTTGGCCAAATCACCTGAGGCTGGATTTCCCTAAGAATCCAACTCCTCTTTACGCACCGACCAAAATATGGATCAGATTTTCCAAACTGCTCAGCACCCGGAAGCTCCTGTAGAGACATTCATGTGCAGATTTCCAACAGAGCTCAGCACCAATACTGCTGACCTCTTTGGAAAATCTGGCTGCTTCTTTTGGTGCATAAATGGGAGCAGAGCTCTCGGGATCTCAGTTCTCCATTGATGAAACAGGTATACGAATCCTTCCTTCCTGTCTATTTCCTCTATTTCGGTTCCAAGGTGTTGAGAACAGGGACTGTCTTTTACTGAGTGCATGAGAGCTCAGCGCACCCATGGACCTGAATCTCCCTACTGTAGCATCATTGTCACCTGGGCATCATGAGTGCATGACACTGTTCTGAGTCAGCAGCATTTTACACCCACTTTGCACCAGTGAAAATGCCTGTGCAGGGTGCAAAGCAGTGGAGTGCATTTGTGTGGGAGTTCAGGGTTATGTAGTTAACTGAAGCTCCTTTGTGGGGTGGTGGTGGCGTTAGATAGCTTGTTAAAGAGCATGTGGGAAGCAAGTTTAGAAAGTGGAGTGGAGCAGTGATTTGCTGCCAAGAATTTAATTACATGCTCTCACAGAAAGGTTCCCCCTCTGTCTTCAAGCAACCCCATGTGCCAGGGGTGTGTGAGCTCTCAGAGGAGAGCGTGGGGGACCTTTTTGGTTTCCCCATTTAAACCAAACTGCTGTCTCATAGCCCCAGGAAAGTGGGTCTGATCAATTGGCAAACAAACTTCACTGAATGCACTTGCTGGAAATGTTTATACTTGGGTCATGAAAAATGGGCTGTTTACTGAGTTTCCAGTCCAGTGTTTAACTTGAATATACATGTGGCTTTGGAGGTGTATAGAACAGCCCACTTCCATGATCCTTCATATTATCCTTTTCTGACACAGGAGAGAGAGGGCTAGTCACTGAGGCCACTATAGCTATTGCAGTTAGTAGAGTGATTTTTTGTTCAGATGTTGTTGTGCCAGTATGTAGTGTTATACTGGTATATCTGGGTCCAAATGTCTTATTGTGGTGTAGTTTATTTCCCTTTGTTTGTTGGAATAAACTACACTGATATCTGACTCCTTTGTATAGCTATAGCGGTCCATGCTCGGGGTTTGTACTGGTATACTATGGTGTATAAAGCAGCACAGCTCTTTTAGAGTGTCAAGGCCTTAGTTAAGAGCCAGCACAAAGTCAAGTCTCTTCAAAAAGATCCTTGGTTTACAGCACAAATAAGGAAACAAAACAATAAGGGAATGGGGAGCAGTTTACTCTAAACAGCAACAGCCCTATCCATAGGAGACTGCCTTCTTTATATTGGCTAATGAAAACTTTGTCCTACCTCCTTTCTTGGGGCTTTGGAGGTCTCTCTGCTAAGTCCCAGTTGCTAACCTCCAGGAGAGTGTTGCCTTCTTTTTGTCTAAGAAGTAGGGAACTGAGATCCTTTTACATCCTGGAAGGACTGTACACTGTGCATATGACAAGCATGTGTGCACATGTACTTATACATATATTGCACATGTATAAGTAACACTGCATCCCCAGGTGTGTTTTTGCAGTGGGGTTGAACCTGGGACTTCTGGTTCTAAAAGCGTGAGCCTCCACTACTTGAGTTAAGAGGCCCAGCTCAAGTCAAGGCTGAAATAGACTCATGAACCTTGGGCCCCCGTCAACACTAGAGATGGATAGAGTGACACGAGTGGCTGGGATGTGTGTGTGCGGGTGGGCATGTGTGTATCGATATGTGCATGTGCCTGCACCTATGAGCATGTGTATTGGGGCTTAAGGCACCTTCCCACGAGAATGTTTTTATGGCCCTTGGTGCCATCTCTGACGGATTCCAAAGGCCACAGTGAGATTTTCAGAGACACCTGCCCAAGCCTCAAGGATGAGGCCTGTCTGGCAGTGGGACTGCAGAACAGGGGAGAGCTCCGGCAAAGGCAGGCAACCCCACCCAACCCTTCTGTCAGTTTGGGGGCAGAATGTTAGCCAAAAGCTACTTAGAGACTCCTAGCAATCACTGTGGGGAGTGGGGTATGAGAGCTGACTAGAGTGTGTGTGGAAGGAGACGGGACCGTCAGCAGAGAACAGGCTTCTACAGTGAGGTGGAGAATGTGTTTATATAGGTGTGATTAGTACTGACTAGTGGGCACTCCACTCCGCTTTGCTCCTGCCCAAGTTCTCTTGGCTCTCCCTGGCAGGGTCATGGGTTAAAAAGCATGAAAGACTGAGTTCCTTTCCCTAGTGGGGGGGGCGGGGGGGGGGAAGGTTAGATCATTTCCTAGGGACAAGCAGTCCCTTGGAGCTCTCGTTTAGACCCCTGGGGTGGGGGGCTCTTGGCTCCCAGTGGCTGTTTCCTGTGGGAATCAGTTTAGTGAGAGATTTCCCTTCTGGTACTCTCTTTCATTTCTATTTATCACAGGGGAGCCAGCTTGCCAAACGTCTTTCCTTTAGTTTCCGTGTTTGTTTTTCCACTGGATGCCTTCAGCAAATGTTAAACATGCAATAAAACCAGGGAAGGTGAGTTGCGTTTACCTGCTCCAGGGGAGTGGAAATGATCTGGAGATCTTCCTCTGTTCCCTGGCAGGTGGCTCCTGCACTCATTCCAGCCGGGCACAGAAATCCAGCCCTGGATTTACCTGCGATAGTGGCGCTTAAAGAAAGTCGGTGCCAGTGTGCAGGACTACAAGAGGATGCTCGCTGCGAATTTACCAGCAGGAAAAAATCCTGAACTGGATTTCTGTGCCCCGTGGAGTAGACAAAACAAACAGTCCTGTGGCACTTTTAAAGACTATCACATTTATTTATCTATCACGTGAGCTTTCGTGGGAGAAAATGGGGAACTTGTAACTTCAAAGCGTCTGACGAAGTGGGATATTCTCCCACGAAAGCTCATGCGATAAATAAATGTGTTCGTCTTTTTAAAAAGTGCCCAGGACTCCTTGTGTGTTTGGCTGCCCTAAATAACACGGCTACCCCCTTGGAACGGGAGTAGACATTCTCCGCGTGCCCTCGCCCAGGAGAACCACCTGCGCTGGAGAGCTGGGCTCTGGTGAAGAACCGGGACTGGATTGCCGTGCCCACAGGATAGGCTCTGGGCGCCCCAACCCCAGGGGCTGGAGCAATGTGGAGAGGGAGGTGTTGAGAGCCATTCAGCCCAACTGGAAACCATGCATAGGATGATGGAACCGCTCCAGCCAGCACTCTAGTTCCAGCCCCTGGGAGCCAGCCGCGCGCCGCCCCATGCAAGGAGCTCGGTCTGTCTCCAGCTCCCGGGGGCGGCTGCAATCTCCTCCGCCGCCAGCAGTGAGCAGCAGCGCGTCGGGCTGCCCTGCCGCGCGCGCGCACACACACACACCGGCGCGCGCCAAGGGGTGGGGGGAGCGCGCCGGAGCCTGGCATGCCCCAGTGTGTGGACGTGAGTCAGTCCGCTGCCGCCAGCCCGGATCCCTCGCCACATGCCGGCTCCCGGCCGCTCCGGGGCTCTGCTGCCTGCCCGGCTCCCAGCAGCCTGCGGCTGTCCCTGATGCTCGCCGCCCCGCCGGGGAGCGCAGCCAGTTCCGCGCTGCTCTGAGCCCGCCCGTGTGGACCGTACAAAGCCCGCAGCCCGCGCCGGGAGGAGCCCGCGCCAACTAGGAAGGGACCATGTACGTCGACCCGGAGGCTGCCGGCAAAGGTAGGAGCCGGCCGGTGGCCTGAGCGCCTCTCTTTGGGGCTGTACAGCGCCGAGCACCGGGGAGCAGCGCGGGACGATTCCCAGCCCGCGGCTTGAGGCTGTGTACACTTGGGGGCTGGGGCAGGTGGTGCCTGCGGGCGGCGAGGCCGAGGTGGGGGACGCCCCCTCCCCAGCTCGGGCCAGCCTTTGGCAGGCGGCTGCTCCTCCTGCCCCCGGCCGCCTGTGCCGAGCGCCCGCGCACCTGCTGCGCTCCCCAGGTGCTGCCAGCTGGGCGGCTCAGTGCAACTTCTCTCGGCCCCGCTCCTCCGGGCTGGGAAATGGGGAGCGGAGAGCGGGGCTCGGCCACCCAGTGCAGCTCCTGCCGCCCCTCTTCTCGCCTGCATCGTCTCATCTCCTCTCAGCCCCATTCTTCCTCCTTCCTTTCTGCTCCTGTTCCTCTCTGCCCCATCTCTCCTCTCCCCCATTCCATCTTCTTCCCTGCCCCTTCTTCTTCCTTCTCTCTCTGTCCTCCTTTCCTCTTTTCACCCCTCCTCTGTCCTATCTTCTCTCTGCCCCATTCCTCTTCCTCCACCTTGCCCCGGCTGCTTCTCTCCTTTCCTCTCTGCCCCTTCTCCTTCCCTTTCCCTCTTTGCACCTATCTCTCCTTCCCTCCTCTGTCCCATCTCCTCTCTGCCCCATCCTACCACCCCCTCCCTGTTCCCTCTCTGCCCCATCCCTGTTCCCCATTTCCTTCTCTCTTTCTCCCAATGTTCCCCTCTTTGATTTTCTGCTCCCATTACCTCCTTCCTGTTCTCTGCTCACAATTTACTCTATTTGATCTCTGCTGGCATTCCTTTCTCCCCACCTCCTCTTTCCTTTTCCTTTTCTCTCCTTAGTCTCCTTTCCCCTCTTTTCCATCCATCCAGCTGCCTACTTCTCCATTCCTTTCCTCTCCTTCCCCCAATCATGGGCTTTCTGGAGTTTCCCAGACAGGAGTTACAGTAGTTGTGGTGGGGGGAAGTCACCGCCACTCATTTCAAATGAGTCACCACCCTGCAGAGCTGCCTGAGCAGTGGCACCTGCTATTCCTGGAAGAAATAAACACCACTCAGGCAAAACACTCCTGAGCCACTGAGCCGGTTTGAGAGCAGTCAGCCCAGAGTAAGGTGGAAGAGCACTCTCCATCCGGTTGGCACTGGGAGTACTACCTGCCCTAGGCACAGCTTTATGGCCTCCTCAGCTTCCTACCAGCCTTGCCCTCTAACGACAGCAATTTTGGGAGGCACTTTGACTGCTGCTCTTTGCTGATCTCATGTCCACAGGGAGCAACTGGCCTACTACCCAGGAATCTGGGACATGCTGATGTTGGGGGCTAGGACTTAGGGCTCTCAGCAGTAGGGTCTGTTGCCAGTGCAAAAGGAGAGGGAAGGAACTGTCAAATGCAGTATGGCTGGCTGGGCCTGGCAGATCAGGGCTGGAAGATATTACCTGCCGGGTCTGGCTGCCAAGGCAGTTAGTAATGATAGACACCCAGTCCCAGGGGCAGAAAGACAGGCTGTTTTCCTGAGATTCGGGAAGATGCCAGAGAGGGATGGAGTTGGGCTGGATTTGTCTTCAGGGGATTCCTAGGAATGTAAGGTCACGATTCCACTTGAAGTGATGCTCAGGCATCAACTAATCAGGTCTATGGGAACCGGCAGACTGGATCAGAACACAGGTCCACCTAGTCCAGTACTCTGTGTCTGACCATGGCTAGTGCCAGGTGGTCCCTGAAGGGAGCCATTACTGAATAAACTGCCCTTCCGCCCAAGAAGTGTCTGTCACCCTGGCTACTTTAGGTACTTACTTGACCACCACTACTATAAAGCACTCCACAGTCTATAAAGTAGCTGTGCTCCCAAAACTCCTGTGAGGCAGATGTAGAGCTGAGGTGCCAAAAGCAAGCGACTTGCCCAGGGTCACACAGGAGGTCTGTGGTAGAGCAGGTCTCCCAAGTCTTGGGCTAGTGTCCTAACCATTGGTCCATCCTTCCTAAAACCCTCAGTTAGTCCGACTGTTTCTTGAACAGGAAAGTTTATATCCCTTCCAAACTTCACAGTCTTTTAAAACCCCACCTAATGATCTCATTAGCTGAGCAAACACTTGTTCCCTTTGTGAATCCTGCTAATCACTGGCCACAATGATACCTTGTGGTGTGGAGTTCCACTGACTAATCAGGCTTTGTGTGAAACAAGAGTTCTGTGCATTGTTTTAAAATGTGCTGCCCTTCCATTTTGTTGGCCGGCCCCTGGTTCTTGTCCTGTGTGAGGTTAAATGTCTCTCTGCCAGTCATTATTTTCTATACCTTAATCGTTTCCCTTCTTATTCATCGCCTCTCTAAAAGCCCCAGTTTTTGCAATCTCTCTTCATGTGGTAGTTTCCTATGTCTCTAATCAATTCTGTCTCAGAATCCCACTGTTTCTGTTCTGTCCCTTTGGAGGTAGGGTCTCTAGAACAGCGCACAGTATTCCATGGGAGGGTGCCCTATTGTTTGACACGCTGGCCTTATAATAGTCTCAGTATAATTCTCCATCCCTTCCTCATGGACCCTATTGTATTGTTTGCTTTTTCCACTCCTGCATACTAAGCAGATGTCTCCATTGCACTGTCCACAATGATGCCTGTGTCTTTCTCCTGAGCTGATAATTAAAGCTGAGCCCAGCAATGTGCATGAGTTGTTCTTGCTGTGGCATTATTGCCACCGCCTGTTCCGTTCTGACCTCTTACCAGGAGGAGATTGAGCTCCCAAGTCTATCATATACAGCACTCCGCCTGCCTCTGCTCCACTAAGGAATCTCACTCCCACTTCTTGCCTCTGAATCAGGCTGCTTCAGCCTGAAGTGCTGTCAGCTTGGCATCTGCTTCGCTGCCAGCCCCTGCACTGAGCTGCCCTCACCACATTATGTGGGCAACCCTCCCTGCCTCATGAACGTTTGGGACCCTATTCCAATGCCCCCTAGCTGCACTAACAAGGCTGTAGCATCTTTCCTGTGATCCCCTCTATGCCCATCTGTATGCAGGACCCCAGCACACTCCTGCTTTGAGCCCCTCCTTCCTATGTGCTGTACGGGCAAAATCCCATGCACTCATGCACCTGACACAATCCTGCCTTGAGCCCTCCTGTCACCATGATCCTGTCCCACCATCTTCCACTGCACTAATGACCTTGCCCTGACCCCCATTTTCCCCATGATCTATGGATGACTGTCCCATGCCTCCTACCTGGACTAATGACCCTGCCCTGACCCCCATTTTCCCCATGATCTATGGATGACTGTCCCATACCTCATAGCTCGACTAATGACTCTGCCTGAGCCCCTTGTCTTCCCAGTGCACCCATCTGTTCCTGCCTCTCCATGTCATGGGGCAGCCCCACTTGGTCCTTCTCCCCTCCCATCCTGGGGCACCCGTGTGGAAGGGTAGAGTTCTAAGACAGAGATTCCATGCAGAATGAAACTGAATGGCTGCCTTAGAGCTTGAGAAGCCAGGAATGGGCAATGATAGGGCAGCACAGATTTCCCCTCTCAGGCTGGACAAGTATGGGTTATTCTGAGGGGGCTTGATCCTGCCTGGAGAAACTTCTGGGAGTTGCTGAGGACCCTCAGCTTCTATCAAGGTTTACTGAAGTTCATGAGAGTTGTGGGCACCCACCCTCTTGCAGGATCAAGCTCTGTGTGATGTCTCTCTCCATCATGTGGCCTGAAAGCAGGCTGGACAGATGTAGGAGCTATGATCACAGGTGTCGTTTTCTCAGATGCATTCAGCTGGAGCTCCAAGAAACCTAGCTCTGCATGGGTTGGCAAGACAGACCTTGCAATGTGGGGAGACAAACATGAGGGTTGGCAAGGGTTCTGTTTTTGCTGAAATCCCTAGTCCGAAAACAATCACAAGGAGACACTCTGTGTAGCAGCCTTTGGAGGAGTGTGTCCTGAGGCAAGGACAGTAGCTACTCAACAGCAAGAACAGGAGCAGCAGCACCACAGAAAGAAATACCAATGCATCCACAGAACTGTGGCCTCAGATCCCAGTAGAGCTCACACATCATGCAAGGTAGGAGTAGGACTGATTGGTATGCAGATGGGCACCTCCCTGGACATTGGATGTAAGGACTTGTATGGGAGATGTCCAGGAAATATAAATGTGCTTGCTGCAGAAGAACTGCTGGTGACTCAGTTGATGCCACATTTTCTTTACTGTACTTGTTCCAATGCTCAGCGATGCGAGGGGGCACGTTGCTGCAGGTCGCAGCATCTTTTGGCTGAGGTGTGATATACCAAGGCTCTGATCACATGTGGCCATTAAAGTTCCCTGGGCCTGACTCCGATATCCTGGTCAAACGCCCCTACAGGTTCTTGCATCCTGCCAAAATGAATTCCTAATTTACTTTCACTTAGAAACAATATTACCTTTCATTTTCTGATGCACACTGTTGTATAGTGTTGCTGTGTGCTGTTAAACAGTAATTGCATATCACTCCAGAGGTGGCTGCGTTTCAGTGGTGCAGGAAGTAATCAGCTTTGTGCAAGATTTTGTGAAATGTAATTCATTATCACTTGTAAAATGCTTTGGGATCTTTGGTGGAAAGGTGTTTTATAGCCCAAGGTGATGGTATTAATTATTACTTAATTGTGAATAATCCACAGTCTGGTTAAACAGTGGGTGGGAGGAGTTGGAAGCCATTATTAAGGGAAACAGTCTAGGGTGAAAAGAGACATTACAGGTGTGAGTCAAACTGAGAACAAATTGAAGTGGTTTCCAACAAGTTTTTCCAGAGGCAAAGAGAAGCAGAGAAGGCTCTTGTTCTGACTGTGGCAAGGGATTGCAAGGAGGAAGCAGGGAAGTGGTCATGAGTGTGGGAGGTTTGGGGAATGGGTGGTGGGCTCAGTGGTCTGTTTGCCACTTATGATACCCATCTGCTCAAGGGAGTGCTTCTTGTAGCATCTCAGAGGGCTTGATCTCTTGGAAGAAGCTGATCAGCCTTCATGTCAAAAGTGCTCTCCTTGCCACAGAGTGAGGTTTCTCCTCACAACCCTTTGTCCTCTTCTTGCTATGGAGCAAGATTTCTGCCCCCCACCCCCATGCCTTCCTCTCCCGTATCTTCCCTCCTCATGTAAAGAGGCTCTGTCTCTTTCCATCGCAGTCCAACCCATTGAGTGAGACTTCCCAGCCGTATTGCCTATACCCCACCCCGCCACCTGCCTGGCAGTGTGTGAATTTCTGATGCCCCCAGCATTCCTGGAAGGGAAGGGGTGGGAGGCTGTTTGATGATGGCTGTCCCCCTTCATTGTGTGAGTAAGCCCTGGGGTCATCAGCACCCCACACCTGTCCCCATATGGTAGAACCCCCTGTGTCCCTGGGCAGCCCTTTCCACTGCTCCTTTTGTGTCTGTGCTCCTCTGATCACCAGCTGCACTGACAGAGCCAAGCAGCCTGAGTGATGGCCCCTCAGGACATGGTGAATAAATAACCAAGCGCCTGCTGTTTTCTCAGAGGAGGGAGGAGCTCCTGAGTCTGGGATTAAAAGGTCTGTGTGTTTGAGCGGCAGGTGTCTGGATGGCAGGGCAGGAGAGTGGAAGGGAAGGTAACTCCTGAGGGTGCATGGTGCAGGGACAAAAGCTGGGCTGCTTAAAAATAAGATGAAATAACATCAAAAAGATTGTAGCCTGGAGCCCAGGTACAGGCAGCACAATGGCCCTGAACTTGCATGAATAGGACAGCCAAGAAGGGAGGGTGATGTGAGCTGGGGAAAATGGCCAGCAGAGAAGCAGACGAAGAGCAAGGCCACTGGCAATTCTGCCCAGCACTCTCCCACTCTGTCTCTTGCTGGGCAGTCAGGGAGGCCAAGGAGCTATTTCCATGAGCAAGTCACCTGATGTCCCCTGATGCAGCTATCCCCATGTGTGTCTGATTCCAATCCCGCCTCACAGCACCCTCTGCATGCCACCTCTGGGCCCTCCAAGCCAGAGAGCATACCAGCTGTTGCCATCTGCCGCAGCAGTGGTATGCAGGTGAATGAAAACAAGATTCGTGGCCTCATTTTGTACTGAGACTGAAGTCTCACATTTGAACCCAGGTCTTCTGAGCTCAAAGGCTCTTGTGTGAAACTGTTGCATCATGAGCTCCCACTGGCTTCCTGCTGGCTTTTCTTTCTACTCATCTCTCCTTTCCCCATCTATTGGTTGTAAAATTTCTCCTCTCCTGCTCTCAAGTGCTGGTACCTCCTGGAATTGCTCCCATGGTGGGGTTGGGGAGCAGGACAGAGATACCCCCTTACACACATACCCTACCCCCAGTCACCCAGGTGAGATCAGGTTACTAAAATCAAACCTGCCTTGGCTGCAGCTGGAGGAAGTGAGAGGTGGAGGCTCTCAGCCAGGAATATTTGCTGGCCAGGCCCAAGAACAGCACAGGCCAGTCTCAGTTTTGAGTCCAATGAAACATGGGGGATACCCCCTCCTCAGCCAGAAATAATAAATGTGGAAGGAGCTTGGGGCTGATTTCCATGGTCTGATCTCGCAGCCTTCAGCCTGCCAGGGCGAGAGAGAAGGAAATGAAGACAGATGTAGATAATATCGCTGCCACCCCAAGGCCCTAGGGGCTCAGCTACAATATGTATTATGGATGAATTCAGCAGGGGCAAGGCTTTCCAAGAGCAGACAGCAAAAAGGGACTGTGTTCAAAAGGCAAAGAGCCAGAGAAAGCTTAGAGCTGGGTGGCTTTGAAAATCCACCAACTGGCTCTGAGGGGCATGGCCATTCGTTCCCTAGGAGGTGGAGCAAAGATTTAAAGGCAGGTGCACAGACACCTACTGAATGGACGTAAGCCCCTTCTGCCATTGAGGGATGGATTAAGTCTGTCGGACCCTCACTTCCAAACAATGAGACTCTCTCTCTAACATCCCCTCAACATCCCCATCTCCTCTTAGGGCAGGTCCCTGCCCCGCCCAGCCCCTTCTTGGTTTTGTAGATTTTAAGGCGATAAGGGACCATTATGACTACCTAATCTGAGCTCCAGAATCACAGTCAGTGAAGTGTGACCACCAAGGCTATAATCCACATGTCTGGCACACTGCCCTCCTTCCCAGCAATTAATCCATAATCGAGATGGGGCTAGAACCTAGGAGTCTTGACCTCTAGTGGTAAAAGTGAGGAGTAGAAAACTTTCTCTCCCCATCCGATCTGTGGCTAGCACCTGAGTGTCCTGGACTCCAGCTTCACAGTTTACCCACTTATCTGCCCTGCTGCTGTCCATTGAGTGGGCTTAAGTCTATGGCATTTGACTGCAGACTGCAAAGACACTGTCTGAAGGAATGTCCTGCTTTGCCCACTGCAGGTGGGTCAGGCAGAGTTAGAATGTGGGATCCTGTGTCATTTGATCACTGCTGTTAGATGTGGCTGTGTGTGTGTGTGGCCTTCAAACCCTGACTCAGCCAAGGGAGCTCTGGATCTGGGCTGAAGACTTGAGGATTAGAAGACACCATGTGCTGGTAGTGGCAGAGATTGCCAGTGGGGCAAAGAGGAACAGGGAGAATATTGACTGGCTCCTTCTTAACGTCTCCCGTAATGAAACTCACTTTTCCTTGTTCAGCTTTTCTCATCTGTCCACTGTTCATCCCCATTGTCCTTATCCATCTCTCCACCAGCCTCTCGTATCTTTTCTCCCTTCCCCTCTTCCTGTCTCATGCAGTTTTTTCCCCACCTGCAGCTGGTCTTTCTCCCTCCCTGCCGGCGTCTTCCCCTTCCTACCTTTTTCCTTCCCCTGTATATCGATCCTCCTACCATGCACATCACCATGGTATCCGAGCACCTCTCTCTGATGTCTCGTTCACCCCCCTTCCTTCCCCCTCCCAGTCCCATCTGTCTTGTTTTTCCTGGGACATCTGTGCGATTGGCTCGTTAAGGACGTCAGGAAGCCAGACAGACGGGCACCCAGGTGAGATGGCCACCGATGCTGCAGGATAAGAGGGAGCGGAGGCAGGAAGGAGCGGGAGGGAGAGGTCACCTTGTATGGAGTTAATGAGGTTTAAAAGGGAAGTGGCAATTTCACAAGAGGAGAGAAAGCGGGTTGGCTGAAGAGCAGCTGGAGGGGGCATGGGAGTGTGTACAGCCCCCTGTACTCTCTGTGAGTGAGCTGGAGAGTGGGGCTTCTATTTGGAGAAGCCCAGGCTGCTGTGATGAGCCGGGGAGCTCGGTATCCCCTGCTGGCACTACAAGCAAAGCGTGCCAGGGTACATGAAGTGAAGGGCCAGGGAAGGGAGTCGCAGGGAAATACTGGAGAAAACCCAGCCTGACCTTCATAAGAGGCCTGGGCCTTTCCCACCCCCTGAGAATTCTGGTATCATCTGGGGGCTTGTGAAGCTGAAGCACCTTCACCAGGAGAAAGAGTGAAGTCCCCAAGCAAGCGGGAATCTGGGACTCCTGGGTCACCCTCTGCTGTTCACCTGGGGCACTTCTGTGTGCAGGAAGGGTGCTTCCAAAATGTGAAAAAGGTAGCAGCTGACCACCTCGCCGGGGGCTCACAGCACAGTCACCCCCTCTCCCCAGCCTGCAAGACTCCTTCAGGGGAGAGTTAATGGGCTGTGGGTTTCCCTGGGGCAGCATGAGGTGGCATCACCTGTTCTGACATCCATCATCATCACTGTGGGATGTTGCACAGAGGCTGCATGACTGGACCCTGACTTTACACAGTGGGACAGGTCCTTAGAGGTGGCATTCCTGACGCAAGGAATCAGGGGAGAGATGGGAGTGGGAAGAACTGGTGGCAACCAACTTTTCCATAGCAGAAAGGCAGGCCACTCTACGGGCCCTGGGTAAACAAGAACCTTTATCTGGGACAGGGCCCACGGGGCAAGGAGGAGGGGTTTCTTCTGGGATCGGGTGGGTGTCAAGTATTCCAGGAGTGGAAGCAGATGTGGCTGGGCAGCCCTGTGTTGTGGCTGTTCATTAATTGCCCCAAGACCCATAGAGATTTTGGGCAGCTGGGCACAAGTTAAGGCACCCATCAGGCCTTCCCTACTTAGTGCCAAAGGGCCAAACTGCCTCCTAGCATCCTTGGGATCAGGGGATGCAAACCACTTTGCCTCTGCACCCGCTCACCCCTATAGCTTTTCCCTGAGGGTACAGACAAGCTGTGCAGAGGTGTAACAGGGTGACTTGCCCTGTAAGGGCTAGAGGCCTGGGCCCAGTCAGCCCTAGCTACTAAGGAAGGGCATCTGAGCAGGGATCAGCTGGTTCCCTATAAAGAGTAGCAAGAAGCTGCAAAGGGGGATGCACAGGGAGGCTGGAAATGAGTAGCCTGATGCATCTGGGATCTAGTAGACTTCAGCAGAGGAACCTGGGATGTGGAGAGTGAAACCACAGGCAGGAAAGGCCTGGGAGAGGCCTGATGAGGTAAATGGAGGAACTTGAGAACTTTAGTTAGAATGTTTGTTAATGTAATAAACCAGAATCTGAGAAGGGCTGTGAATGGACATAAGGGGTTTGTTGAAGAAGCCTCTTGAAGAGGGAAACTGAGGCATGGGCTACTTGCAGGGCTGCCCTCTGGCCACAGGGGGGTGCCCAGGAGGTGGCCTGCCCAATAACAGGCAGTCCATACAGACTGTAATAAAGAAGAGATCTTGGTAATAGATAAGTCTTTATTTATGTGACATGGGTCAGTAGCCACTGACTTCAGTAGTTATTGCACCATGGACCAAGACTTTATTGTGGATGGGACATGTGTTACTGTCCATGGCTTTAGCTGGGACTGGGCACTGGGATGTTTGTCTGGGTGTCCCTTTAACCTCCTGCCCAGAATTGGTGCCCAAATTCTTTGACCATTGACAGCAGGTGATGGCAAGAATATGGTAGCTGGGTTTGGCAGATACTTTATTCCCATTCCTTTTGTCTATCTCTGCCTTCTCTCTCCTTCCCCACTAGAAGTGGGCTCCTGTTTGGAGCCTCTGCACACACCTTGGAGTGTGTGTTTTATTTGTAGTGCAGTTCTGGTTTCCCACATGGCTTCTGTGTATGGTTTTCTGGGGGCATTTTCCTTCCCCATCTGTGTCCTTGTGCCTGTGAGATTTTGGTAATGTGAGTAACTGAATGGTGGCAGTGTGGGAAGAGTCTCCTTCTTTCAAGGGTGCTTCTGCAAGGTCATTTTGGTGACATGTTGTTTTGCATTGGTGTGGATGGAAAATTGCTCCAAGTGGCTGGTCCTAGAAGGAATGAATTTGGTGAGCAAGGGAAGATCTGGTGGTACCTATGAGGTTGACTCGTTGCAGGGGAAGAAAGGCTTGAAGTTGGCAGCAGATCCTCCCTTTGCACTTCTTTAGTAGCTCTTCTCTCTCCCACTGGGGAATACTCTTGTCCAAAATGATGTGAGGATCCCAGATCCCCCAAGCCTGTTGTGGAGAAAGCCAGCGCTTTTCATGGTTTGGCGAGAGCGTTTCAGCTGTGTCTGAGGAGTCACTGAGACACAGTTGGACATTGCTGCTGATCCATTTGCTTCTGGCTGGGTCCTCTGTGATTCAGAACTTCATGCAGTGTCATTGTGACATCTTAATCATCAGTGAGCTGGGCAGCTGAGAAGCGAAGTTTATTTGAGCTTCTTTCCTGGGCCAAGAACAAGATGCATGGTTCTCCTGTTGCTAATCCAATTCCCCAAGAAGTAGTAGCTAGGTTGATGGAAGAATTCTCCCACCTACTTTGCACTTTCTACACCAGGGATTAGGTTGGTTATAACATCTCTGGAGAGGTACCACCACTCAGGAAGCTTCATATATGCTGGTTCAAACTGGTTTCTCCCGAGACCAACAGCCAAAGAAGGACTTTTGGGTCAATAGCATAAGTTTTAACTCACTTGAGCCTTCGTTCTGGTTCCTGAACTATAGACTGATGTGAACATATAACCACAGGGAAAACCCAGCTGTGGGGTTTGAAGGACTGATACATACAGAGCCCTATGCTGGCGTTGGGGTGCCCGCTGGTAAGCTTTTTTAGCATGCGTGCAGTTGCTTTTATGGGTCTTGGGTGCTTTCTCTGTAATGCTTTTACCTTCAGAATAAATGTGCTTGCTTAGAAGGAGCTGTGTGGCAATGGATAACTGCTGGCAATACACTGGCCATAGCCCACAGAGAAAGTACAGTGTGGACACAGGTCTATTCAGGCAGTCTGGCTTGCTGGGGACAGCACAGGGTGGGCAGTGAACTGCTCATGCTCAGAAAGAGTGTAACGGGGATCTCTGCCCAGGAGAGGTGATGGCTGGAAGCCAGAAACCTTTAAGTGCATTTCCTCAAGGGACCACAGAGGGGCACAATACAGATGCAGTTACCCTTAAAACCTCCGTTCTCTGCTGCTCTTGCTGCTGCTTTTCCACTGTTGCGGTTGATTGTCGTGGGGATTTCAGTAAGCATTAGCACATTGGCTCTGATGGGCTGGCGCATGTGTTCCTGGAACCAATGGATTCTCTGGGCTTTAATCCAGGCTCTAGACGAGCCCCCTTATCTGCAGCCATGAACTTGCTCCTGTCTGCGGGTAAGCTCTGGATAGTTCAGCTTCTCCGGTCAGGGGTCCCGCCCATTGCCTCATCCATTCCAGTGCAGGATCTGTTCCACACATATACCAGCAATATTTCTAGTCTATTTCCCCATGATCTTGGAGACTCCTGAGTCCTACAGGCTTCTCTGGTCCTGTTGCTGGTGCTGAGCAGTATCTGACCCTCAGCCCTTCATGGTGGGACTGATAGACAGCATTGGTGGTGGGAGGCATTCGACTCCTCAGTCCTCCCTGTATCTTTTGTTACTTCTTGGGCCTGGAAACTGCTGGGATTTAACTCCTACCCTCCTAAAGGTCACCCACATAAATAGTGCGTAGGGTAAATAAAATGCTTTTGAGATGAGAAACTCACCAGTGACCGCCTCCCTGCCAAGTCTAAGGGGCTGTCCTCCATATTCAGCTCCTTGACCCTCTCCTCCAGCGGTTTCCTGAATGCATCTTTTCCTGGCTCCTCTCTTCCATGTTCCCATCGATGGATGGATCCTCTTCTTCTCCCTCTCAGTACTGTTTCCCAGGAGTCTGCCATTCATCACTACCATTTCCCTCTACACTCATGTCACCCTCTCTTGTCATCTCTACACAGACCACTCTCAGATCTGTGTTTGCAGCCTTGTATGCCCTCTCTCTCTCTCTGTGGGCAACATCTCTGTCTCTCTCCAGACATCCCCATGGATGACCTACTGGTTCTTCAAACTGAACTCTCTTATTTCTTCACCAGCACTGCCCACTCCACCCTCCTGCCCGTTGCTCAAGCCTGTACCTTGACAACTCCCTTTCCTTCTTTCCTCACATCCAGGCTTTCCCCAAACCCTGCCACTCTCCCTCTAACATCATCCCTTCCTTTCCCTGCTGCTTGTTCCGCCTTTGTTTCCCCACCTCTAGAAATGGTTGGCTTGATGGTGGGGCCACAACATGTGCCCCTGGTAAACACAGTTCCCTCTTATCAGGGCTCTTGGTGAGACTCCCCTGGTGCCTGCAGCAGCCTCTTGGTTTTGAGCTATTATGAGTCTCTCATTCCCACTCCAAGCTCTTGAGATTGGCTGGCTCAGGGTGGTTGATTGATTAGCAGCTGGTACTGTTGGTTTTTAAAGACCTGGCTGTCCTCCTGACACACTCCTCTTGGAGTCTTTGTGACCACCCTTCAGAGTTCCTGCCATCTCGTCTTGGATCTGTTGTGGATCATGCCTTTCTGGAGGTGGGGTCTTGTGGGGCAATGTCTACGCTGTGTCTGTGGGGCCCGGGCTGATGGGCTGGTTGTTCCCTAGTCTGTGCACTGTAATTCTGGGTTGCAATTGCTTGAGTTGGATCTTGTAACTCTGCTAACACATCCATACTGCACTGTGCAGATGTTCTGACTCAGGTCTGCGGCTTGAGCAGTGTCTGTGTCCACACTGCAAACTGACAGGGCTTGGACCCAAGTCTTAGTGGGACGGACTCAAGCTCTTGACCCTTCCTAGGATCTGAGTCTTCAGTACTTACTGACCCATGTCAGGATGAATGGATGGAAGGAAGGGGGGTTTGGCCTCTAACCTGAGTCATGTCCTGGGTTTAGCATGCAGGATAGATATGCCCAGGGTATGCAACTTACCAGGGCTGCAGACTGGGAACTGTGCCTTTTTCCAGGTTGGGGCATGGGGTAGGAGCTAGATTTGTATAAGGCTGGTGGCCACTGAATTCATGGGAAACAGCCCGTGATCAGAACTGAGCTGTAGTTTTGCCTTTGTGAAACATATCACTGGGAAAGTCCCTGCCAGTTTGGTGAGCGGGACACGTAGCAGGCCCAGTAGAGAGAGAGAGAGGGACAAGGAGGTAAAGGAACCAGGTGAGAGCTCATCAGAACTAGCTCCCTTCACCATGGCCTGGGAGAGACTGAGGCTAGGGTACCTGAGAGTTCCCTGCAGGCTCAGCATCCTCAGCCCATTCCCTATAGTGCCCTCTGCTGGGAGAGGCAGGAGCGGTGTGGCCCCGAAGCTGTTTTCTCCCCTCATCAGCTCTCCTGTGTGAGTCTGGAAGTGTGTCACTTTCTGTCTCTCTTTCACTGTCACCGCAATGCTGTGTGAATAACGGAAGGCCCGGGAGTCAGAATGGAGAAGTGATTTTAGATGGTGGCACATCTCCCTTCCCTCTCTCACCGCCCTAAAATGGAAGCAGCTCTGGAAGTGGGGGTGTTCCACCTGCTGGAAGGTAGCGGCTGCCTCTGAAAAAGTGCTGAAATGGCAATGCCAATGTGTGAAGCCATAACATCAGATGGCGCAAACATGTTGCCTGCTGGGGCAGATGAAGGGTGCACCAAATGTTTAACAGCAGCCTGGGCAAGCCAGCTGGGAGAATGGCGGGCGGTGGTACCGTGCATGATTCCTCATACCTCTCTCACTGTGTCCCTGCTGGCTCCGTCTCCCCTGCCAGGGCCATACATGCAAGGCCTGCAGGGGACAAAATAGTACAAGCCAAACAAGATTCCCTGCTGGCTTCCAGTCTTGGTGCACAGCTGCATGCAGAGACGGTAATAGAGCGAAGGCCTTCGCTGCAGCCAAGGAGAGATTCCATCCTCTACCCTGGCAGACCTCAGGGATTTCTCTCCCTTTGTTACAGGGACAGGCCAATCTGGGGTGTGTGTCCCTTGCTGCTTAGGAGACAGCCCCTAGGACAGAGGTGTCAAACTCATTTGCTATGGTGGATAAGATTTGACTTAAATGTACTTCAAGTGGGCTGTAAATACCATAAATAGAAATACTATGCTACTTTCGTGGCATCATGGTGTACTGTGTATGCGAAACTGCGCTCTGTGAGACACCTCTCTCTCTCTCAAGGGGAGAGTGTGGTCTCGTGGAGGGCAGTCTTCCTTACCCAGCGATCCGTGATGTCGTGAGACCTGACACTCTTGCGGCATTGCAGAGAGCTGGATATGCAAGACCACTCTCTCTCTGTTTGGGAGAGTGTGTGATCTCGCAGAGCACAGTCATGGTCCATATGGAAGAGGTTTGTGGGCCCCATTTGGCCCGTGAGCTGCATGTTTGACACCCCTGCGTCTAGGGTCAGATCTCCGTATGTACTTTCAATAGTGGGAACTGAGCCTTCACCCTGATTAGGTGCTAGCCCAGCTGGAAGTACTGCCACCCCTATGCACACTGGGGCTGGTGGGTGGGCAGGAGAGCAAATGGGCAGGGTGGTGGAATGGGTGGACTGATGTGTGTGAGCAAATCCATTACAAGTGGAATCCATTTACACTAGTAACTGTCTTCATCCAAAGTCTGATCCTTTTTCTGTTTAAGACCAAAGAAACTCACACCCAGGGCAAGAGGAAAAGTCAAGAAAGATGATGACTGCTTGCAGCTGAGAAGAATCTCAGGCAAAGCACTCAGTACCCACCATCTTATTAACCATTCTTGACACCTAGCAGGCTGTGCAGGACAGGGCTAAATGATTGTTTATCCAAGAAAATGTTAAGAGGAGATTTGAAGTTCCTAGATGGGAAGATATTTCTGATAGTAGATGGCTCTTTAATCCAGACAAAAAAGGCAAAACATGATCTAGTGCTTGGTAGCCAAAGCTAGGCAAATTCAAGCTAGAAATAAGGCAGAAATTTTGAACAGTGAGGGTAATTAACTGTTGGAAGAGCTTCCCTGGGGGTGTGTTGGATTGTCCTTCATTTGAAGTCTTCAAGACAAGACTGGGTGTCTTTCCAAAAGACACTCAAACAGATGTTATGGACTTGATGCGGAAATTACTGGATGAGATTCCTACCATCCTGTGTAATGCAGGAGGTTGGACCAGATGACCAGAATGATCCTTTCTGACTTTAGCATCTATGAGTCTGTGAATATGTCCATGAATTTCCTCTCCTCATCTGGTCTGAATAGATCATTCATCAGGGTTGGGGGAACAGATTAGTGATCCCAAGAGGTGATGGGGGCAGTAACAGGCATGATAGTGAGGAGCACTTTGTTTTTCCCCCCTTGCAAGCTCTTTCCTGAAACAAGTAGCCAAGTGCCCTGCCATGGTAGTATCCAAAAGTGCTGGCAACATGGTGTCATCTCAGTTACCCGTTCAGAACACATTTCTGGTGGTTCCACTTGTGGATGCTTCCTTTTGCTTCCGTCACGCTACCTATTGTGTCGCTAACTCTGTGTCCGGGCTCACCAGTCAACTCTCTGATCTGCGTTCTTCCCATTTCCACACAGTCTTTTGTCTCCAACATGTGCTCGTTATGCAACGTGCGAAAAGGTTCCCCGGGACCTTAGTTACTTTTTGCCAGCTTCAGGCAATTCTGCCTAGGCTACAGCCCTTGGCAAGCAGTAGTCCCTGTGTACTAAAACCAATAGAACAGTTGGAGTCTCTCTGGCAAAAAGCAGCTATTAAAACTTTAGAAGCTTCTGAAAAGTAGGAGGAAATGGTGGCCAGGGGATTCTGTGAGAGAAGCAGCAGGATAGCTCTCCATGCGCATCCTCTGTAGACCCTAGCAGAGGGAGTACGGCAGGGAAAGGGAGTCCTATGGCTGGACTGGTCATTGCCTTCTGATTATTATCACTTTCAAGAATGGCCCCTTTTGGGCTGCTGTAGCCAAGTGTAAATTAGAGCAGCCCCAATACTGTTCTAGTTTGTGTGGGGGACGAAGCAGGCTTGACCCCCTTCTGTTTCTGTGCTGAGTGTAACTTAACTGGAAAGGAGGAGCTGGTGGCATGCCAGCGATGGGAGAAATCGAAAGCTCTGGGCTTACTGGAGAGTAGGAAGGGGCCATAGCTCCCAACTCAAGAGGGAAAGTGCCCCTAAAATACTGAAACAGCCATCAGTCTAAATCTGGATTTGAAGGTGCCTTATTCTTGGCAGGCAGATGCTGTTACAGGCTCTGTTATCATGGCTTACAGAAACATTCTGCTGCATGCACTCCTTGCTGCAAACAGATGGATCGTACGGCATTGGAAATCGATGCCTGGGCTGTATAGACCTTGCTGGTATGGAGGGTTAGATGAGCTGGCCAGCCTCAGAAGAGGAATGCATCAAGTAGAGAGAATCCCATGCTGTTGTATGCTGATCCAGATCACCATTGTCCCCTACAGCCAGGAATCAGAACTGCTCAGCTGCGTGTCATAGGCCCTTATACTGCTAATGTTTACACGAGAATCTTTTTTAACTCAAGTGACAGGGTCTTTGGGAGCAGGAGTGGAGCTCTAGCCGGGCTGGCTTTCTGTGTACGGTTCTAAGCTGCCCTGGCAGTGTAGGCAGAGCTGTGAAATCCTAGCCGGACACAGCTTTTTTACAGTAGCCTCCAGTGTGTGTGTCCCTGGAGCCTGGCTATGCTGTTAGTCTTTAGCGAGAGTGAAAGCCATTCAACACAGCACTGACTGTGCCTAGCATATATCACCTCGCTCTTATCTCGCCATTTAATCAGCAGATCTCGAAGCGCTTTAAAGGAAGGTCAGGATCACTAGCTCCACAGGGGGGCAGGATGTGGCTTGCCCCAGGTCACCCAGCTGGCCAGTGGCAGAGCTGAGAACAGACCTGAATTTTCCCTGAGTCCCCAACCACCAGTGCATGTTGTAGCCACACTGCCTGTGCTTTATGTCCCCAGTGTATTGCGCAGTATCAGGCCCCATGCAATTATCTAGTGCCAGATACGTCAGGCCCTTATTTAGGTGTCTCAATGGGAGCTGAGCTGTTTTGAAGCCCTGGCCCTACTTGCCGGTGCTGAGCCCTTGAAATCTGGCCTTGAGCTCTTTGTGGATCTGGCGCCATTGTTTGCAAAGTCTGTCTGCTTCCAGCACATGCTTCTCATTGTCCTTGCACTCCTGAGTGTGAGGACCGGTGACAATATTACTGGATGATTGCAGACTGTTACCATCCTTCCCACTCCATTCATGCTGCTGCAACCCCAGGGCTAGGAAGGGAGCGAGGAGAGGGGGCAGCCTGCTCCCTGGGGTATGTAGGCAAAAATGTGGGAGAACATCTGCCTGGCAAGGCATACTGGGGAGGAGACCAGCTGGCCTGGGATCTGAGAGTGAGGGGGCACAGGGAGTTGACCTGTGATGTAGGGAGGAAGGCGGAGGGCTGTGTGTGGTAAGCAGAGGCTATTCCAAACGGGACTGGCCATAGGATGTCTGGGAGTGCAGAGGAGCAGGACCCTGGCACAGCGTGAGCTTGGCAGCTTGCAAACAGGCATAGGAATCAGGCTGGGACCCAGGGACCCCATGTGTGTATGGAAGGGAGGGGCTCTGGGCATGGAAGGGGAATGTGTCCCTGGGCCGCATGGCTGCCTCTGGCTGCCCTTTAATGAGCGTAGCATCATGGGATCACCGCCTCTGTCCTGCAATCAGTGCTGCTGAGGCCAGCTGGGGGCTTGGCTGGCTGCCTGCCCCTGTTGACAGGTACTTGAGCCCAGACCAGGTTCTTTCCTTATTTCCTCTGCCCCAGGTGCCATCAACAAGTGGAAGCTGCTGTCCGGCTGCACTGGTAATCATGAGTCTATGCCAGCCCCCTGCCAGCAGAGCTCTGAGTCCCATGATCCCTTTGGCCCAGTGGAAACCGGGCACTAGGGCACTCTGGAAATTTGTGCCCACAGCTCATTCCCTCACTCCTCCTCAAGCACCCCTTCTGACACCTGTGGAGAGTTGGGGGCGGGGGGGGGATAAGGAGAATCCTTGGCTGGAGAACGGGGTCAGCTTCTGCTCTTGCTTTGTCGGTAAGTCAGCATGTGACCAGTACCTCCCTTTGCCTCGGTTTCCCCATCCTGTTAAAGAGGGACACTAATCTGTAACAACTCTTGCCACCCAGTGCTTTGCAGTTGTTCCTGTGTTGTGGCAACCCATTATGTGCCAGCTGGGTACAGTTCGCTGTTACAAAAGCACAGGCGCATGGACCTACCCTCTTGAACGAGAATCTCTTTTCTGGAAGCAGCATAGGGACTTGAACATGTAGGGAGTTGTTCCACTTCCATCCAGTAGGGGGCAGTGGTGCCAGCCATTTTATTACCCCATTTGCCTGTTTCCCAGGGTTGCTGTGAAGTTTAACACACCACCACCACCACCCCCAGTATGGGGTTGAGGGCAGCTGCTCCCATCCAAAGCCTTGCTACCCGGGAAGATTGTGCAGGCCAAGGCTTTGTCCAGAATTAATGTGGGAGATAATGCCATGCTGGGCTCTGGAGCTAGGTGGGCTCTGCTGGTTTCTGTGAAGCCAAGGGTATTGTTGGGGCAAGCTCCCTCAATCTCTTCCAGACTAAGTGCGTGAAGTGGTGCCATTCACCAAGAACGGCTGCAGGCTGGTAAGGAGAGCGCCCTGGTATGGAGCCACCTGGGGGAGCAGGCTGCTTTCTCTGCTGGGGCCGTGGGCAGCGGTCATGTGGGTCACTTACTGTATAGTGCCAGCTCCGGGTTGGCTGTGGGAGTGGCACTGGGCACTGATTTCTCTGGGCTAAATGCTCCTCCATTCCTGCTTGACTCCAGTGACATCAAAGCTGCCCCTGGTGCCTCCAAGTGAAGGTTGATGGGGTTGTTTCTCTGACTCTACCTGGGCTCCTCCTTCCCGCTACCTGGTACCTTAGGGGGTCAGGGCTGAGCAGAAACTCGGCAGTGACCCCGGAATCAGAGCAGCACTCTGAAAACCCTTCTGTGATTTAAGTGAAAACTGGAAGGCACCCCAGAGCTAAGGAGGGGACTAGTTAGTGTGACGTCAGGCTCCCTTCTGATGAGTGGCATGGCTGGGTCACAAGGTGTCCTTGTGCTGTGACGAATGTGCTCTCTGTGCCCCAGATGCAGCAAAGGAGCCTCGTCCTCAGCCAAAGCAGCTAGTTTGCATTATCTGACCATGTCCATGCAGCACAGAGATTTTTGCATGGGCCATGATTGGGAATCAGGACTGGTGTTTGTCTGACTTGTTAGCATAGGGGGAGCGTGGCGGTTGCACAGCTGAGAGGGAGAAGAGAGAGCTGGGTGTGTAGAGAGATGGGTAGATGGACAGGCAGATACACAGATTGACCCACTCTTCAGGGTGACAAAGCAGGACACCTGATGCAGGACAGAGGGGTGCAAAGGGGGGAGCATTCATGGGAGCCCTGGTGAGGGAGGTGACCCCCAGAGGTTTTGGGCAGCTGGGTGGAGGAGGCAGACAGAAAGGCTAGCAGTTATCCCCTCTTCCTCTCCCCATGCCCTCTTTTCTCCCAGTGCCCTTGGATGCAGTCATCATGGTCCTATTTCCCAGGCTCTATCACTTTTCTCTGCGCTCCCTTGTCTCTGCACTTGTCTCCCTTACTTGTTTTTTTTTTTTTTTCTCTTCCCTTCAATTATCAAGCTTGTCTTTCTTCTTCTGCTCGCTCCCTTCATTTGGTCTTCATCCCCTGTCTGTCCGGGGTTTGCTTCCACCTCCACCCAAGGGAAGGCTCCTGCCTTCTCCAGTCCTCTTGATTGTGAGACAAACAGGAAAGTCTCATCCCATCCCCAGGAGAACATCCCTGCTGGGCAGCACCTGGGAAGGTCAGTCCCCAGCCTTGTGAGCCCCCTGAGCATACATTTTCTAGTAGGGCACCTGTGTTCCACATTGCTGCTACAGCTGCCCTACTGCCTGCATCCCTTTGGCTTTGGAGCTGCCTTTGAAATTACCTGAACAGTAGCAACAGGCTGTTGGAAGGGATGTGCAGGAGCTGATGCCAGGCTTCCTGTTGGACTGCCAGCTGCCTTGTCAGCCTGCCTCGCTTCCTCTCGCTTCCGCAACAGGCACAGGGCCCTGGGGTGGGGTATGCATTCTCTGCAAAGATCCATGTTAGTGGTCAGTGCCTGCCTTGGGGTCTCTGCCCTGCCTAGAATCCAAGGAGAGTCCTGTTGGGACTGGCTTGGGTGGTGCCAGCCTCCTGCAAGATCACTGCCCAGCCTGGCCCCATCACAGGGCCTACAGAAGCCTCCCTCCAGCTCAGTTCAGGTGCGTGGCAGCTAGTTAGCAGAGTGGCGTGTCTTGCAGCTGGTAGCAGGAAGGTCTGGAAGAAATGGCCCATGGGCCGGGTGGGGCCGTGTTGTGTCCTGGCTGATGATTGCTCTGGGTGTGGCTGGTTAGAAGTACTCTCGTGATCTCTCTTGGTATGTGTGTGTGTACGGGAGTGTGCGTCAGACTGGGTTGTTGCGTAGATGTCTTCAGTGTATTCAGTGGGCGCCTTGTGTAGGGTTGGGTTAGCTATGCGTGGGTGTGGGTTAGCTATGTGTAGCTTTGTGTGGGTGTATGTGGAGGAGTTGCACGGATGTCCATGTGCTGTGCCCCGCTGTGTGCATAGATGAGTGTGTCTTTGAACAGGTTAAAATCAGTGTGGTCTGCTGGGTGTGAGTGGCCATTGGATGGGAGGGCAGGGGATTGATTGTGAGTTTGCTCTGTGGGGTATTACTTTGTGTAGCTATATATAAGCATACTCTGCCTGGGTATGTGTGTTGCCCAGAGGTGTGTGTGTGATTGCCTCAGGTGTGTATAACTGTTTGAGTGCTGTGTGTGTATTGTATGAGGTTGTGTTGCTTTATGGAGGTATGGAATGAGTGCCCTCTGTGTATAGGTGTATTGTATAGGGGTGTGTAGGTTGTCTTAAATATCTCTATGTGGGTTGGTTTGTATAGCTGTATGAAGAAATGAGCATCTTGTTTGGGTGTGTGTGGAGTGGTTGGTGTGCAATGATTGCTGTGTGGGGTGTGTGTGTGTTGGGTAGTGAGACGTAGGGGTGTGTTGTGAGTGCAGTGTGTGGGTGCGTATATTGGGTAGTGGTGCCTATAAACCAGCTATAAGCAAACAGGGTGTGGCTGTGATCTCAGTGGTGTGTTGGGATCTGCAAACACTGAACTATGATTCATTTATTTTTGGGTATCTCAGTAAAGTCAACAGACAGCGACCTGGGGCTTGGCTCCCATTTCCCGGGCAGGTGGCTGTGTGTGGCAGGTGGGGACTGAAGCCCATATGCTGCAGCTGTGTGTATACAGGGTTTCAATAATCTTTGCAAAACCAGGTGGCCTGAGGAGGGGAATGTTTGGAGCCAATCTGATGGCTGCACTGCCTTCTCTCACTCACTCTTCTTCCTCCTCCCTGCGCTGGTAACTCTCTGGACTGGATCCCAGCCGGAGCTGACCAAGTCTGCCATGGTTATTGCTGGGCAGCCCTCACACGCTGAGAGGAAGGGAAGGCTGGAGGGGCGGGGCACCGCTGTGGTAACCAGGGTGGAAAGGCCTCGCCTTGGACAGCTGTGCTGCTGGGACGTTTGCTGGTGCAGTCGTCTTGGGATGGGGTGGGGAGACATGCACTGACAGGGCTGCGAGCGGGATACTGAGAGACTCCAGGCTGGTTTCTTCTCGCGCCAATCGGGAGGCGCTGTACCAGAGTCAGTGGAGCTCAGCAGTGCTGCAGCAGGAGAATCAGGCCCGACAGCTTGTAAGCTCACAAAGACTTGGCTTGGCACCAATTTCAGCAAGTTGGCTGCTTGCCCTGTGGGTTCTCAGCTGGGGGGGCTGTCACCAGTGAACTGGGGGGGGGGGGGGGGAGGGGGCAGGTCCTGTCTCCAGCTGTGGTGAAGGGGATTTGCTTAGTCACTTGTAACCCCATCCCACTTAGAGCCCCATGCTCCATAAGCCACTGCACTGATTCCTAGAGCACCTTCTGCACAGCCGCATGGGGCTGAATGCCACCTCTGTCTCTCTGAGATGGCTTCCTGGCTTCTCTCACCATGCTCCCCTTTCAGTAGGCCCACAGGATTCTGGGGCACGCCTGCAGTGGACAATGGCTGAGTGGTGGGGATTACGTAGTAAGAGCTGGTGCCCCTGAGCTCTGCCTTCCAATATTTACTGGCTGTGATGCTGCCTTCTTCCAGCCTCACGGCTGAGAACCTCACCAGGACCGTCCCTTTCCCCGTGTCAGGCCAGGGCTCGTTGAAAACCTGCTCCCCACAGAGCTTTTGATGAGATTTCTCTGGAGGCCAGCCTCTCTGCCTGTTGGCCCCTGAGCCAAGCTGAGTTGATTTCAGTCCATTTGCAGAGCTGTCCACCAGCAGCTCAGAGTTTGGGTGACCTCTGTTTCAGCTTGCCAGACACTCACTCTCTGGTGCCTGCAGCTGCGTCACCTTGGGCTGTGATCTTGTCATCTCTCATAAGCTAAACAGGGTTAAGATGGGGGTCAGTGCTTGGACAGAAGAGCCCGAGGGGGAACCCAAGTGCTTGAGGCAGTGGTGCTGCTGGCTCAGAGTCAAGGGGGGGGGGGGGAACGGAGGGGGGGCTGTGCTGCTCCGTATCACTGAGGACTTAACCCTTTGTGGTTCTTAAAGATACTGGGCTCTGCTATACTTTAACTCTGCTGTCCGAGCCAAACTCTGCAGAAGTTTCAGATCCGGAAGCCCTTCATTCTCTTTCTTAAAGGTGGATGCATACTACTGTGTTCTATCCCGGGGAGATGTTGCCATCTGTGCGATGTTTCATCTTTCTGTGCAGGAACCTGGAATGTCTGAGTTGCAGGGAGGGAGGGAGAGAGAATTCTTTGCAAAACTTTGTGCATCATTTCCACACACCCATCTCCTGAAGCCAGGCTCTCTGTTCCTGAGGGTAAATTACTCGTTATTGACAAGGTCCTAGAATTTGAAGGGTGGCTCAGCAGATCATCTCTTTATTGATAGATCTGTGGAGGGAACTAAAAATCCATCTCCATGGGCGTGTTGGGTGCACAAGGAATCCTTGGAATGGGATTCCTCTGCACAGCCAGCCCCAAGAGAACAGAGCCTGTCCAGGCTGCAGAGTGGCTAAAGGGGGGGAAAGGCCCTAATGATCTGAGGCTCTAATGCAGTTTTTGAAGAACTAACTGGAAGAGCCTCCAAGAGGAGCAAGTCATTCCATGGCTATGGGGCTATTAATCTGGAAACTCCCAATATTCTAATCAAAAGCTCTGGCTTCAAATTCAGTCCCCTGGGAAATGAGGGGGCCAAGATTTGGTCTCTGCCTAGCAACTGCCTCCATTCATCACAGAATATGGACCAGGGGCCCTGGCGGAGTCCCTGGCTGGGACAGTTCACAGTCAGGAACTAGTGGTTGAGATGAATCCCTGACAAGTAGCCTGCCCCTGTACTCAGAGTCCAGGGGACAGGCATCAGCATACCTGGGCTCAATCTCTGGATGGTGACTTCCCTGGGATAGTCACTTGGGGCAGAGATTCCATGCCCAGATGGTAAAGGACAGGAGCCATCAGTCCTATTTCAGTCCCTGTCTGATAAAGTCCAAAGATAGTAGCCAGGGTACCTGGTTCAGTCTCCAGCTGGGAACTGTCATCACAGATATCAGTCCTGACAGGCAACCCCCGTCTCCCTCCCCTTGTGCACTTCTGAATGTGGCAGAGGTCCTGGGATGTCAGGATGCAATACCTAATGGGGAGAGCCCCCAGAAGGCAAGCTGCACTGAGGGGATCTCAGCACTCCGCTAACCAGTCCTCTGTTCAGCCAATAGAGCTGGTATTTCAGTGGCAGGGGTAGGAAGCAAGCTCTGTGTAGCTGGGTAACTGATGGAGAGAAATTCTCTAAAGAAATTGCATGTGCCTGTGCATAGGTGTGATTGTCCCAGGGGGCGCAGGAGGAGTGGTGGGTGTATACTAGCCCTTGCTGAGGATCACTGCCTGACATGTGATGGGGTCAGCCATCTAGCCCGTAACAGCCAGAGAGCAGAGTGGAAGGACTGAAAGGAGGCTGCCCTGGGTGAGGTGCACTCAGAGCATGGGAGAGTTACAAGAGGCCATAATCAGAGAGCTTTCAGTCATGTGGATGCCAGGCTCAGAGCCAGGACAGGCCACTGCCCGAGCATATAGGCACTGGGCACCTGGTGTGTGCTGGAACTGTTAATAAAGACAGGGCGACCTGGGTGTGTGCATGGAGCAGGGTGTGTATGTGTGTGAGAGAGGAGGGCTGTTAATATAAATGGGGGAGGGGGTGTGCCAGGGGGAGGGGGTGTCATACTGTTATTCAGTGTGGAGAGCACCTACAGGAGGAGGTACTGCAAGCCAGTCATGCTCATTCAGGGAGATGACACAGGGAGGGGCCTGTTCTAGGCTGGAGATACAGAGGAGAAATAGGGGGTAGAGATTTCCTTGTGCCCCTGAGAAAGGTGGGTGGAGAATTCCAGCTCCTGGCAGAGAAGAGGGTTGGGCTGAGAGTCACTAGGTTTTGGGGTGTACTGTGAAGAGGCAAGAGTGTGAGAGGAGCGTGTCCAGTGTAAGTCTTAACCCTGCCATGCTGCCCCTGTGCGATCAGTCCCAGCAGAGGGAAAGCAAACAAACTCTGCCTAATAGTCCCACTGACAAATGTGCATCAGTGGACGGAGCACCAGTGGTGGTTGTTCCATCCAGCCCTGGCTCTGCTGGCTCAGCATTTGACTGAGACCATGTAAAACCTTCTGGCCTTCTCCCTCTGTTGACTTCCAGGGCTTTCGATCATCAGACAAGCTGGGGAGGAATGAAGATGTGAGCGAAGCAGCCTTGGCCTGCTCTGGGCTGATCTCTGGAGTGCTTTAGGCCTGAGCCCTTGCTGCTGTACATGGCCTTTCGCTGATGAGCTGACACATGCCCTGATGTCCCTGTCACTCCAGCGCTCCTCCCGTGCTGTACCTGTTGCCTCCTCAGAGACCTGCCAAAGCACATTGGCCTCTACGTAGCTGCCAGTGAACTGGAGAGTCTGTGCACAGGCAGGAACAGGACAGCTGGCCCTTGTAAATGGATCTTAAGTGCTGCGTTCCATGCAGTCACCTCTCTCCTCTGCTTATTTAGGTGCCTTTAAAGGGCAGCAATATTTGTGGGAGGATGGATGGTGAGGCATACAGATATCCTCCAGATGTATGGAGGAGGGATGGTCATGGCCCCTCTTTGTGCCTCTGTTTCCCCTCCTGCCCTTTGTCCATCTGGTCTAGCAGGGTTGTAAGTGTGTTAAGGGTCACCTAACACTATGTGGCCCTGATTTCAATTGGAGACTAGTCTAGACACTAGCATAACAAAATATAACTTGCATCAGCACAGCACCACCTAGCCAGAGCACAGCTTCAGATCAGACTTATGTGGAAGAGTGCCCCTTGCGGAATCAAACACCACCACTGTCTTATGTGCCCAGGGATTTTCCTTGGCCGTTTCCCATCCAAGCACTGACCAGGCCAAGCCCTGTTTAGCTTGAGGCTCAACAAGCTGATCATAATAATGTTTAGTGCTTGGTAATGCTTTCCCACTTCAGCTCTCTGGGCGCCTTTAAACATTCTTCAAGCTGCATTTTGGTAACAGGCGCTTGGATCCTGTGGCAACTTCTGTTTTTTAATCAACCCCTCTGTCCTCTGACATGGTGGGATTTATGTGGGCAGCAGATGTGATGGTAAAAGCTGAATCAGTTTCGCTGAGGGTGGAGGCTAATTAGGACTAGTGCTGGGGAGCTGCAGCGGAAGCTGCAGGAGAGTAAGGGAGGACAAGTGGCTTAACACCTTGTCCTGGGGCAGGGATGTCATTGATTTGGTGAGCTTGTGCTTTGGGGGATGCGTACATCAGATCTGCGTGCCTGGCAGCGTCTGTGTGGCGCTGCTGCACCTGTTAGCTTTGCGGAGGCTGAGGGGGGATAGATAAGAGGCACCAGTGATCTCTCACTTCCTCCTGCGTGCTGTGTTAAATAGGCTTAAATCACCTCAGTTAAATGCTATTACATGGTTTTAAAAGCAGATTTTATTGCCAAATCCAGGGCATTTGGATTCAAGGGAGGCAGCCCGGACTCATGTGCTTTGCTCTGGGATTGTGACTCTCTCTCTCTCTATTTTCTCCATTTACCATGAAATCTGCTAGCCCTAATTCCTCTCAGATGGGAAACCTGAGGCACACGAGCTACAGCCCACACGTTCCTATTCAACGGGTGAAAGCCAGGCCCCCTGACAAGTGGCCCGGTGTTCAGAGATGCTGAGCTCCCAATACCATTCAAACCAGGGCTGCAGGGGTTTCAGTACTTCCCCAAATCAGGTCATTTCTTGAGGAGACTAAATAAGATTTAGGTGCCTGGCTTGAGTTGAAGAATGGCACCCTACGGGACTTGTCTAAGGTTTTCATCATGGGCCGTGACTGACTCAAGTGTTCAGAGGCTCTGGGAAGCGGCTCATCACTTTGTGAATTCCCTGTTCCAAGTTGCAGGGAGATCTGCTAAGGAAACAAATAGGCTGCCGACTACCACTGATCTCATCAACAGTTAGTGAAATACGCCCGCATGTACCACCAAGGCGCACAGACATGCAGTGCACGCACGCACCCACACCTGCCCTGTGTGCACCACCTGCAGGTGTAGATATGCAGTGTGCACCCACACACAACCTGCAGGTGTAGCTGTGCAATGCATGCATACACCCACACATGCACCATCCACACATATAGACATGCAATACACGCACCAATGGGTATTTGTCCCTGCATCACATCACAGCCATGCAGTTGCCTTCAGGAATGTACGTACACACATGCACATGCACAAATGCACAAACATATGCACACATTCAAGCACAAAACTACAGGCCTTTGTACATGAGCACCCCATTTTGGTCACAGACTCTGAGGCACATGGCTATTTGAGTCCTGGTTTCCTGAGCACTTGTCCCTTGGCACCGTGATGACAACTGAGATCTGTTCTTAACTCTCCTCCCTAGACCTGAACGTCAGCAAAGGGCCTTCGATTTTGAAATCTGCTTCTCCTGTTGATCTGGCAGTGTTCAGGTCTGTTGACCTTCAAGGCACAGTGTAAAGACCATCTGTTTGTAGAGCTTTTGCTGGAGAGGCGATGGGCATAGCTGCCTACAATACATTGCTGGGTGTTGTCTCTGGATTTAGTTTGTCAGGCAGCTAATTTTGTATTGTTTTAAGTAATGTATCTACGTGCACAAAGAAGTCCTTGTGAAGGCTAGAGTTTAATGCAATAAAAGCAAGCACCTGTCCATGCAGACAACCCTATGCACAGTCTCACATGTATGGATATTGTTATTACTGGTGCACACCCAGGCTCTTAATCATGCTCACAGTCACACACCTATAGGCTATTCTCACGGTGCCATATGCACATAGTGTTGTTCTAGTGTCGTTCCAGGCTTGCTCACACGTGATCTTGATGCTGGGTGATATAATCACCAAATCAGTTGGTTTCATCATTGCCTCCACCCCATCTTCTGTATCCCTCCAGCTCTCTAGCCTTGTGCATGTTGAGCAAGCCAAGGCCGCTCTCTTGGTGAGAAATAGGAGGGACTTTAAGATGTGGTGGAAGCACTGATGGGTGACAGGGTCCCTCACTATCTCTTCATTCTCCATTCTCTGCCTGTCTGAGCCTGGTGGCCAGGGACTGGCCAGTAATAGCCCTTCCTCAGTATATGATCAGGTCGGAGATGAGCTGAGAGGGACGGTTCCATGCTGGGTCTATGTGCAGTAGGGGATTTGTGAGCCAGGCCTGACTGGGGGCTGTTGCTGGGATTTGTTAGCAGAAGACCTTTTGAAATGTCTTTCATACCGCATCCAGTGGCTGATTCCCCAGGCACCTGATTTCAGGAGCTCTGACCCCCTTGTTGATTGTTGTGGCTGGGAAAGGCGGGCAGGGCTGATGATAACAGGGGCCCAGGGTTGAGGGGATGGAACATTCCACCACCCCTCACGTGATCACCATGGAGACTGACAGGAAAAGACTCTGCTTTTGGTATAGCAGGTGTTTGACAATGTCACAGCCAGTGACCATCACCATCAGCCCATACTGTTCAGTGTTCGTCAGTCACTGTTAAAACCTCCCCACCTAGGCCTTCACTGTGGACGATGTACTCAGCACAACTTCCAGATCTAAGTCCAGGCTAACTTTGTGCTGCTCTACCTTTCTCCAGAGTGGCTGTAACAGGGGGGCTGGTTGTGATTTCTGCAAGGGTAGGAAGCATCCCATCCCATCCCAAAGAGGTCCATCAGCCCAGGGATCCTTAGTTTGTACAGAGAGCTCCAGTGCTCCATGCAGTACCCACTTGCACTGGTTAAGTTGGCCAGCCTTGAGTTACCGTCACATAATCTCTAGCTCTGGGCAAATTCCGTTTCTATGGAGATGGTGGCTCAGTATCTTCTGTGTTCTGACAACTCCGGGGTCGTCCCAGGTGGCTCCTGGCTTGAGACACAGAAATGGTGTGACAGGAAGGTCAGCGCTGAATTGCAAAGACTGAAAGTGTGGGGGAAGAAACCCATTGCCTCTTTAACAACCCTAGCCAACAGAGTAGAGGAGAACAAATACCGGGATGCACGCCAAAGCCTAGTCCTCCAAAGTAGGTGCCTTTTGTATGTGCACCCAGAGGCTCCACCATAGTGAGAGCCTTTGCTGAACATTTTGCTGTATGCTTTGGAGATCATTCCTATTATGCCCTACTCTTAAAGGGGCACCTGTTCCTTCTTAGAGCAAGCTCGCCTTGTCTCTCTCCCAGACTCACTGCAGGTGGGGAGGATGGAATGGAAGCACCCCACACAATGTTAATAGCCCGAGAGGAAGGAGAACAGTGAATATCGTGATACAGGATAAACTTAATGGGCAAGGCCCCTATTCCACATTTATTCTGTCAGGGGAGTCACACAAGTGCATTAGATGCTCTGCATTCGCTTTCATTAGGTGCCATTGAAGGGGATGGTTATCCCTAGACCCTGCATGGCATGGGACTCGGTTTCTCTCAGAGATTCCATGTTGTATCATTACGTCTTACAAAGCATTCTGAGTATGGGGAAACCCTGCTGGGTTCTAGACACCCATGTTCACAGTAATGCACAAGTCCGGCACCCTAGCTATGTATGTCTGTACCTTGCTGCTCTGTTACCTTCTGGTGGTGGCTTCAATAGAAGGCAGGGAGGCCCAATCTGTGGAATGGGATACTACCAAGTCCTACATTCTGCTCTGTCCTTGCACATGCTGCCCAGGCAGCTGCAAAGAGCTGAGGGGCTCCTGTGTTCACACCCCAAGGTTGAACCCACGGGGACCAGCACATTCTTGGCAAACCCTAGCTTCCCACAGGGAATGACAGAGTTCAGGGCTGGCCGAGCTTAAGGCACCTTGCAAGGAACATCTCCCTGCTCTTCTGTTCTCCTGAAAGGTAGGTGGATGGCCTAGGACTCAAACAAGGTACAGGCTTTATTCAAAGGGTCCACAGCCCTGATTGCTCTTTGGTGTCAAGCATGGACATGATCCTTCTCTGTGCTAGCTGGAGTTTTGCGGTGTAGGGTGGTCTGTGCAGGAGACTTTTCTCCTGTGTCTGTCATGGGCAGTGTTAGAAGTCTTCTGAAGTGGATGGCCCCCTCCTTACCCCACCGCTTTCTCTCCTGTGCCTGGGAGATTCCTCTGCTCCTCTTCCCATCCCCCATTGCTGGTTTGCCCCAAGGGGTTGCTTCTAAAGTCCTGAAGCTGTGAGGAGCCCTGAGGCAGCATTCTGTGCATTTCCCGGCTCTGGTGGGCAGGCTGGCCAACACACTTTGTTACTCACGCATTTGCACAGGTGTGAAAGCTGCACATTCACAGCTTTTCAACTGCAACCTAAAAATAACAGATTGGGGAGATGGCTGGGAAATGAGTAGGAGGGATTAGAGGCCCAGTGCCAGGCAAACAGCATCTGTGAACCCTTCTCACTGAGACACAGCCGCATCACCACTTCTGTCCCGGTATCTGGGAACGACCTGCACTGAGACATGCCCCATTCCTCTCTTTTATTCCACTACACAGGGGTGCCCTGCTGAGACATGACCCTATCCCCTCTGCTATTTCACAGCCCCTGAGAATCCCCAGTTCTGAGACACGCCCCCATCCCCACTGCTGTGTTACAGCCTCTGGGAACACCCTGCACTGTGTCCTGTATCAAAGACTCTAAGGTCAGAAGGGACCAGTGTGATCATCTAGTCTGATCTCCTGCATAATGCAGGCCGTAAAACCTCACCCACCCACTCCTGCAATAAGCCTCCAACCTACGACTGAGTTATTTGCCTCCTCAAATAATTATTTAAGGACTTTCAGATACAGAGAATTCACCGGTAGGTGTGCCATGCCCTGTGCTACAGAGGAAGGTGAAAAAGCCCCAGAGCCCAGGCCAATCAGCCCGGGGGAAAATTCCTTCCCGACCCCAAATATGGCGATCAGTTAAACCCTGAGCACATGGGCAAGTCTCACCAGCCAATCACCCATGAAAGAATTCTCTGTAATAACTCAGAACCCACCCCATCTACCCTCCCTTCTTAGGCCACTGTCATATCCACCACCAGTAGCCAAAGATCAGTCAATTTCCAAAATAGTCTATCCCGTCATACCATCCACTCCATTAACTTATCAAGCTCAGTTTTGAAAGCAGTTATGTTTTTTGTCCCCACAGCTCCCCTTGGAAGGCTATTCCAGAACTTTATTCCTCTAATGGTTAGAAACCTACATCTAATTTCAAGCCTAAATTTCCTGATGGACAGTTTATAACCATTTGTTCTAGTGTCCACATTAAATCTCACATGGAATTGGGGCTGGAGTGGCTGTAGTCTTGTCCATATGCTTTGCTCCTACCTTTTCCCCAACAGGTCTCTAGTTTGTAGGGGCTCCAAGTGGGGTGACTTTAACCTTCTCCATACCTTGGATCCCTGCTCCATCCTCTACTGTGGCTCCTGCTAGAGAGACTGGCTCCTCTGTTGCAAACTCTACTACACTTTCCACAGAGTTCCTGTTTGGGTCTCTCTGTGTATGCGCTGCTATCTGTATGTGGGGAGAGTGGAGATGCTGGGATCTCATGCGAGCATGCACATACTGGGGGTGGTGGGGTCTGAGTGTACAATGCCCTGTCCTTGCAGGGATGTGAAGGGGAGAGTGACCCAGACTGTCTCACTGAAGATGGAGTTCATATGCAGTAATACTGTACACGTGAAGTGCTCTGAATGATCCCATGTTTCCTAGATCCCAACAAGACAAGAGACCTTTGAATTAATGCTCTGAAAGGTGATCAGCAGTGCCATCTCAGGGTGGGTGGAGACCTTGGGCAACATGCTCAGCTGGCATAAGTCAGCCTACTTCTGCTGACTTTATCAGCAGAGGATCTGGCCCCCTCTTGCAAATGACAAAGCAGTTAGTTGGCAGGTATCAGACTCTTGGCTTCACAGAGATAACTATGTCTCCTTCCTCTGCAGCAGGTCTCTCTGGTGGTAGCCATCCACGGAGACTTTGAATTGCTAGATGCGCCGTAGGTTGCGTTCCTTTGTCAGTAAGCAAGTGTCTGCATTGATGGTTTTCAGGAGTGAGTGGGAACTGTGACACTGGGGCTGGTCAGCCATCCATCCATCCGTAGTGTGAAGCAGCAGGATGCAGTGCCCTACAATTCAAGTCAATAAACGTTGTCAGCAAGGTGACAGGTCTGAGAGTCACCAAGTTTCTACACAACAGAGTTCAATATTCACTCCGCACCTGCATCGCAAGTCCATTTAGTATCATCCTCCGTTTCTAGGCAGATGGCTGGTTGCCACACATTGTCAGCGTATTGCTGACGTCTTTGATGTCCCCCAGAATTAGACTCAGGTTTTCAACCTTGCAGCCTCGGGGGAGGTTGCTCCCTTTGTCCAGTAATCTTTCCGGTATTTCTTGATCTTTGGAAGAGTGGACTAGGAAGTGCCATGTGGTTACACTCATCTCTGTCACAGCGATTACATATTTCTTCTTTCGGTTTCCAGTGAGTCATGTCTCCTCATGTCTAGTCCCACTTTGGGACTGGTGATTGTATAACCTCGAAGGGTCAGCCTTTATTCTGCCCATTTCTTTGTAAGAAGTTAGTTGGCATGGAATGAAGTTTGTGTGCGTAGGTTTGTGAAGGCTTTGATCGCTTCTTTCCCCAAACACACTCTACATGTGGCATTCTGCACATTTATAAATTCTCCTGGGATTGTTTTTATTCGTGCATCTTGCTGCGGGTATTATTTCAGGTTGGCAGGCTACGTAGAAGTGGAGTGTATTTGCTGAGAGTTTCTGCGTTTGATTGTCTAGTGCTTTGTGATGGTAGGAGTGTGTGTTACTTGGATTGGGATGATAACAGAATACCAATCAGCTGAGGGGGTTGCCCTTGTTCTGCTCTGCAGCATGTGTAGGGAAAACACCTGTGTGTGCTTAGTATTGGTTGGTGGACTGCAAAGGATTGGGGTTCACTGGATTTCTGCCTTGTCGGGAAAGTCTGGACACCAGCCATTGCTCCTTCAGACCGGAATGAGTTAACTTACACTGCCAAAGAGTTTCCAGAGTGGTTTTATTAGTGGTTTGTATTTGCCTAGTGTTTTCTTTGCAGTGTGTAAAGCTTTTCTAGCTGGACTGAAGATCCCTGATGCATTCATTATGAAGCCCAGGAATATATAATTTAGAATGTGCTCAGTTTCCATGACTCTCAAATTCAATTGTAGCTTGTTTGGGGGTTTTTCTCTGAACAGTTCTGTTTGACCCAGAGAACCCACATATTCTGGTAAGTTTCTTCAAAGCAAGAGATTCTTTGGGAAGCCATCTGAGTAGGAGAAGAGTTTGACCAGGTCACCTGCACAGAGTCGGCATGTCAGGGCAGGTCCACAGCTGGAGGAAACTGATATCAATGGAGATGGTAATGATTTATGCCTGCTGAGGATTGGGCCCCCAGATTATTTAGTGGCAGTTTGAGATTGCTCCAGCCTGGTAGATCTGGGGACAAGCAGGGCTGTGATTCCATCCATTCTTTGCTCCTCTTTATTGCTCAAAGGCCTCTGTCTGCGGGATTGATTGCCTGGTGCCGGTGTCGTGTGCAGGGCAGTGGGGAAAGTCATCGTAGAATTCCCTTCTTCTGATCTGGCAGTGTTTTATGCCCTCTCGGCACTCATTCTTTCCCCGGGTTTCAGTGACAACGCATGCTGCAGGGTGATGGGGAATTAAATGGGGTGCATGTCTTCTGGCGGATGCATTGGTGCACAGGTTGTACGTTTCCCCTCTATTCTGTTTTGTAACAGTTTACAGTTTATTCCTGGGTGCCAGGTTGAACCAAAAGCCCAGAAAGCAGGCGGCCGATATCCTTCTGTTTTTGTATTTGCTTTCCATGGTGGTTAATAAGCATCTGCGAGGCAAAAATGAGTTCGGGACTCGTTTCTCAGGCAGGGTGCCAGGTAGACTCTCGTGTGTTAAGTTGTCATTGCTCAGACCTTGCAATATTTTGTATATTGAGGAAGCTGCACAATAACTTGCTGGTGGTACAGATGCTCCTCTAGTTGTGTATCTTTGAGAGTATAAACAGAGAAAGGGAGGACCGTGATCTCCATTTTACAGATAGGGATCTGAGGCCTAGAAGTGAATTGTCTGAGGTTATACAAGGAATCGGTGGCAGAGTCAGGAATTGAGACCGGGTGTCTCAAGTCCTGGCCTAATGCTTTTAAATATAAGACCAGCCTGGCCTCATATTTTAGGGAAATGTCCCAAGGAAACCTTAGGTTAAACAACTTGAACTGGGCTTTCTAGGTGTTGGGTTTTAACAGCACACAGAATGCATTTCACTGTTGCCAAGCCCAAAGTTTAACAATCCGCTCCTCCCAAAATCATGAGATATAAATAAAAATAATATGTGGGGGTCTTTTTCCTTTGCCTTTTGGGTTCTAAACTTTTAGGTCACATGCGATCATATTTTCAAGCTTTTCTCCACAGCTACTAAGGCTAGAAACATACTTACGTTGTTAAAAGGAAGTTGGGATTCTCACCTGATCACATGCCTCCAGGAGCTTTAAGAAAAACATCGGATACTGCGAAGCACTCTACAAAACTATTTAGGCCTCCTCTTTCCTTCAGCTTCAGTTTCTGAAGGTCCCTGGAGTGTTCTAGGGCTCTCCGGGGTTTTGAACAACATTACTGATTACTTTAAATGGGTTGTTTTGTTCTCGAGTAAGTTTGCCAACCTGGATTCCTCTCCAGATCTGTCCAGCCTTTGTGCAAAGGGTGCCTTCCTTTGTGCAGTGGATCCAGTCTCACTAGACCAGCCAACCAGATGGAGTTGATATCTATTGCAGTTTGATTCTGTGACAGCTGCTCTTCCCTGAGCTGGTGAGAAAGTGTTTGGTAGTTCCCTGGTGAGTTGAGAGAGGTGCAGAGTATTTGCATGTACCTTACTCATGTGCTCATGCATCTTGTGTTGGTGCAAATCTCTGCAGAGCACGCTCATGGAAGAGTAGGTGTTGAGAAAAGCACGCAGAAAGATCCGTCCAGTTGTCTGCTAGTGCCTGTGGAGGAGCACTGAAATGCTTAGAGAGAGGGCGTGCAAGGGGAGGCTGAATACCTGGAGGTGGATATGCAAATTGGTTGGAGCGCCCAGCCAGGGTCATGCCAGTGCCTGGAGGGGCATGTGTGACTACTGAGAGCTGGCTGAACAAGTCTGCTTTGTGTACATCTGTAGCCATTACATGTGTTTGCATCATGCACCTGCAGAAAAGCACGTGCCAGCACTCGGAGAGCAGTGCAGGATTTTGTGTGTGGACATGCACATGCTCCCACCGACCAGCAAGCAATTGTGGGCTTTGCTCATTGAGAAAACAGGGAGGTTTCCATGACAGGAGACCCTGTGCCATGTGTGTGCAAAGAGGTGGGCCAGGGTGGCAGTATGCATAGGGGCCATGAGGGACATGGAAGGGAGATCTTAGTGGCAGAGAGACTCCAGAAGTGCAGCTGGGTGGCGCTAGCTTGTGGCATGCTTTGTGAAGCCGGCATTGAGCCTTTGCAGAGCAAATGAGGTAGGCTACCCGGTCATCTATAGCAAGCAGTCAAAATGGAATTACATGCCATCAAAAAACCAAATCACATTGAATCCTGGTGAAAGAGAAATAATGGCTCCATCTCCCCCTGCTTAGCGCCCTGCCTCGGCTCTCCCTCCTGCATGCCTTTCCCTCGCTCTTCAGCTCTAGCTCCCTCTCCCTGCTTCTCAGGATGAAAACAGGGCCTGTTAGAGGAGCTTGAGGAAGCTACTTGGGAGTCCGTGCCACAAGGATCTGTACATGGAGGAGGAGGCCAGGGCACAAGGGTCTCAGCTGGGAGTGAGGAGCCCAAATCCCTTTTTAATTCCAGTCAGATGTGGGCATCTCATTCCTTTGGCTCCCCTTGGTTACAGAAGTGAAGCCCCAGATCCTTCTCACTCTGAGCAATGAGAGGCAGCTCCCCCTTCACTCTGACACTGCTGGGGCATCCCCAAAGAAAAGATCCCGGTTTCCCATCAAAAGGGGCTGGAGTGCTTTGGACCCCAGTAAGGGAGAAGCCAGTTTGCAGGCATCTAGGGAGCCACAGAGTCTGGAGCCTGGATGATGGAGCAGATAGCCGTGGCCTTGGGAGAACCAGGTGGTCTGGAGCCTGGGTGATGAAGCAGGTAGCTGAGGCTTTGAAGAAACCAGGGGGACTGTGAGTGGGACAGCTACTGCCTCTTGCACCTCTGGGATCTGTGGCTAAACATTGAGCCTGTTTTCCTGAAGGAGCCAGGTGGGAGCCTCTCATGAATTCAGGTGACCCTGCTTCCTGACATGCTATAGATGCTCCTTGTCACAGTGCAGGATTGCCATGGCACCTTGTATCCCCTCCCTCCCAACTGCTCCTGTCCCACCCTCCTTTCTCCTGGGGCAGAAATGGGAGCATAAGGAGGAGGTTCGGACAGCATGTAGTGTGAGTGTTCCTGGGAGCCACCAGCCGTCCAGCCAGCACATGAGAGGAGACGGAGGCCTCTGCTCCCTCATCCCTGCTGCCCTTGTCATCTGTCAAGGCAGCTGTGGAGCCAGAGAGGAGTTGACATTACAATTCATTTCCCCTGATTGTGTGGGCGCAGGGCCCTGTCAGAGCCAACTAACATAATTACATCAGACGACCGCCACAAAATCTAGTAGCCCAGTGAGTGGGGTCTCTGCGGGCCACGGAACTCGCCATCTCTCGCACGCGTGCCCAGCTCTGTCTGCACTGGCAGATAAAAGAGATTTATGGGAAGTCAGAGAAGGGAAGGGGCAGGGAGAACAAACAAGCACTGTATATATCATGTACGCTCGTCTCTGTCCTCGTGCGAGCTGCCTCCAGCCAGAAGCAATTACCAGCCGCCAGAAAAAGCCCGGGCTGATGAGAGGAGCAGCTTGGTAAATGAATCATGGCATCCATCAAAGTTGCTACTCCCGCTCTGCTAATAGACATGGCTCTGGCAAGGGAGTCCTGGGATCCTACAAAGGAAAGGGACAGTGAGCTGGAGGAGAGCCGCCTATACCTGTGCCCAATGGGAGAGCCACTCGGATTTGCCACCCATCCTCCATCTTACTTTGATCCAGAGCCAAAGAAATGATTAAGAACTAAAGCTGACCCTGAACTTCAAGGTTCAGATGTGGCCACACAGCCCTGCAGAATGAAAACAAACACACTGCCCCGGTCTCTTCAGGGACCTGCAGACACCACCATAGTCACCAGCAGGACGTGAGCCCTGGATCTTCCGCACCCTGAGCACAGGCCTTTGCCATGTGAGCTAGAGGAGAGCTCCTTTAGCTGTGGGGGTGTGGTAGTTGCTGGTCCGCTGACTCCAGGGCAAGATGCTCACTTAAATCAGGCTGGATTCTGCCATACTCTCCCCACGGTCATTGAGGGGCAGAGATGCACAGAGTGCAGCGAGCCACTTGGGCTGCCACCATGGTTGTCAGTGGGGGTCGAAATTGGACCAAGCCTAGACCTGTCCCAAGGGGCGCTGATCTCTACTGGGAGATACAGAAGCTACAGGTGAGTTAGCATAAAACAGCTAAGTGTGCCCATTGTTACCCATTCCCAGAGCAGCCTGAGCTGTGTGCTTAATTCTTAAAGGGCCAGGCCTTCTTTCTCCCCATTATGACTTTTCTGTGCACTGCAGGCAGGGTCCCTTTAACATAGCTCTCTCCCAGTGAGGTTGTCCAATGTAGGCATCTCCTCTCCCCCTTGGATTCTGTCTTGGACCCCTCGCTCAGCCCTCTGTCTCTGCTCTCCTCTCCAGCTGCTGTGGCATTTTAGGCCCTGAGCTTTTGGACTGTGGTAGTTACAGTTTGTCTTGTCACAAGGCTGAGTGAGCATCAGAGCCGCAGTGTCTTCTGCCTGCTAACCTCCGTCTTCTTGCTCACAGCTCCAAGTCGTCTCTGGCCCTCGTCTTTCCAGATGTTCCTCTTTCTCAGCTAGCGCCGCCCCCTCTTGAGAATCAGGGGGCCCAGTTGGTGTCTGTTCCCTGGACAGCCCTTTAATGAGTGCTGCATTGCCTGGGGAGCTGTGTCTCTAGCTACAATGCAGCTTCTCCCAGTGCACCCGGCATGTCATGGCACCCGCACACCTAATTGCTGCCAAGGGCGCTTGGCTCCTTTTGCAGCCTGTTGCTCTATTTATGGCCAGCAGGGGGAGCACTCACCTGGCTGGGAGCAGGGTGCGCTGTTAGGGCAGGGCTCTGCACTGAGGAAAGGAAGGATGGGAGTGTCTCCCCAGCAGTCTCTCCTGGGGAAAGTTGTGGGGTGGTCACAGTAATGGGGGAAGCCCAGCTGTAGGGCTAAATTTAGTCCTAGCATGAAGCGAAGCTAATCCCATTGCAGTCGATGGGGTTGCGCACTGTAGCCTTGTCCAGTTTGTGTGAGTCTCTCCCTTTCCCCTCCCCTGCTATCCAGCCTTCCCTCTTTCTACTCCACCTTTGTCTTTCCATCACTCATCTCTGTGTCACCTACTTTCCCGTCCCCTCCCTTCTCCCACTCTGGTTCCCTGCTTTGACTGCTGGCCATGGGCAGGGGAGGCAGCCCCGAATTTGCACTGGGGTGAGCAGTGAATGTTGAGAAGGGTGGGGAGATGCCATAGGGTGATCGCTCCATTCCTGACACCATTATCCTTTCTCTCTCTCTCTCCACTGAGCTTCCTTCCTTGCCTGACTCTTGCCCAGGCTCTTGGCATTGTTTGGCTGGGTTTCTGGCATCTGTGTTGTCCAGTGACAGTCTCCATCTCAATCCAGTTCTCCCCTGGTTTCCTCCACACAGGAGCCAGGCCTCCTGCTAGGAGCTGGTGGCTGCATTCTCTTGGGTTGCCCTTGGGTTCTGGTCACTTGGCCATCAGCCATGGTGTGGTCATGGCTGTGTGGGCCTTACATCCCAGCAGCCTGGTGGAGGAGGGGGATTCTGGTCACCTGCAAGTTGTCCCCAGTTTCCTTGGGGCTTATTACCCAGGCTGGCTCTAGTCCATCCCTTGAGCTCTGATCCATGCCCAGTGGAATGATGACACTGCAGCCGGAGGGGACAGAGTCTCAGCTTTGGGGACGTGGCACCAGGAGCTGTACATCCACAAGGCAATGCATGTCAGGAGCTGTCAGAGCTCAAGCTATAGGGTCACTGGCCTTCCCAGGGGCAAGGGCAGGCAGGATTCACCATGGGGATATTGCGGTGTATCCTGTCCTGTCTGCCCATCTATCCCCAATGCGTCCCTTCACCCTGCCCTGTGCCAGGCAGGACTGAGCCAGCCCCCATCATTTCCCAGCCTCTTCTGCCCCGGGAGCCATTCTGTCCGTCTGTCCCCACCCCCAGGCAATATGGGGTGTGCTGGCTGATGCCTGCCTCATGGGCTCTCCTGTCCTCCATCCCTAATCTCTATCCCTGCCTGCCTCTCTTGTGCCTTTATTCTGCCTCTCAGGACTGCTGCTCCACCCTCCATTCAAGGGAAGACAGGCCAGGGCATCTCACCCAAGCTATAGTGGGGGTAACTCCATATGAGTCACACCAGCAGCTTCTTTGGATAATTAACGAGTGCTAATTGCCTGGAAAAAAATCATTAAGAACCAGCCTGAAAACTGTAACTGAAACCACGCCTCCACCAATGCCGTGAACATGTGAAAGTAGGAAAGTGCCCATTGGGGCTGGCCTCTGGGGCAGAACTGTTGGGCTCCACACAGGGCTAACATATGCCCAGATTGGGGCCAAACAGTAGGTGGCCTAGGGCAGTGGTCCCCAAACTGTGGGACATGGCCCCTACAGGGCCATGGAAGAATGTTTATGGGGGACAGGGAGGAAGCACCACCCAGCCACGCTCTGCCACCATCTCTGCTCCAGTCTCAGCCCCTGCCTGAGCCACAGGTTTCGGCTACAAGTATAGCCCCAGGTCTGGCCCCGTTTGCAGTCCTGTTGACCAGCTCTGGCTTCTGGCCACAGGCGCTGGCCCTGCACCTTCTATTCCAGCCACAGCTCGGACCCCAGCTCCCGGCTCTGATAAGGGGCCCCCGACCAGCTCTGGCTCTGATCCCAGTACATGGCTGTGGCTTCTGGGGGGGAGGGGCGAACCAGGTAAGCAAGGGTGTGAGCCCATGCTTTGGGGGCCATTGGCTGAGTGGTTAAGGCAGTTGGCTAGCACATAAGAAACCGGGGTTCAATTCCCAGCTCCACCCCAGGCTCTCTGTGTAAGTTCCTGCATCTTTCTCTTTGTGAAATGGGGAATACTAGCTCTGCCCTATTCCTCAGGGTTGGCCTTACTGAAATCAAGATGCTCAGCTATCAGGGTTATGCAGGCCAAAGAAATGCCTGAAATTGGGCTACTCCCAGTGGTTTGCCCCATCTAACATCTTTCCCCCTGGGGTGAGTGCACGGCCTGATGGCCCTCAGCTGTCCAAGGGAGGTGGGAGCTAGCAGCTAGACTCTAGCACAGTAAGGAGACAGACAATCTTTATTTTTTGCTGTTCCCCATCTCTGCCATTCACTCTATGTGGCCATGGGCCTGAACCACTTCCCCACACTGTGCCTCAGTTTCCCCATCTGTGAAAGGTGTGTGGTCATACTTTAGCAAGCCTATAGCTACCATGTGCTTTACCTCTTTCACTATAGCACAGCCCCATCAGTGCATCACATGGGGAGAATCCTTCACCTCCAGCTCTAAACACATAGGCTGAAGGAGAATCCTTGTTAGCGGACAGCAGCCTAGAGTCTATGAGACCGAGTTGGACAGCTGTGATTTTGCCTGCCAGAGGTTGACGGTGCTAGCCTGCTTCTTACTCACCAGCCAGCATGACTTGGCTGGTGCCTAGAAAGCACTAACCAGGGATGGTAGTGGAAGGATTCAAAGGGGGTGGCCATGTTAGTCTATTGCAGAGAAACAGAGTTCTGTGGCACTTTTAAAGACTAGCAGATTTATTTATCGCATGAGCTTTTGTGGGAGAGAATCCCACTTCATGGGAGGATGACACCTAAGAGACTTTCAGGGAGCAAAATCCACCAATCAAATCCTTAAACCAGGGCACTCACTCACAAGCAGGAGGGGATCAGTGGGGCTTTCTCAGTTGGGGGAGTGCATGTCTCCATTCATAGACTCATAGACTTTAAGGTCAGACAGGACCAGTACGATCATCTAGTCTGACCTCCTGCAAAACGCAGTCCCCAAGACCTCACCCACCCACTCCAGCAATAGGCCACCAACCTATGACTGAGTTATTTATCATGATTTAAGGACTTTAAGATACAGAGAATTCACCGGTAGGTGAGCCATGCCCTGTGCTACAGAGGAAGGCGAAAACCCCCCAGAGCCCAGGCCAATCAGCCCTGGGGGAAAATTCCTTCCCAACCCCAAATATGGCAATCAGTTAAACCCTGAGCATGTGAGCAAGTCTCAACTGCCAGTGACACAAGAAACAATTCTCTGTAATAACTCAGAACCCACCCCATGTACTCTCCCCTCTTAGGCCACTTGTATATCCACCACCCATAGCCAAATATCATTCAATTTCCAAAATCCCATCATACCATCCAGTCCATTAACTTATCAAGCTCAGTTTTGAAAGCAGTTATGGTTTTTGCCCCCACAACTCCCCTTGGAAGGCTATTCCAGAACTTTACTCCTCTAATGGTTGGAAGCCTGAGTCTAATTTCAAGTCTAAATTTCTTGACGGACAGTTTATAACCGTTTGTTCTGGTGTCCACATTGGTGCTGTACTCAAATAATTCCTCTCCCTCCCTGATGTTAATCCCTCTGATGTATTTATAGAGAGCAATCATATCCCCCCTCAACCTTCTTTTGGTTAGGCTAAACAAGCCAAGCTTCTTGAGTCTCCACTCATAGGGCAGGTTTTCCACTCCACAGACCATCCTTGTAGCCCTTCTCTGCACCTGTTCCAATTTGAATTCATCCTTTTTAAACATGGGGGACCAGAACAGCATGCAATATTCCAGATGGGATATATCCTCAAGGGGCTGGGGTCCTCAGCTGGTTCCGTACTTTGGTGCGACTCTTGGCCCCTGTCGGTCCCAGTGGATGTCATCATGGGGGACCTGGTGGCTAGGTAATGCTCAATGAGTTGGATGGCATCCGTCATGATTTTGGGGACAGTGCCACAACACCCACTCTCTTCTCCTAGGGGGCAGTATTTGCATGAACTGGCAGGACCAGCTCAGTGTCCTCTGCTCCCGTCTTCACTTCTAGCTGGAGTCACCTCCGGCATGAATTCCGCAATTTCTGGGTGACCAGATGGGGTCAGGCTCCCAGCAGCTACTACTCCCCCCGGAAGTATTGTCAGAGATGTCTAAGGCATCAAAAATAGCAGGCCTTAACCCAGACATATCCATGGATCATGGTGGGGTCTAAAGCATGATATGCGGTCTGTGCTACCCCATTTAAGTACAGGACCAGCACTGCAGCCAGTTGGTCTTGAGGCCCCTGGGCTACCATGACCACCCACTCAGAAGTTTCCAGGAAGCTTTGGGGTCATAATGAGGCACAATCTTGGTGAACCTGATATGGGCAGTGTTAGTTGACTCTGCTAGAGTGCTGGGTCATTGTATTGTGGCCACCTGCTGGACCAGCTGCTGCTGGTGGTGGTCTGCTAATTCATGGATTAGCTGCTCCTGCTGCATAGCCATCTGCTGAAAATGATACTGCCGTTGCTGGTGGCTGTTTTGCTTGGCCATTCATTTTAGCACGTATTACATCTCCATTCAGTTTTGTTTTAATTCCCTTTGTCAGGAACTAGGGTGTCTGCCCGTATTCTCCGCCACTTGTGATAGGGTCTTCTATGGCCATGCAGCCTGGTGGATAGATCACTGGTCTTTCATTCTGTAAGGCCAAGGGGAGTGATAGGGGGACCCAGGCCCTTCCTCACCTCCGGGTCCCAGCCCAGGGCCCTGTGCAGGTCAACCCCTAAACAGGACAGGAATGTCAAGATCTGCTCCCCTGGGCTACTTCCTACAAGCCTCTTTAGTTTGGGACATGGTCATGGTAATTCAGTTTCCCCACTGCTGCAGCTTATTTGCAGGCTCCCCTTGGGCAAGTAAGTCCTTACTTGCCTCAAGTGGTTGTGCTTGGCTGGCAGGTCAATGATCCATCCCTTTGGGCAGACAGACAGAGGTTCTGGCTCCTTGCCAGTCAGCCCCCAACTAAGAAAGGCTCTCTTCTCCCACTCCAGGCCTGGCACTGGCTGTGGATCTAGCCAGGCAGAACTAGCTGAACTGAAAGATTTTCTTTAACCCTGCTGTTTTGGGCATTAGTTTCTCTGCTCCCTCACACCAGCCCAGGAATAATTCCCAGATGTGCCATATTTCTTCTCCCTCAGGCCTCTGGTGCAGGGTTTATGCTCCATTTATCAGCATGACCCATATGTGTTGTGCTGTAGACAGGGGCATCAGTGACTGATTTGAAATGTATGACATAGGGGGACCATTTGTGTTTCCCAGTACGTGAGTGATCAGGGGTGGGCACAGACCGTGTGTTAGTATGAATGAACGTGGGGAGGGAGAGGAGGCTATGTTGGGGGAGTGCGGGGAAGAACCCATTCCCTTTCTTAATCACTAGGGTACAAGAGCCATGAAATTAACAAACCGAGAACAGCAAGAATCTCTTCCATCATGCCAAGCCAATCCCCCCTCCCATGAACTGTGAAACACATCACAGAAGAATGAAGGATCTGCTCTCTGAAATGGCTTGACATAACTCTTCCTGCCTGACAGGTTGCTTTCGGGGGTGCTGTAACGTGGAAATGCAGCTTTTCGTTCCAATCTGTGTCCTCAGCAAGGCAGCCGTGTCGCAGCCGTGCTTTTTGTGCTCTATGTTGCAGATGGCTGAGGAAGAACTAATTTGCTGCCTTGCTTCTTAACTTAGAGCTTATGATGTAAATCATGGTGCTTTGACCTCTTGGGTCAGTTTCCTGAGGGTCATTTGTAAATCGTTATGGAGCTGTCATTCCCTCCTTCCGCTCTAACCCCTCTGGGCTTTGTTTTCCCCATTCATAAGGGAGCTAGTGTCTCATTTCTTGGATCACTATTCTGGCTGGCTTCCTCCAAGCTGGAGATAGACAGGTACTGTTGCTCCAATTCTCCAATGCACATCCTAGGACAATGGGTGGGCCCATACTTTATGGGGAGATCTGATGGCACCTAGAGGCCTCACCTGAGATCATGTCCTTTTGTGCTAGGCTCTGTATGGACATGGTGAGACTCAGTCCCTGCCACCAAGAATTTAGGTCCAAATCCTCACAGGTATTTAGATACCTTTGAGGCCTCAGAGGGTGGACCAAAGGAAATATAATTATTCCCCTTTTACAGATGGTGAATAGAGACATGAAATGACTTGCCAAGACCTGAACTCACAGCTGCTGATCCACAGTGCCTTATCTGTGAGGCCAGCCTTGTTCTGTAAGCAGCTGAAGAGCAACTGGATTGGCTCACTCCTTGTGCTGGGATAAAGGATAATTCCATTGGCTGGGACACATCCATTGCTGACTCACTTTGCCTCTTTGTGCCTCAGTGTCCCTTTTTCATAAAATAGATGTAAGGCACCCTCCCATGTAAAATACTAATTGGAACTGAAACTATCTAAGGTTTGGAACAGCCTTTACCCTATTGGCCAGTGACTGTCTGTCTAGCTATCAAGAGACTTGACTTCATCTATTTCAGCACCATGGTCAGAGCTGGCTTGAGCCCTCACTGAAGTCAATGGAAACCATGCAGTCTGGCTAACCTTCAGCACCATGGACAGCTCTTCTGGTAGTGGTTTACTTTGTCCATGGCCATAGGAGATGGTGGCACTTTATGGGTAAATAATTCAGGGTGGCCCCTGCCTGAAGAGCTTGCAGTCGAAGTGAGGCAAAGAGTTGGATCTGGATTGGGTGAGGGCTACCATGGGATGCAGCGAGGGGTGACAAGATGGGCTTCATGTCACTCCTGCATTTTGTCCCCAGTCAATTACCCTGTTAGAGCTGCTACACTAGAATTTGTGAACTGGGTCTGGGGTGGAAGGAGGAGACTGGAGCCGGATGACACAGTGTTCAGGGTGGTGCTGCTGGGGTGGAATGGTGCTTGGCTTGGCAGCGCATGTGGGAGCTGTGCCTGCTTCTGGAAGCCAACAGGAGCCTTCCTGCTGACATCAGGTCATGAGCCATGGGCAATAAGGCAGTTAGGAAGTTGTGACCTTTCTGGTGCAAAAGATATGGCCACAGTTTCTTAAAGTTGTGGTTTGGGCTGCAGGTGTGTGGGCAGCCAGGTGGCAGCGGGACGAGGGGGCTGGTGAACACAGGAATGAAACGTTTGTTTTGTAATTGAGTAGAATGATGTTGAGTTGGCAGGAGGGTCTGCTTTCCAACACGGGCGGGATCCTTTGAATTATCCATCCCTGTTCCTCTAATCCCCAGGATGGGGACACCTGAGTCCCTGCACTCTAGAGTCATCTCAGAGACCCCTGGAGGCCCCGTGAAGATTGTGACACCACTGGGACACCCCATCTCAGCTCAGCAAGAGGCACAAGCCCCAGGTCTCCCCACCTCCTGCTGGGCCAGGCAGTCGTGGAAGGCAAAGCCTTTGAGGTCACACAGGAGCCGCAGATGCTCAGTGCATCTGGCCCATGCCACCTGGGCAAAGTGTGAGACCAGCAGCAGAACTGAGGACAGGTGCCAATGCTCAGCATGAAGACGGGGCAGCAAGTGGGCAAGGGCCCCAGGGAGCCCAGCCATGAGCTGTCCATTTTCATCCCTGCTTGCTCACGGTGGAGGGATGGGCAAACCTGATTGGAATGAGTTGCGAATAAGTGGCGGTGAGTGTTGGCACTTGCAGTTTCTGTAACGAAATTGAGGCCCAGAATTTTCTTACAGCCTTGGCCCTCATGGGCTGAGCAGGGCTGTCAGTGAGCAAGGGTGACATGCTAACTTAGTTCAGGTGCGCCTGTTTTCCACTGGTGGCTGGTTCCATTCAGCCACAGCTCAAAGAGCCTTAGCTCAAGGGATAGTGTGTGCATTTTCATTAGCACCATTGGCAGGATGTGTGTATGGAGGGGTGGCTGCTGCTGGCTGCCCACACAAGGAGAGCTCTTCTGTTTTATTTACAGTGAGGTGCAGAGCCTATAGATCTTAACCATCTGGGGCCCCACTGTGTCAGGAGCTGGACCAGTGTATGGTTCATTTCTGATGCCCGGTCCTGCAAATCTAGTCCATGTTAGTAGCTATGACAAGAAGGCCTCTTGACTTCAGTGGGGCTCTGCGTATGAATATGGATCGCTTCTGTCAGCAAGGATCTCTGGATCGGGGTTTTATAATGTTCTCCTCAGATTACCTTGTAGCTGAGACGTGTCGTGCTTGGTTTGAGCCTGGAGATTGGTGATTCTGGCACATTTCAAGGAAATCTGTTCAGACAGCTCTGAGTTAGCAGAGTGCAGAAAACAAGCCCTTCTCAACCATTCCAAATCATCACCTGGAATCTTTCCTGTGCTCGGGCATTTGGATTTCAGACATCAAGCATGGAGTGGCTGTCATCAAGGACGTGTTCTGCTTCCTCGCAGAAAGACATTTGGTTTTCAAATTGAGTCCTGAGCATTTTCATAACACGCAGAGAGGGTGCACGTTCATTGTTCCTCTTGCTGCGTTAAGCACCAGCCCAAGTGTGATGCTCTGAACAGCTGCCAAGGTTGTGTTTGAGATCACAGTTCTATTCCAGCCTTCAAAACTGGCATGAAAACAGGGCAGACCCAGCACACACCTACTAGCTGGCCTTTAGGGTAACAGTGTAGCCAGGGCTTAGTCCAGAAATCTGGGGCCACTCACAGCAGTCTGGGCTTCATATCCCCTCACTCCAAGGTTGATGTACTTTGTGCTACACCCTCTGTTGGCCCAGCTGACTTCTCCCATACCCTGGTTAATGGTGGGGGGAGGGACACAATCCCGCCCCCCTCTTTGGGAAGGAGCGTAGCAGTCCAGTGGCAGTCGTTCTGCCTCCCTAGGCAGGCTCAATAATGCTGTGAACCCACCCAAGGGAGAAAAAGGACCCTGTAGGGAAGTGCAGCAGGGTTCACAATTTAGCATCTGTGCCTCTGATCTCCCATCTATGAAAGGAGGATGACAACCTTTCCCTTCATCCCCACCCTTTGCATCAGTTGTCTGTTCAGATTGGATGCTCTCAAGGGAGGGGAGGTAGTCTCGCTGTGTGTCTGTACAGCAAGGCCCTGATCTTTTGGGACCTCTAGGCCTGCCCTGTCACTGTGAGGGTGCTGATGCTTCTAGTCCAAATCATGAGGCTGCAATAAAAATCACAAAATTGAAACCCAATAAATTCCATGTTTGTTTGTTAATCCTTTGCTTTGGGATCTCTCACGAGAAAGAGGAGCATGCCACTCCTGACCCATGAGATTCACAACCAGACACAGGGTTCTAACCATCAAAGGAGTGAAGTTCTGGAATAGCCTCCCAAGGGGAGCGATGGGGGCAAAAAACCTGGCTGGCTTCAAACTAAACTTGATAAATGTATAGAGGGGATGGTATGATGGGACAGCCCAATTTGGCAATTGACCGATCTTTGACTACTGGTGGTGGATATGCTAATGACCTGTGATAGACAGTTGGGGTGGGTTCTGAGTTGTTACAGAGAATTGTTTCTGTGTGTCTGGCTGGTGAGTCTTGCCCACATGCTCAGGGTTTAACTGATCACCATATTGAGATCAGGAAGGAATTTTCCCTCAGGACAATTTGGCAAAGGCTCAGGGCGGGGGGCGGGGGGGTTTCCGCCTTCCTCTGTAGCCTGTGACACGGTTCACTTGCTGGTGGATTCTTTGTACCTTAAAGTCTTTAAACCATGATTTGAGGACTTTAATAACTCAGTCGTAGGGTAGAGGTTCATTACAGGAGTGGGTGGGTGATGTTTTGTGGCCTATATTGTGCAGGAGGTCAGACTAGATGATCATATTGGTCCCTTCTGACCTTAGAGTCTGTGAGTCAGACTGAGCTGTGTCATCTCACAGTATCAGCCCAGCTCACTGTGTTTCGTAGCTCGCATGAACTGTGAGCAGCACAAAAATGCCAGCAGCAAAATTCCACTCCACGGACTGGTTAACTCCTCGCCACAGCACATGGGGTTTGCCTGACTTCTCCGATCTCAGTGGATAACCAGGAGACTAGAGCAGTTTGTCTGTGGCAGGCTTTAAAGCTCAGAAAAGGAATCGCATATTGCCAATATACATCCCTGTTAAGGAACTTGAACCTTTGACTCCTGAACCAGCCTATCTCAGCACCCTTTCACTGCAACCGGTAATGCTCCATAATGTGTTACTTCCACAAGAGTGGATGCCATGCAAACATTTATGGTATGGTCTGAGGGTAAGACATGATGCTGGGGGTTAGGAGATCAGAGTTAATGCCCTGCTCTGCCCCTGACTACCTGAGTTGCCCTGAACAAGTTGCTTCACTTCTCTGGGCCTCAATTCCCCATGTGTAAAATAGGGATAGTGCTTGTCTTATTAGATCGTAAAGTCTTTGGGGCAACAGCACCTCACACAATGGGGCCCGGTTCTGGGTTGGGAACCTGTGAACATAAATAGTTACACCAAAGGTCCTGGCTTGAATCAGTCTCAGGACTCACAGAAAGTCATAGGTTGCCACGGCCTGCTGGGACCAAGGGAAACCATGGGGCTGGAGACCAGGACTGAGCTTGGCTAGCTGGTGATCAAGTTCAGCAGGTGGGATATCAGTCTGTGGGAGGGTAGCAATGGTGGACATGCCAGGCGCAGTGTCAGAGTAGGTAGTGGGGAGATCCAAGGATGATCAGAGTGGATTGGAGGCTGGTGTGGGTTTAGGAGTTTGCTCTCAGTGGTCTGGGCAGCAAGAGGCTGAAAAGATTAGTTGTTCAGACAAGGGTATGGTCGGAACCGGAAATTTTATGCTAAGTGGTGTCCGGTCAGAGTCTGCTGCAAGTCCCCCGATCCCACTGAGTTGGCAGGTGTAGCCTCTTGTGATGGGGTGTTAGCGATGGTCCCTTTGTCTGTCCTTGTGTGGCCATGGTGCACACGGTAAGGGTCTTGCTCAGCAACTGCACGGACCTGCGGCACCTGAGGCAAGTGAAGAGCCAGTAATGGGTTGCTTGAAAGCAGTGCTGAGCCCACCTGTTCTTAGCCAGCTGGGAGCAGTCAGCACATCATGGTTGGAGTCCTAGGAGCCACCTATGACAACGTGTGACCAAAAACCTCAGGGAGGGGAGCTGACTGATGGAGAAAGCCAATACTCCTTCACTTCGGTGGGTAGCCCTACAGATTTTGGATGCAAAAGCCCTTGGCTTGATTTCATCCTGGAACAGCTTCTTCCTAAGCAGGAATAATCCTTCATTTGAGCTCTGCTGTTTGGATCCCTTTTCTTATTTTTCCTTTACTCTTGCCAGAATGCACTTAGGGTGAAATGACACATGCAAGGGCTAGACATCATTTAAATCCTGTTAAAGCCCCGTGCACAGAGATCAATGTCACCTTCATTCATAAGCTGAGTTGGGGCTGTATTAATTAGTTAGTTAATTAATTAATGATATTGTTACGGCTGTTGGCTGACCCGGCACTTTGTTAAGGAGAAAGGCTCAGAAGCAAGCAGTCAACTTGTCAAACCATTTTACTTCTCTGGCCCCTCTTCTCTCCTTCTCAGTCCAGAGACCTTGTTATTGTGTGTGTGGAAAAGTTGGAAGAAATACCCAGCCTGACTTTTTAAGGAGGTAACATTCCAGTCAGTGCAGATCCCTTTTCACGCTAGGGTCCGGATATTGCTTGATGACAGATCTTTGCTCCTGCTCTTGCTCTTGAAATATAAAGCAGGTCAAAATTGATGCAAGCAGTGATGTCGCATTGAACAACACTGAGATTGCCATTGCAGAAGACACAGGGACATTGGCATTAAAGGGAGGAATTTGGAGCCAGATTTCTGGCTGGCATAAATGGCTGTTATTTCAGTGCTGATTGATGCCAGCGGAAGATCTGGCCCGCTGGCTCCCTTGAAGTGACATTGGGTCCCTTTGTATTTTTTAATCTCTGAGGGGTTCTGTGTCGAACACATGCGATTGATGAGTTAAAAGATGATATTTTCTGCCTGTCAGCCCTACAAAGCTCAGCCTGGCTTCTGAGAGCTTTTGTGCTTTTAGTAGGGACTTTGCAGTCAGAACTTCACTGACAAATGCCGGGTGCTTTGATGCTTGGCAAATGCAAAACATTGCAGCTTGCTGTGCTGTGACTGCGAGCTGTGGCCCTCCGTCCCACCTATCCTAGCTCAAAGACAAGGGGATGATTTCTGTGGCATGTTCGTAAAAGTCTGCAGGTTCGGTGCCAAAGTCCAATGCCTACTGCAGTCAATGGGAGTCTCTCCGGCTCTGTCAGTGGGCTGTGGGTCAGACCCTTGCTCGTAGCAAAGGCGCCTTCATGTTAGTAAAGAGATGTGCCCAGGAGTAAATTCTGCCCTCTCTTCCCCTGGTGTAAATGAGGAGTCATTCTGCTGAAGGCAGTGGAACACATCCTGATTCATGGGGGTGTGAGTGAAGGCAGGATTCAGTCGCCAGGGAGCAGGCATAGCTTGTAGTGAGGCCGGGATTAGCTAGGTTCTGGTTCGGATCCTACTTTGAAGGGGGCTTGTTCTGCTCTGAAGATTGACTCACTGTGTCTCCGTGGTCTCTAGCTCCAACATACTTACTTTGCAGGTAGAACTCTGACCATGCTGCCAGCTCTGCAAACTCACCCTGGGCTCTGATTGCTTTGGAGTAAAAGGTTTGGCTGGACAAATTAAGCCTCCCAATGGCACCTGGGCCACCCTGTTGCTTTCTGGCTCTGCCCTGAGTGGCACCTGGGCCATTGTGTTGTCATTGGTGGCCTTGCACAGGGGGGTGTGACTGGGAACTAGGCTGCAGTGAGCTCCATGTGGACAGAGCCCTGCACCCACGTGATGCCCTTTGAAACTCAGTGGGTCTACATGCAGCTGCAGGGATCTGTCCCTGCCAAGCTCACTGCAGAATCGGGGCCTTCATTATCTGTTCTGCCGCTGTTGCATAAGGCATAATAAGACTCCAGCTCCGTCTCCTTTAGTTGTGCTGGCTCGGTTGGGCTAAAACATTATCTACCGGCCTGACCCTGAATCCAGTCTGCTGAGCACAAAGGAGTCCTGCTGACCAACACTTTTCAAAGCAGAAGCTCACAGTAGTTTCCCAGAGCAACTCCATTTCCTCTTCCTTGCAGGAGTGGAGAGATGGATTGCTATGGAATCGATCATCCCATGACCAGCTTCAGCTCCTTTCCAGCCCTATATTTCTGTGATTAACCCAGGGCTGAGAAATGCGGCACACAAATATTATACCTTTTCAAATGCAGTGGTGACTGCATTACTCACCTACGTCTCGTACAATGGCCACTCTTCGCCTAAGATCCATCACCCTTTCATTTTGCACTTGCTATTGGTTGTATTGTACTGTGTTTGTATGGCAGGCTGAGCCCTGTGGAAGGAGAAAGGACAGACACTATAGATACTGCATTCTATTGCTGTTATTTGATGTATTTGTTTAGCTTCAAGGGTGCCCAGAATGACAGGGTCACGTGTTCCTTGCTCCAAGGAGCTGTCTATCAAAGTAGACAAAGAAAGATCAGACAATACAAACCAGCCACAAAATCCAGTGGGTGGCCAGAGAATGGATTGAATATGGAGTCGAGCAAGTTTCTTCAGGGGACTGGGGGAGGTTTGAATTTTTTAAAAATTTTCTGATTGCATAAATCACAATTGAGTGGCAGGGCAGGGTGCTGGTTGAGCCCTGAGCAGTGAGGCCAGCAATCTGTGCTTCTGATTCCATGCATGAGCTTGGGCGAGTCATTTCCTCTCTCTGCCTCAGAGAGTGAGAAAGTGGCAATGCTTCAATCCAAGTGTTAATTGAAACCCATTTAGTGAAATCAGCGCAGACCCCTGCGTAGCTGGGCTGAGTCCAATCTGAGTGGCTTTGTTCACTTGCGATTAAGTTGATTAGGGACTGCTTTAAAGTAAATCACAGTAAACCACCTTGAAACGGAAACAAAGCATCTCCACCAATCTAACCGCACTTGGCAACTTTCCCATGTAGACAAGGCCTCAGTTCCCCTTTGCACTGGGAGGTGGGGGGTGGTTAGGAATGGGGGAGATCATGCTTCCTTTCTCCCACCCTTTGTTTTCCCTATTGAGACAGTAAGATCCTACGGGTAGGGACTGTCTCTCACCAAGTGACTACACACGCCTTGCACCATGGGGCCCTGATCCCAGCTGGGTCAGGGTCTGTGTCTCATTGTGCATCTGTGCAGCACCTGACACAACAGGGCCATGATCTTCCTGTGGTAAGGACTGTCCCTCATTATGAGTTTGTACAGCCCTGAGCACAATGGGCTCTGATCTCCATTGAAGCGTTTAGGCTCTACCTTAATACAGATGTAACGAGTGTTTCTGCAGAGGGTGGATGAACTCTACCAAGCTACCTGGGAGAGGGTGTATGGGGGAGGGATTTAGTAGGGTAGGCAGTTCCCAACCATGCAGTATAACTTTATATCAGGACTTGCTCTTTTGGATTTCGCTTTTCTTCCCATTGGGGCTGTGTATATCAGCTGGACTGTACACTGATCTTTGGTGCAGCTGCCCCATTGTCTAGCTGTGGGTAGAACACTGGAATAAGTCTCGGAAGAGCTGGGTTCTGTTCCCACATCTTTCTTAGACCTGGGCCCATGCTTTGGATCATCAGCTCTTTGGGACAGGGAATGTCTCTCACTCTGCGCTCTGATCCCAGCAGGAACTTTGGGATATTACTTGAGAGATTTTCCTATCTCTATCAGCGTCATGTGATCATGGAATGAAAGGAGGCCATTGAGGCATTGAATTTCCTGCCATGAATGCTGATAACCTCCCAAACCCAACAGCAGCCAGCCATACATGGGCAGCCGAGGTGGGGGGTGACAATGATAAATTCAGACTGGAGATAAGATATAAATCGTTAACAGTGAGGGTAATTAGCCACTGGAAGAACTGCGTCGTGGTGGATTCTCTATTACTGGCAATTTTTCAATCAATTTTTCTAACAGGTCTGTGGTAGGAATTACGTTGGGGAAGTCTCTGGACTGTGCTAGATGGGAGGTCAGACTAGATGATCAAAATGGCCCGTCCTGGCCCGGGAATGTATGATTCCATTGCTCAAATGATCAGCACATTGCTATGCCCAACGTCTGCATCCTGCAGCCCACAATTGCTCCCGCTCCATCCAGTTAGCCCTGTGCACACTCAAAATGCACTGAGTCCGGTCCCTGACTAGAGCTCACAGCCTTGCTGGCTCCTCCCCCAACCCCCTCCCTGGTCCAGCGCTCAGCTCCATCATACAGCGCACCAGAGGGACCAGGCCTCAGATCAGCACCATGGAGAAAGGCCTCTTTCTTCCCCACCCCTGGGGGTTTGTTCTCGCAGGCTGTGCTGGCAGGGTGAGTTTGCTGAACATCCCTCGCAGCTGCTTATCTGGTTTCAGGTTATAAATGTTTGAAATTAAGGGCTGCTCCCAATTCCCTTCTAGGCAACTGTTGCTAAGTGTGTTTTACACAAAGCCTCATTTATTACTGATGCAATCGAGGCTTTTTCTCTTTTTGCTCCTTCTCTGGCACGTGCCGATAGGGAAATTGGCTCAGAAGGTGCCCAGACCTTGGGCACATCGCTCTACGAAAGAACTCAGGATCCTACCCTGGGTATGGGGGGGTCTGTTGCGTCCCACCACCGCTTTGAAAAAGAAAACCTTTGTCAAGCTGCATCTCCCAGCCCGAGCTGTGTTGCCGAGGCAGCTACATGCTTAATAAATTGTTTTTCGCTGCACTGCCCTCCTTCACTATCCTATCCAACAGCTTATCCTCATCTCCGACTGATGACAGTGTCTCCTAATTGTTCACGCTGCAGACACACCCCTCCTACCCAGGGGGTGAGGGACACACATGGCTGTGGATCTTGCTCCCCTCCTTTCTTAATCCCAGGGAATGATTGGCTTTGGGGTAGGTTTTGATTTCCCTTAGGCCCTGCATCTGACTTGTGGGATTGTCTGTGGCCATAAAAAGCACCCTCTGATTCCAGCCAGAAACACCAGCAAACACCTGCTTATTTGGTTTGCTCCACGCTGAGCTGCAGCTCACGTCTCTAGCCTGCGTTCAGTCTCAACGCTGCTTTTCTATTAGTGATTACTGTGCTCTTCCTCTCCAGCTCTGACGGGGCTGACAGTTTCATTGACGGCCTCTCGTTAGCGCTGTTAAAAATCCTCTTTTTTTTTTCTTCCCCAATGATATGCAGCATATTTTGGCTTCTGATTTATGCCAGGTTCTCAAAGGTGGTCGTTTTCCTGTCCATTGAGGAGTTAGTGATGCAGAAATGAATTATGGGACTACGCAGCTCAGAGAGCGGAGTGAAAAGCGGCCGTGGAGATTAGCCACCGATATCAGTCAGCCTGACATGAAAAGGAGAGGGGTATTATTTGCCAGGCCTAATATAGTTCTCTGGACACAACAATTAAGATGTAGAGCCTTGGAATATGGATCTGCTGGGGGAGATTAAAAGTCATTGAAGAAGAGCCCCGAAGCATCCGCTTCCTGGAGCCTGACCCACATGCACAATTCACAGGGCAGTTGGGATGAAGAGCACGCGCTCCAGACAACCCCAACGTCTGTGCTGCCTTGTCCCAGAAAGACAGATGCTCTCTGCCAGCAGCACCACACTGCCGGGCTCTGTGAAGGCTCTTTGATTTTGTTCAAAAATAAATCACATTTGTGAAATAAAATACGAGGAAAGAATACTAGATTATAAGGCCGGGTGTGAGGCGAGGGCGCCATCCCGATAAAGGCTCTGTTGAGCATTGTGAAGCAGAGAGAGACACCCACCTGTTCCCCTCCATGTGGATCACACTGGTTTTCCATCTGAAATACATCAGTCCGGAGAGGGGCATCAAATCAATGGGACTGAGATCCCAGTACTCTGCAATGCTGGGCTCTCGCTGTGTTCATGAGACACTGATGAAAGGAGATGAGCTAAACCCCAGTGAGCTCAAGGAGTGGCCTCTGTGCATGGGGAAACTGAGGCACAGAGCAGGGCAGCAACTCACTCATGGCCACACAATGACTCAGTGATAGAGACAGGCCTGGAACAAAGATCCTCTGCTCCCTTGTCCTCTGTCTTCATCAGTGTATCGTCGTCTTCTCAGGGTCGTTGGCAATCTGTCTCTCTCTGTTCTAGGCCTGCGGGAACTGCTCCCTCCGCAGTAAGGATCTTGGTCTCTGGCTGCGCTGCATCCCAAGAAACTGCCCTCCTGCTTCTTTGGGCCTACCAGGCTGGTCTGCTGCCACTCTGGGTCCAAAGGAGCATGCCTCCTGCTGTGTCACAGACCCAGAGCAATAGGACACCAGCTCCCAAGGCTTGCAACAGAAGATCTGTTCTTCCGAACCCAGCTCCACCGGAGACCAGCAGCAGGCATGTGGAGCTGGTTGGATATTGGGTCTTGGAGGCCTGTCACTCCAGGAGACCAAGAACCAGTCTCCAGCAGCTTCAGGCCCAGGTAGCGGGTCTCTCCTGTGCTGGGCCCTGAGGAATGGGTCTGGGATGGTTTAGTTGGTGTTGGTCCTGCTTTGAGCAGGGATTAGACCAGGTGACCTCCTCAGATCCCTTCCAACCTAATCTTCTGTGATTCTGTTAGTCTATGATTCCCCCCAGGGAGCTGGTCTCTATTGTTCTGGGAGCCCAAGAATGGGCCTTCCATGGCTTCAGGCCCAGGGAGCAGATCTAGTCCACTAGTTCTCCTTGTCAGGAAGCGAGTTGGCTAAACTGCAGGGAGAGCATATTTTGTCCATGCACCCTATTGTCCCGATGGGATGGCAGGGCTGGGCCAGGCATACTTTTCTCATAGCTGGGAAAACACTGACTCCCTCTCTAAAGGTCCTACTGATTGCAGCTGGTCAAACAGAGGCCAGTTGTTACTGCCATGACTGATTTGGGGTGCCCACCCCGACACCCATGGCTTGCATAACTCCCCCACCTTAGGGGCGGCAGGTAAGCCAGAATTCCATTTTGTGAAAAATGTCAGCGTTTCATAGACTTTAAGGTCAGAAGGGACCAGTATGATCATTTAGTCTGACCTCCTGCACAATGCAGGCCCCAAGACCTCACCCACCCACTCCAGCAATAGGCCACTAACCTGTGACTGAGTCATTTCATTCTCCCTCAGGGTGAAACAGGGATCTATTTGAATTTTTCCTGAAAAACAAGAGGGGGAGAGACCCAGAATAGCCAAGAACCACCAGTGTTTGGACACTCCGCTGGGATGTGGGGAAACCCGGTTGAAATCTCAGCTTTGAATCAAGCAGAGCAGGGGAAGCTAGGGCTCCACATCCCTGTTGAGTGCCCAAATTCTTAGAGAAGGGAAACCCCAAAACATTCCTAGCTTTCTCTTTCTTTCGTGTGCGTGTGTTGACAGTAATTCCATCCTGGACCCGAGAAACCTTCCCAACAAAAATGTCCTCAAACATGTGACAAGTTTTGGTTTATAACAATGGGTGATTTCTGGGGAAAAGGTTTTGTCACAACAATGCTCCATCAGCTTTCCTCATCCTCTCTGTGCCTGTCTCCCCCACGTGTAAGATGGGGGGCACCAGGGCACAGGGGCATGGAAGTGAGCTGGTACGGCTCCTGTTACATGCAGCTCTGCTCCTCCTGGCACGTCCCCCTAGGTTGATCTTCTTTGCTCTCCTTCCTATTCAGTCGCCTGTGGTGCTGTCCGTGCACGCTCCCTGTGCAGGTTTCTTGAGGACAATGCATGTCCTACTGAATCAGGGGAGGCAGCATTTCCACCTGGAAGGCTCTTTTAAAAAGCCCTATCCTCAGAGCTCCTTCACTTCTTTTTTGTGTGTGTGTCTTTTCAAATATCACCACAGCCCATGCGATAATGGCAGGGAGGGGAAGGCGGCCCGGCAGCTGCCAGCGGCGTTAGGGGAACAGACAGGAGCTATTATCTCCATTTTGTACCCATAATCTGAGCCGTGTTTCCAAATGTCAGACGGGCTTGGCTTTTTCTCTTCTTTCTCCTGTCTCTTTGCTTCCCTTTGTCCCCTCTTTAACACACAGGCAGAACATCAAGAATCTATTTGGGGATATTTGGCTTTTGCCAAATCCCACTCCCTCTCCGGGCTGCTCTGGGAAGAAAGTATCAGAACTGACTCTTTCTGCTGGAGCTCCCTCCCCAGCCACCACTGCAGCATCCAGCAGTGGGCTCCCTGTTTAAGGCGTGTGAGCCACTGTACTTTCTCAACAGTAACCAGGCATCAGAGAGGCAAACTCCATTCTGTCCCCCAGCCTATGGCGTATGATGGAGTATGGTGGACTGGTCCCAGCAGGTGATGCTCTTTCCCCTGTGTACTTGGGTGGCTCTGTGGGACAGGGGACTGCAACACTGGCTAAAGGATGGGAAACTTTCCTCTTGTGCATGCTGGGGCGCCCCAGCTGTGTTGGACCACTCTGGGAGAGTGGAGTCTCAGAACTGAAAGGCTGAGGGCCAGTCAGAAGAAGGCCCCCATTGTGCTACCCAGAGTGGTAGACAGTTCCTATCCCAAAGAGTTTACCAACAAAAAAGACAAGACAAACGTGGGATGGGTCCAACACAATGTCTCTCTGGTCCCAGCAGGGGATGCTCTCAGCTGCTTGGGGTTGGGAAGTACAGCTTAGCCGACTGGCCAATTGCAAGGATTTATCTGGCAACCACTGGAGCTAAAAGCATGATCTGCTACCACTAGAGTTGATGAGCCAGGGCTCCCTGACAGCGGTCGTAGCAGACTCTACAGTAACACAGACAATGTAATGCACACTGTCCACTGGGTTACCCCCTCAGTGGCTCAGAGTGAAGTCATCCCTTTCCTTGCGTGTTGGGAACAGCAATGTCACCAGTAAGGGGTGCCCTCAGCTGCTTGGCGTCATGGAGGTGGGAGGAGGGACGACGAAGCCTGAGAGACCCTGGGGCAAAATATGCTTTTTTCGTAGCAGGCAGTTTGACATCTGTAGATTAAAAAAATTCTCTTGCCGGGGAAATGCAGGCTGAGAAATCTTTCTTCACAGCTCTGCAACCTCTAATCAAAGCAGCTGAGCGTCTGTCTCTCCTTTATCCCATGGGGTCTGGGCTCATCCCTCGCCCTGTGGTTTATGAGAACGGGGACAGATCCCTCGTTTGTAGCCTAAATGCAGCCTGTGTTGGAGGCACTCCTTTTAGCAGTTCAGCGCCTCGTGAGTAGCGCCGTGAATATCTGGTTGCCTCCTCCTCAGCTTTCATGTCTAGCGCAGGCTGAGGACCGGGGGGCGGGGGCAGAGTTAGAGGAATAAAAAGAACTGCAGCAGCCTCATGTGTGGAGCAGGGAGGGCTCAGTACAGAATGGTGCGGGCAGCTGTGGGTGAGTGTTGGGGAAGGGATGCAATATCTAGGGGTCCTGCATCCCAGCGAGGGCTATGGTTGCTGTCACCCTCCAGGATCTGGGAGATCTCAGCCAGACATTGTCCTCCTCGTGTGACAAATCAGGGAGACAGTTGCAAGCTCAGATGGGAGTCCTGGAGGGTGGAAGTGCTTGCTGTGGCTTCCTGAAGGCATTAGATTGGTGATGGGGGACGGGGTGGGCAGTGATGGTGTCTGAGGCTCGGATGGTCAAAGGAATCTAGTGCATCCAGGCATCTGACTCCTTAGGATCCTCTGAGAATCCCAGCTCTGAAAGTAACTTTGTGAACCCTGTGGTACCCCGTCCCAGAGGCCTCTTGGATCTAGTGCTGGTCTCCGCACCCAGCCGGCACAGAGTTGATCCTCTCCTACAGTAGTGGGGCTATGGAAGAGCCTTCACCCGCCTGACCATGAGCACAGCAAGCATCAAAGGGGCAGCTGGCCCCATTCTGCTCATGCTAGAGACACTCTGCTCCTTTCCAAACTGTAACCAAAGATTGGCTCAAAGCATCAATGCCGAAAGAGACTTGGGCTTTTGGGGGGCTGGAAAGGTAACTGGGGGTCTGTCTGTTACTCAGTGGGTAGTAAAGGGGTTTGGGAGCATGAGAGAATCTCTCTTGGGGCAGGATAATGGACCCACTCTGAAGGCGTTGTCAGGCCTGGGGTTCTCTCAAGGAGCTCTGGTCAGAGCCAAGGTGGTCACACACTTCGTAGCCCTGCTAGGGACACTGAGAAGCCACTCGGAAATCAGCTGGGAATCCCCAAGGAAGGGGGAATAGAAAGATAGGATAGTCAGGGGATTTAATTCCTTCTTTCCTTTGCCCAGGAGCTAGAGTAACCCACTTGGAGTCAGGGCCTAGGTTCCAGGCCTACCTCTACCTCTGACCTGTTTGATTCAGTGCAAATCATGTCTGTTCTGTGCCTCAGTTTCCCCCATCTGTCACACAGGGTGAATAATAGTCAGGGACCAGAGAAACCGTTAAAGCAGCCACTCTTCTTCACTAGCTACCCAGCTGACGACTAGAGCCCAAGAAGGGCTGTGCAGGGGTAGGAGTTCTCCCTGCCAGGGCTGAGGTTTCAGTGCTTCAGGTGAAGCCAAGGACTGAAGGGACGTGCTGCGGCTCTCCCTGTTCGCCCTGTACCCCATTAGTGAGTGGCACTTGCTGGAGCTGTTCCTTGGGCTCCATTCAAGCCATCAGCCTTTGTTACACCGTGTTCCGTCAGCTCTGCCAGCGACACGGCTGTGGCATGTGCCAGGGATTTAGAAGCTTGCTGCCAGCCCCACACATGGGAGTCCAGATCGCTGCTCCCTGCCAGCAGGCTGAGACTGCTGGGGCAGGGCCAGGGCCAGGGGGTCAGTTTCTCTCCCAGGGCTGGTGGTAGCTCAGGCACTCTACTTGGTTGCTTTCTCCTCTGGGAGCTGTCCCGGAGAGAGGTGCCTGCGCAGCATGATCTGGGTTTGGAGCCAGGGTGCAGGCTGGTTCCACAGCATGATTCTGGGGGAAGCTCAGGCAATGTCAGGGAGCTGGAGGATAGGGAGCTCAGCTAGCTAAGGATGTACAACGGTGGGGCCCAGGCTCGGGTTGGATCTGGGCTCTAGGCCCAGCAGGGATCAGGGTCCTGGTGAGCCAGAGCTGAGGGTGGAGAAGGTCTCAGGTGCTAATGCCTTCAGGGAGTCTGGGCCTAGAGCCTGTCCCAGAGGGAGAGACAAAGGGAGTCAGGGTGGACTATGAAATACTGGTGCAGGGGAGTTGGGTCAAAGACCCTTCAGGGGGTGTCAGGGGGAGTCAGGAGCCAAGGGGAGTCTAGGCCCATCCAGGATCAGGGCTTGCAGGCTGTGTAGCCGGGGGGGGGGGGGGGAGTACAAGTTTCCCCATGATGTAGTTGTTCTTGATAAGCAGTGTTGTTCTTTTGAAGTTTCAGCCCTGCTTGTGGGCTCCTCATTTATCTCAGTGATTTACTGCTCATTACCAAACCCCATTAAAGATTCAGGCTCCCTGTGTGACAGTGTGAAAGAGCTGTTCTACCCAATCCCTTCCCTCCCTTCTTCTGCCTTCCACCGTATGCCAGGGCCTGCTTCTCCCCACAGCCAAGGGCATAGAACCTGTCTCACTGCAAGAAATGGCATCCAGCCCCATACGCTCTGCTTTAGTGGGTCACACCTGCTTAAACCAGCGCTGCACTTGGTTCCATGCCAAATAAGATGTTTTTCCTGACCTCCCCTCTTCTCGCGGGATGCACGTGAGCATTACTGGATTATTTTGGGATTGCGAAGAACACTGGATGCTACTAGAGGCTGTCTCTGCCAAAAGACCTGGGAAAGCTTTGCAAAGGTTAGTGGATCATAGTGGCTGTTTGCTGCCCAGATTCTTGCTAGATCATCTGCAGTTGAGAGGTTGTTGTTCTTTACATGGGTATACCTTCTCTTCCCATCTTCTGCCTCTCTCCAGAAGGGAGAAGGCAAGAAGGGATGAGATTAAATAGGACAGAAGGCGAGAGAAACACCCAGAATGTGATGGAAGAGGTGTGGGAGGTTGCTCTTCTGCAGAGGTTTATTAATAAAGGCTGCGTCTGTGGTCTAGGAATAGCTCCTGTGTTGTGGTGACACAGCGACGGAGTCATTAGTGTAATTCGCCAAGGTCCCAAGAGGCTACCCCCTCGGGCCAGCGCTGGAGACGTGGTGACATATTGGCTCCTGGAAAATATCAGAACAGACTACAGGAAGCTCTGGGGAGAAGGCGGACAAGCCGTGGGTAGCTCTCCGTGTGTCACGGACAATCAGCTCTTGGATTTCCGCACCCCCGCAGGGCGTGAGAAAGAAATAACGTCAGGAGGGTGACAACTGGCTCCCAGCAGAAGGATATTTACAGAGAAATATGACAGCATTCAATAGTGAAAGGGCTCCCGCCACCCATCTGTAAGGGCTCAGTCCTCTCCATCACTGCTCCTGCCATGCAGTCCTATGGGCTCAGGCCACTCCAGTGCTGCTTCTGCCAGCCAGCTCTGTGGGCCTCTTCCGCACGAGACATTCCTACAGGGGAATGGAGGTAGGACTGGGAGCTGAGATCCACCTGCACCCTGGGTTGGAATCTGTCCTTTGCCTGGCAGCTGACCCATGGATGGGCTGGGTGTGGGGGGAGTCCCACATACCCTTCCTGTAGCTGTGGGAGCTGATTAAGGAGACAGATATGGCACCGGTGCCCACTGAAAGTGGGACAGAGACATGCGTTAATCAGCAGCCATGAGTGTCGAGAGCAGGAGATGCATCATTAATCAGGTGAAGAGCTGTAGCCTCCCTGTGGGTCTCTGGAGCCTTTGGCAGCTCACACTTGCCAACAGAAACTAGCCAGGTGGTTCGTGATTCTGCCATGACGGTGGAGCCAGCCCCATCCAACACTGCCCTGGTGTATCACGCCTGGTGGGTATCGAGCAGTTTTGCAGGGTGGGTGCATGGTGACGCAGTCGCAGTGGATGCTTGGATACAGGGGGGTGGGCGGAGGGGCCACAGGGAGAGCTGGCTCTGTTGTCTGTGCCGTGGCAGGGCGCTAGGCAGGTGTCATGCTGTCCTGTCTTCAGAACAGCCATGCACAGAGGAGAGGCAGAGCCATCTCGTGCTGGGCCCCTGCGAGTCCCCCAGTGGCAGCTGTTGGTTTCACTGAGGTGCTGTCAGCAACTCCACCGCTGTGTTAGCTTAGCTTGGCAAGCACCCAACGGGGAGTGGAGTCCTGGAGGGCAGCAGGTGGCAGAACTAGTGCCTGCTTCCTCCCATTCTTCACCGGTTGGGGGCCAGAAGCTGTGATCACACTTGTATGCTGGCGCACGAGGGCTGATACCCCATAACTTGTCATTGGGATGCAGGGGCGGTCATGGTCGCTGCTCTGAGCCGAGTGAATTTCATTAAATGATTTGCCGTGGTAACAAGGGCTGCTGCTGAATGAACTATCAGTTACTATTTGATATTGATATTGCAGTACAGCCTAGAGGCCCAGATTAGGATGATGCAGGGGCTAGTTTGCCAGGCATTGCCCAAACCCACCATTCTGCCTGTGGTGTCCTAAAGCCTTTACCAAGATGGGGCCTCATTGTGCTAGGTGCTGTACAAACATCTAGTGAAAGACAGTCCCTGCCATTCAGAGTCTATAGTCCAAACAAAAAACAAAGGGGAATAGGGAAAATGAAGCACAGTGACCATGGTCATTTGGCAGGTCAGTGTCAGAACTGGACTGGAGTTCAACTTTCCTGACTCCCAGCACAGTGATCCAGCTCAGGGTAGCGACTGGCAGATCCAGCCAGCAGACTATTCCATCCAGTCCTGAACATGCCTGCGGCTCGACCCCAGCAGACCTGCCCTGCAACATGGGGTCCAGCACATGGCGTGAGCTTGCATGCACCATACTTATGAGGTCAGGCTATATGAAGGATGCAGGTCTGTAGAACACATAATTCTGCATATGGCCCGCAGAGGCGCCCCTCACAGCTGCATCCAGCCCATGCCAATGAAGAGGTTGGGCCTCGCAGCTCACCGCGGCCCGTAGGAAGAGCCAGTCCCTGCTCCACAGGTCTTTCATGGACGAGTGAGCTCCACAAGCTGTTTTTAAGTCATGTAAAGTAGTAGCATTTCCTTCCACTGGATTTATGTTCGTTCTCCTTCAGTTTCACAGCTTCCTTGTCTGTTGGGAGGCATTGCACGGGACCATCCAAGTGACCATCTCATTGCTATGCGGAGCCCCTTCTTCCTCCTCTATATAGCCCCAGAGCCTGATTCTCAGCCCTTTATAGGGGAAGGGGTCTTATGAGGAAGTGGGGTAAAGGGCCCCCTGAAAATCTGTTCTCCTGGCTGGAATGTGAGGGCTTTGCCTCAACCTGGCTCCCAGCCACTCTAGCATAGGGGGTGTGGACAGTGAGCAAGGCACCATGGCTGTTCTCTGTTCCCAGTGGCCGTGGGAAGCAGAACATATATTAAAGCAGCCCTATGGCAGTTGTTGTTTATGCTGGGAAGGAGCCAGCAGGACCCCGGCTCAGCCCCAGAATACAGGAAGCCAGATTCTCAGGTGGGGTAAATCACTGTAACTCCATGGACTCCAGTGTAGCTATGTCACTACTGATGGCAAATACAGGACCCATCTTCAAAAAAGGAAAGGAGGAGGATTCAGGGATCTACAGACCTCACCTCAGTTCCCAGAAAAATCATGGAGCAGGTCCTCAAAGAATCCATTCTGAGGCACTTGGAAGAGAGGAAGGTGATCAGCAACAGTCAGCATGAATTCTCCAAGGGCAAGTCATGGCTGACCAACTGCTTGACTTCTATGATGAGGTGACTGGCTCTTTGAATGTGGAGAAAGCAGTGGATGTAAATACCTTGACTTTACCAAAGCTTTTGATACACTCTCCTACAGTATTCTTCCAGTGAGTTAAAGATGCATGGATTGGATGAAGGGACTATAAAGTGGATAGAAAGCTGCCTAGATCATTGGGCTCATTCGGTAGTGATCAACAGCTCAATGTCTAGTTGGCACTCGGGAATAAGTGGAGTACCTTAGGGATCAGTCTTGGGGCCAGTTTTGTTCATCATCTTTATTAATGATCTGGATGATGGTGGATTGCATCCTCCCCAAGTTTGCAGATGACACTAAACCAGAGGGGAGTGATAGGCATGCTGGAGGGTAGAGATAGGATACAGAGACCTAAACAAATTGGAGGATTGGGTCAAAAGAAATCTGATGAGATTCAGCAAGGCCAAGTGCAGAGTCCTGCACTTGGAATGGAAGAACCCCATGCACTGTTACAGACTAGGGAACAGCTAGCTGGCTAGGAAATTCTGCAGAAGGGAATCTGGGGGTTACAGAGAACAAGAAGCTGGATATGAGTCCACAGTGTGCTCTTATTGCCAAGAAAGCTAAAGGCATAGTGGGCTGCATTAATAGGAGCACTGCCCGTAGATCAAAGGAAGTGATTGTTCCCCTCTAGTCGGCACTGGTGAGGCTCCGTTTGGAGTATTGTGTCCAGTTTGGGTTGCCCCAGTACGGGAAGGATGTGGACAAATTGGAGAGACACCAGCAGAGGGCAATGAAAATGATTAGTGTGCTGGAGCACATGACTTACGAGAAGACACTGGGAGAAACAGGCTTGTTTAGACTGCAGAAGAGAAGAATGAGGGATGATTTGATAGTGGTCTTCAACTACTTGACAGGGGTCCCAGAGAGGATGGAGCTGGCTGTTCCCAGGGGTGGCAAATGACAGAACAAGGAACAAGGGTCTCAAATTGCCATGGAAGAGGTCTAGGTTGGATACTGGAAAAATCTTTTTCACTGGGAGGTGGGTGATGAAGCACAAGAATGGATTATCTAGCGGGGTGCTGGAACCTCCATCCTTTTTAAGCTCTGCTTCACAAAGCTCTGGCTGGAAAGATGTAGTTGAAGTTGGTCCTGCTTTGAGTAGGGGCTTGGACTAGATACCTCCTGAGGTCCCTTCTAATCCTAATCTATGATTCTATGGTGGAGCTATGCCAGTTTATGCCATTTGAGGATCTTGGCCCAGCACAAAAGTGGCTTAAATGCACACCCAGCCCTGCTTCACTAAGCATCAGACCTTTAGCATTGACACTCTCTGTTCCTTTGGATCCCTCCTTGTGTCTGCACCGCCTTTTTCCTGCACTCCCGTATTTCTGCTCCACAGGTCACAGATGAGGTGCTCAGAACCAAAAGCATCACTGAGGGGAATCGTGCAACTGCTTGATATAATAGCATTCTTGGATTTTTTTTTTTGCTCTCTTATTCCCTGGCCTCAGGTTAACACTATGCCTAATACATTATTTGCTCCCCTGCCCCCACCACCACTGTGCAGTCAGCTGCAGGCTTTTTCTGAGCTATCTGCAATGACACCTCTGTCTCTGTCTGGGGGGGAGGGGGAGCGGTGATAGCTAATTCAGAACCCAACAGGGTGTGAGAAGCTTAAATCCTTCCTTCCAAGGGGCATTACTTTGCACTTGTCTAGGACAAATTTGGCCTGCTGCGTTGCTGTCCAATTACATTGTTCTGTTCATTCCCTTTGGACATCCGCGCAGCCTTCCAAAGTGCTAACTGAAATCATTCTCTGCCATCAGCAAAATTGGCTGCCTTAATATTCCACTCCCATTCCAAGTCATTAATAAACGTCCTGAACTCTGGTCCTAGTCTTTTTCCATGGGACACCCCCCTTTGAATTGCTGCTCACACTAACGTTGGAGAACTGTGGGTGTTATGTTAGCGAATGCTGTGCCCTAGATGTGGTGTTAGCAGGGAGTATTGTACCTAGGACCTCTGGATCTTATGGCGTGAATGTCAACTGCTTGAGCTCAAAGATCTCTTTCCGTCAGATCTAGCTAATAGTGGGCTCCTTAGCCTCCCTCTGTATCACAGCCACTAGCAGAAGAGGACAAAAATGCCTTGCTGAGTGGGTTGCAGTAGAGCCTAGAGCAGTGGTTATCAACCTATTTATCAGTGCGGGTTGCATTCAGTCCTACCTGTGAGGATGTCACATGGGACGCAAGCAGCCCATGAGTCGAGAATCACTGACCTAGAGGCTCCAGACAAGATGGGGGCCGCAGTGTGCTGGGTACTGCATAGACAGAGTGAGAGATGATCCCTCTGCCAGAGCCTGTAATCTGAACAGATGGAGGAATAATGATGATCTGCATTATACAGGTGGGAAGCTGAGGCACAGGGAGATGGAATAACTTGATCAAGGTCCCACAGGGAGTCTGTGGCAGAACTGGGAAATGAAAGCTGATTTCCTGAGCTCTGTCCAGTGTCTTAACCACTAGACCAGCCTTCATTCATGGGAAATGGCCTGAGCCACAGCCCGTGATGTCGATGAGTGTCTTCCCACTGTCATCAACAGACTTTGGATCGGGTCCTTATTTCTGACCTCAGCCAGCTTTGAATCCATGCCAGGCCTTTAAACTCTCACCTCCGTTCCTGAGCTTCCCAGCCATCTTGTGATATTGCTGCCCCCCCCCCCCCCCCCCCGCCATGACTGTCTTTAGCTTTTCAGAGTGTACTGGCAGGTACCAGATGCCAAAAGTGAGGCTGGCTTGTCCCTAGCATACCATGTGCAGCTAGGTCCTCTAAAATAATCCCCAGTACCTACTGTTATCTTGCATGTTGCCCTTAGGCAGCACAAACTATATTCCTGACCCCAGGAATTTCATCACAGACATTGATGGAAGGGCCTGCAGAACTGGTGCTCTAATAAAATCCTGCCCCTCCCTGAAGTGGAAAACTTTCCTCTGCCAGCTGAGTGCTGGGGAAGAGAGTCTGCTGGGGCTCAGCCACCCCGTGCAGAGGATGGAACCGATCTGGCCCTTGCCAACCAGCGGCTGGAAGCTGACACTCGACAAGCTCAGGTTAGAAATGAGGTGTGGATTTTTAACTAGAGGGTTGGAGCGGAGGTAAATAAATTGGGGAAACAGCTTGCCTTGGGATGTGGGACACATGCCATTACTGGAAGTTCTTACCTCAAGATGGGGCATCTTTTCTGGTTCAGACAGGAGCTCTGGGCTTGAAGTGGGAATCACTGATAAAAATCTCTGGCCTGTGTCATGCAGGAGATCAGATTCAATGGCCAGAATGGTCCCCAGTGGGGACTGCACAGGTGCAGCGGAGGGCAGATGTGGGTCTGCAACAGGGCAGCCCGCCTCTTTAAAGGCCAGTCGGCCCTGGTCATTAGCCCTGCCTTGGAACACCTATGGTAGGTGCTGGACTCAAGAGGAAGCCGTGAGTGGACAGCAGAGGGCGGTGAGGAACCAGGGGGAGCGCAAGGCTGGAGAAGGGTGGAAAACTCCAGGTATGGGCTCCAGCTGCAGCTGTTCAGGAGAGGGCAGAGAGCAGCCCAGAAGACCCGAGGAGGCATTAAGGGGGGAGATGGAAGGGACCCCAGGCAGGGTGAAAGCTGAGCCCAGAGGCTGGTCAGGAGAGTGCCTGAATCAGGGGAAAGAAGACAGAGCCCTGAGGAAGAAGGGGCTGCACTGAGGTGGATAATGGGGCAAAGGGTTTGCATTGGATGTGTTTTGGATATGGATGCCCTGGGTGGGGTGGACTTCTGTTAAGAGAGCAAATTCACCGCAGCAAGTCACCTCTCTGGGGGAAACTGAGGCAGAGAGCAGCAATGCTCCCTTGCTGTGTGGGGGGCTCCAGGATGGTGAGTCTTGGGACAGGAGGTGCTGGGGTGTGTAGCGAATGGCAAGAATTCATCCCTCTGCACAGTTTTCAAACATGGACACCCCAGCAGGACTCCAGCCCAGCGCCAGCTGACTCTCAGGTGCCTCAACCAAGCATTTGAGCTTGAGAGACGCCCCAATGGATGCTCCAGATGCCCGGCTGTGGGATTCCAAGGCCACATTTGAAAATCACCCCTGGCCCATCTGTAGTAGTTTTTCCTCTCCCTGGCCCTGATGTGTAGGTCTTCAGGCTGTAAACACCAGCATCGCCCTTAACATCTTTTTTGTTTAGAGAGGGACCTGGGGCTGGCTTCTCTCCAATTCACTGGAAGAGTGGCTGTTTTTAATGATAAATTGCACCTTTTTGTGAGCAGCTCAATGACTCTGTTCCTCAGCTCCTTCCGAACCCTGCCTGCAACAAATGCCATGTGCTCCCAGTGATTTATGAACGGCACACTGCTTGCGGCTCTGGAGGCGTTTCCCTTTGCAGACGCTTATTCTGAGTGCCTGGAAGAGTGGGCCCTTTGGGCTGGAGTTTCTGCTGCCCTCTCTTAACATAGCCTGATTAAACTTTTCTCCAGCTGTTTTAAGAGACCCAAATGTGTGGGGCAAAGCTGGGGTTGTCACCAGGGAAGTTATTTGTCAATTTTTTTTTCCAGAGCTCAATCACTCAAAACCCAGGTTAATTTACAACTCCAAGCCTTGCAGAAGGAAGGCAGCCACTGATCTTGACTTTTCCTAGTGTCAAACATCCCATAGATCCTACTGGAGTCAACGCAGATGGATTAATAGAATTTAAGACTGGAAAAGACCATCTATTCTAGTCTGAATTCCTGTGAGTCACAGACCGTAGACCAATACCGTGATTCCAGAAGCTGACCATAAAGACTGCCTGAGCCAGGGTATGTCTTTTACCCATTTTGATTTAAAGACTTTAAGTGATGGAGACTCACCTACTTTTCCCAGAATGCTGGGCTAATGGTTCCTAGCCCTCACTCTTCAAAAATATTGTTCCTAATTTCCAGTGTGATTTTAGCTTTTACTGTTACTGGCTCTAATTTCCAAATATAGCCCAGAGTAATGAGATCTGGCTTCTCACACTACTGGTTGTGTGAGCCAGGACAAGTCATTTCAGTCTCCCGCTGCCTCTGGTTCCCCTTTTGTAAAATGGGGAGAATAATTCTCACCAGTGGGTCTGTGAAGCGTCTGTAAGATCTTTGGGAAGTGTCCTTGGAATGCAACGTCTGTTACTGATGGACAATGTGCCCTTCAATTAAAAGAGAGTGTAATGCTAAAGCTTTTCTCTCACCCTTGATAACTCAGAAGAAATGTTTGTTTTGGATGAAAGCTGGGAGCATTTGCAAAGCTGTGCAGCCTGTTGACCCCCTGCCATTCACGCTTGAGTCTTATCTGTGATCATCCCTGTTTTATTTTGCACTTACACAGCACATTTCACTGGGAACCTCAAAGCACAGTAAGTCTCATCTTCAGGCAGATGGGGTGAGTGGTATTATAACAGGGGTCACTTGCTCGCTCACAACCGGAATGCAGTCACCTTGGGGGTGGGAAAAGGCAGTTATTTCACTGCATCACAATAATATGAGACAGGAAGTGGAAAAGAATCTTTTATCCTGGGGATCCTCAATCTGGTGGTCTTGATCCCCCCCAGCAGGTTTTAGGGGGGTCACTAATACTCCCCTCCCCCCATTTATTTATGGCTAGATGGGGGTAGGGGAGAGCAGTCATGAAACTTTTTATGTTGTAGCTGGGGTCACAGTATGGAGAAGGAGAAGAATCTGGGGAGTTGTAACTGCAAGAAAACAGAATTCTCTTCTCTTCCCTGAGGTTCCTGTCCCGTGCTTAATATCGTAGCGTCCGAGCCGCCTTCCAGTCATGCATTGCCCGTTGTGGCTAACGTGTATCCCATCCCGTGTTTGTTCTCTCAGCCTCTCCCCAGTGGGAAGATTGTACGTAGGGGAATGTCTGGTGGCGGTAGGGTTTTCTACCTGCAGGTTGCCATGTATTTCTGTTGGAGAAGGCAAAGACAAAGCGACATGCCTGGCACTTGGAGAGGAAGGCAGAGAAGGTTTGTGATGGTCCTTGGTTCCTAGGTGAGTTCATTCCACAGGCTGGGAATGGATCCCAGGACAGCTCAGTCTCCCACACAGATGAACCGTACCCCGACTGTGAAGAGTTCAGCTGGGCTTGGAATTTGGCAAGGCCCTGGTGGCTAACGCACACCCTGCTCTTCCAAAACACACCAGGCAGAGGAGATTCGGCGACCACAAGGGACTGGGACACTGACCTTTGCTCCTCTGACCAATCCGATTTCACCATGGGGTGACTCCTCTGAGACGTCCCTGTAACTGCGTCAATAATCAGTTTGGCCCAGCACCATGCTGGCATCATTCTGCATCTCCACCAACACAGGCTCCTGCAACTCCCTGCTGCTCTGTCTAGCCAGACTTGTGGCATCTGAGGTCTTCCAGTCAAATGTGGACCCAGCTCATCTCTGCTTTGCTGAGAAAGCCAACCAGCCCCCTGCGCACAGTGTTCTATTCTGAGGCTGTCTTTTCACCTGGTCATAGAGGTGCGATGCACCACCAGACAGACACAGGAGCAGGTGCGAGAACACTGGAGAGATGTGTGGCTGTGCGGGCTGAGAGCACACTGGGATGCAGCAGGAGCAGCCTAGCTGATCTCCAGCCTCCTTGCAGACCTGCCTGATGTACCCCTGCTCCCTCTTCCCTGAATGTGACTGCCCAGCTCTGGAGTCTGGCATGTCCCTAGGAAGCCTGCAATGTCTCAGGCAAGCCAGCCGTGGGGACTGGACTTGATGATTTACAGGGGCTGGGGAACAGGGTTCTGGCTCCGTGTTATTGAGATCATTCATCTTTGTGTTCCTGCTCTTGGGTCAGAGGAGATGTCAGAGCTAATCTCAGGCTCTGTGCTCATCCTGAGACTAGGAGGAATCTCTGTCCCTGTACCTGCCGATCGTCCCCTGTGTGAGAAGAGGGAGCCGTGCAAGTGACTGGCTCCGCCACACCTGCCAAGCAGAATAAACACAGGCTTCACCATCATGCCATTTCCTGGGCAGACGAATTACACAGCAACTCCTGTACAGCCATCAACCATTTGCAGGGTGCATCTCCATGTGGAAGGGAGCAACTAGTAGAGAGGGCAGCAGCAGGATTAAGGGCCTGGAGAGTGGGGCGTGAGTGAAGGTAAAGCCTCCTGCTCTGCGACATCCCATGTGTGACTGATTCCTGCAGACACCCCCTCTCACTGGGAGGCCTATGGTTTCCCTGAATGGTGAAGGTGGACCCAGAGTACTTCTAGGAGGGTGGGGGTCTTGCTAGGAGATGTTTGGCTGGATCTCAGGAGCTAGCTCTTAAGAGTAGCATGTGTATAGATCCATGAATTATTAATAGACTATTATTACAGTGATTAATTATTCATTAGCATTGATTATTATTTATATACCGCCTCAAGTGTGTGTTACTATACCGCAGAATGACCTCCTAGAGAAAGTGCTGTGACCTCTCTCCTCCTCCCTCTATGGCTCAGGGCATCCGAAAACAGGAGAAGGCGTGGGCAAGGGGCTGCCGGGAGCAACCCTCTTGGGGACTGGGGGAGAAACAGGTGTATCTCCAGCTGTGCTTTTGTGCCAAATCCTATAACCTGTAGTCAACCCAGATGCCTAGCTCACAGCAACAGGAACTTTCCCTGTGTCCGCACTGTGCGAGCTGGCCCTGTGAGTCTGGGATCGTTGTCTATATCATGGTGGGGGAGGTTACACAGGTAGCACTCCCCATTTCACACACCCTCACACGCACACACACCTATAGTCCCAGTTTGGTCCCTAGCAGGCACCCAGCTGGGATTTGTTTGCACTGACATCTGGTTTTCTCATAGGATGTGGGCTACCAGGGAGTGTATCGATGCCCAGAGTTGACTAGTTCTTTTTCGCTCTCCATTGGCATTGATCCCACAGTGCCAAGCTGGGACCCTGCCAGGCCCAGGGAGCCTTTCACCCTGATGGGAATGGAAATCTTCCAATGAGGGGAGGTCAGTCAAAAGGGGGCTGGAGGACAGAGCCTTTCACTGCTAGGTCCCCGGCTTTCACATACCCCAGGTCCAGGGGGACTAAATGACTCAGAGGATGTGGCATGGACTGCAGAGCCTTCCACCGTCTGACCTAGGAAAGATTCCCACCGATCTCATGGTTCCACTGAGCATGTCACTAAGGCCACTGTGGCAACTGGCACCTCTATGGCAGAGACAGGCAGGGCCACACAGGTCAAGGATTCTGCCCTCCCCGTCTCTGCTGTAGCTGACCCTACTCCAAGGCAAGACTTGCAGGTGGGGCAGTCAGCTTGCATTGCTGTGGCCCATGCTGTATCTAGCCTGGGGGTAGAGAAACGTCTGACTTTGGGGCTGGGCGTCCTTCCAGCATCTCCTCCCAACCCCACTGTGCAGACGTTTTGTAAAGGGAAAGCAGTCAGGGAGATAATGGAAGGGTTCAGGAGACAGGGAGAATCCGGCTTTCAGGCTTGAGTAAACAAAGGTGACTCATTCCCCAAAGCCAACGAGCGGGGAGAGCGCAGACAACACAGCCGAGTAATCAGGCCCATTTGCAATGAGATGGGAGCGATGCAGCGCAGATGCTGTGGCAGGCCTCCCCCGGGATGTGTTGTAGTTTAGGAGAATGCACCGTGACCAGCAATGAAATTAATGGGACCGATCCCTGCCTGATGTACATCCACTGCACTGGAAGTACACCTAGCAGCGCACCAGACCAGACCAGCTGTCTCTCTAGCCAGCTGTGTTAGTCCCAGCAGCACTTGGTTCCATGTGCTTTCCACCCTGAAAGGCCTACTGCATGCTAACTTGTCCGGGGTGGAGGGCTCTTCTCAGCCCCAGGCCATTAGTGGGGAGCCTGGATCTTGAAACACGAGGGAAACATGATCTTTACAGGGTGGGGAAGGGTCCATGAGAATTTTTCATTGATAGAATTGGATACCTCTCCTCATATTTTTATCGTAGTATTTGTAACTGTAGAGATAATTAATATTCATATCCACATCTAATCCTTCTCGGAGTCTACTAAGCTATTGTCCTTCCTGACATCTTGTGGCTAGGAGTTCCATGGGTTAATTACACTTTGTGTAAAAAGGTATTTTCTTTTATTAGGTTTAGATGTCTTGCCTTTTAACTGAATTGGATCTGTCCTAGTATTATGTGCATAGCAAGCGAGAGCACTAACTTTCTCTTGTCTGTCTTATTCATCATCTTGTAGACCTCTGGCACGTCCCTTCTTATTCACCTCCTCTCTAAACCAAATAGTTCTAATCCTTGGAATCGCTATTCACAAGGAAGTTTTTCTATGCATCTGATCACTTCCATTGTCCATCTCTGGATTAATTCTATATCTGCTGTATCCTTTCCAAGGGGTCTAGATGCTGTATGGTTTGGTGATAGATGGCTGTGAATGAGGAGAGTAGATTCGTCACCCCAGAGTGGCACACACCATTCCAGGTGAGGGCACATCACAGATTTACAGACTGGCATTAGAATAGCTGCAGTTTTGTACTCTAATTTCACTTTATCCCTTTCCTACCTAAACATCTTGTTTGCAATTCTGCCTGCCTGCCGCTGTGCACTGAGTAGAGAGGTTCCCTTTGAAACGGCTGCGGTGGCGCCTCAGCCTTTTTCCTGAGTGGTTATGGTTAATTTAGAGCTCATCAAGGGATAGGAGTAGTTCAAAATGTTCCTTGCCACATGCATTATCCTGCACTTATCTCCACTGAATTTCATAACCCATTGCACAGCCCTAATATCCTAGATTCACTAAACCCTTTCTTTTGGCTTTTGCTGGCGTTCGCTAAATTAAATCAAGGCTGCGGCAATTGCCCACTTTGCTACTTCACTTTTTATCCAGGCTTCCTACCAATGGATGGAATATGGAAGCATAGCATCATTCGCCAGGTAAGAAAGGGAGCATTGGTGCCTACCCTTTGCTTTCAGTCTTTAAACCAGTTTCTAACCCGGGACAGAAGTTTACCTCTCACCCTGTGATGACTTATTTCCTTACAACATCTCATGATGTGCTGGATTAGAACTCTTTGAAAGCCCATCAGCCGTGCCTCGCTTTTATAATAATTCTGTCATTCCCCACCCATTCTACCCTCCCTTTTGTCTCGCCAGCACCCTCCTCCTGTTCAGAAATATGGGAAGGGCGGGTTGACTACACCATCCTGTTACCTATTGATTAAAAATCTCTCTGTTAGTTTGTTGATGCCTTCAGAGAATTTCAGTAGATTGGAGAGGCAAGAATTTCAAGCTGCCCCTATTGCATGTTGTCAGCTACGTCCCTGCCTGCTGAGTTGTTGAAGGCACCTTTTATAAAATAAATAAATTAATCAAATGATGGAGTGTGTCTCACCATGATGCCTTATATGCAATGTGTGGTTTCTGGCTGGGAGATGGGCTATTCCGCTACAACATGATATACTCGGTACAGCGTACTCAGAAAGGAGATTCTATGTGTCTTGCTACAATGTCATGTGAGAACTGTGGGCGTGGGTGTGATTTGGTACACTGTGATCATGTTCAAACAGAGCCCTGGCTAACACCTCACGTAGTCTGTTGTACTGCATTTGGATGGGTGTAACCTAGATGGTAAACTCTCTGTTCTCAATAAATGCCCAGAACAATGGGAGCCCGGGGTCAACTGGAAAGCAGGTGTGGCCCTAATGCACAAAGTGTGATCAGATGGCGCTGATGTGCAGAACACACCCTCTCTGGGTGAAAATGGGCTAGTTCTCATTGCTGGGTGTTTCACGTGGCGCCGTGTGTGGGTAAGGGTGGGCGGCTCTCACTGCCAGGCGTCCTACATGGCACACTGCATTTGGATACATGACTGGGGATGTGTTTGGTGTAACACCTCTGAGGCCGCAGTGGGGTGGCTCTGATGGTATCTGTCGCCATCAGGTGTTGGAGTGGAAGGGGGCCCTACAGAGACATGGGCCAGCGCCAGAGTTCAAGTGTTCCAAGGTTGGGTGTGGGTCCATGTGTGGCAGGTGATCTGCCCAGTCTCTGTCTGATCAACTACGTGGCTGCTGCCATCCTCCAGAGCTCTGCCCATGTTGTCTGTCCTTCTCCCCAAAGCCTGAGGATTCCCCCAGCATCCGTGCCTGGGACAGACCTGCAAGGGCTAAGCTGGAGAGGGTTGGCTCATGACAGAGCAGACCAGCGAGAGCTTTGTGTCCCAATCTCCCCTGCCAGCCCCGTTTTCCCCTCTTTCTCCCTTGCCAAGGGGCCTGACTTTGTGGTTTCCTCTCCTCAGGGGTGCACTCCCGCGATGTCCTCCTGGTCTCAGCCATCATCACCGTCAGCCTTAGCTTCACCATCGTCCTGTGCGGGATCTGCCAGTGGTGTCAGCGCAAACTGGTGAGTGCCGTGACTCGGTGGCAGGGGCCCTGCTGTCCCAGGAACAGCTAGTGGGAGAGGCTGCCCCAGGCAGGGGGAGAGTAACCATGGGAACTGAATTAGACTGCTTGGGGCATGGCATGGGCAATTGGTGTTTGGGGGAGCATTTCCTAAATGGGGTGCATCATGCCCACAGTTCCCTGTGATTCCTCACCTGTAATGGTAGGACCCCAACCCAGCCCCTCTCCAGCTCACCAAAGCACAAGGGTGAGAAGACCCTCCCAGGGAACCCCTTCCCACCTGTGCTGACCAAGGAAGAATGGTGGACCCCATCCCCAACCTCAGGTGCTGCAGCTTCTTTCATCCCTGAACCACAGTATAGAATATGGTGCAGCCAGCAGGCCCCTGCTCCACACAGAAAGCAAGACAGCCCATATGTCGAGCAGCCCCCCACCAATCCAGTCACACCTAGAATACAGTGCCGTCCATGCTCCTCAGGAGGCCGGCTTTGCACTGGATTGGCTTTCACAGACCAAGCTCCTCGTTCTCACTATGGGAGGGAGCTCCCTGCTAGAAGCCCGGCTGACAGTGAGGAGCTGTCACTGACTGGTTCGACTGGGTACAACACCTGGCAGTTTCCTTTCTTTACTTTTCATCTCTCTGTGTCCTTCTTCCCACTCTGGGTCCAACCATCAGTCTAGATGATCCTTCTCCCCACTATACATGAATTCTTCAGAGGAAGGCCAGTCCCTCCCGGAATGTAGATAGGGGCTGGATGCTTCCCTGACCCATCCTCTGTGATCTGAAACATGACAATGTCATCCCCTGCCTTAGCTGGCAGAGACATGTCCCCAGTCATGTGAGTGAGGATCTTCATGTGCCCGCACCCCTGCAGAGAGACCAGCGGCAGGAAAGTCTACAGTCCCTGGCCTGTGGGAGGCCAGCATGGGTGGGGTTTGGTTGTTCCCCACCAGGCACATAAGTGACCAGGAGGAGACGCTGGCTGGCTGTCAACAGAGCCCAGCCCAGGGTCCCTAGGACCCAGCCAGCCTTACGCTCCAGCATATGGTTTCCCCACCTTCCTGGAGGAGTCAGTTTCCAGCTACCCTCTGTATTCCAGATCTACCCCTCCTCCATGCTGGCTGTTGATCCCCAGGTACGTCAGCTTACCCTCTTCCCTTCTTCCCTTAGATGTGGCATTGGGGCAGGTATGCCTGTCTCTGCAGCCTCCTCACACCCCAGCCAGCACATACCTTCTACCCATCCAGTCCCTCATATACATACCAAGGGGGAAGATCACACCCAGCCACCCCTGAGGCCTGCAAAGTCTGGCATGTGGCACCGGCAGCTTTGTGCCACCTGCTGATGGACTCTCAGGCCCTCACCAGTGTGGGGCTCAGATCTGAAGAATCTAAGGCTCTGCCCTTGGTTCACCCTGACACTCACCTAATACCTTGCTGAGCCCCCTTCCCGTTTACAGAGCAGTAGGCGAAGTTGGGTGGTGCTGTTTGGATAATCACACAGCTGAAATCCATCTGCTTAGAATTCTTACCCATGGAACATCTGCTAAGAGACACCGTGCCCTGGTGGAGGATGAGTGGGGATCCCAGGGCAGAATTAAGGTGACAGTAGGAAACTTAATCATGCAGTTCCTGAGTTTATAGAGTTTTTTTAAAACTCTAACTTCCCCCAATGTTATTTTGAAGGTCACTCCATTCTTAGCCTTAAATCTGTTTTAACAAAGCTTCTCTGGAAATAAGATGTTTCATTAGGACATGCACTGATGCTGCTATTTATGCCACTTGAAACTGGAAACTATCAAGACCTGATTTTCTGCCTCTTGGCCCATGTCTTAGAGGGCACTTGCCTGTCTGTGAAATAGCAGCTCTTCCATTCATCTCTTGTTGGGGTAGCAATTGTTTCATTAATTTGGAGCCTCAGCAAGATCCTTTACTTATTAATTCTCTAAAGACTGTTAATTAAACAGCAGAGTGACAAAATGTAACTTTCCTAACAGGAGCTCTCACATTCCCAAGCAAAAAGAAAGAGGAGTTTGTTATGAAAATCAATTGCAGGCAAATAAATTTAATTAAGCTCATGGGGTGTAGGGGATCAGGAACAAATCGGGGTATGAGGCTGAGGGATAAGATGCTTCCTCTACTGTGTACTTAAAACTGCTCGGGATTTGAATAAACGGGGAAATCCTGAGGACACAACGTGAGGAGGAATTAGGGGGACAGAGCGGAGAAGTTTAAAGAGGGGTGCGCATTGAGACGTATAGAGAGATATATTGGGGTATGCAATGAGAGGCTTAAAGGAGGTTATGTGGGATGCACAGGAGGAGATATAAAGGGAGCCACTTGGGATGTGAGTAATGGGTAGCAGGGGGCACGCAGGGGTGTGCAGGGTGTTTAGTAAAGGCACCGCCTCTTGGCATGTGGACAAGCTGGTGGCTGGGGTCCCAGGAGTCCCATCCCACAGTGATGGTAGTGCAGCCAAGAGAGGCGTTTGCTGAGTGAGGCTCCGTGGTGGCGGCTGCAGCTTTTATTTTACTCCTTCGAGGATGTGATAATTAAATGTTTGGGTGAAAATGTTTGTGCAGCATAAAGGGAAGTTTTCAAAATAAATATCTAGCTGGGTGATGCGTGGTGATGAGCTGGCCCCTCTCCTGCTCTGCTCCTGCTTTGCATTGGCATGAGAAGCACAGGGGGAGGCAGGCTGCACAGCACTGCTGCTCTGTCCCCTAGTAACTTTCATGAAGGACCTGTGTGCCTACACTGCCCTGGGACCCCTGCTGGCAGTTACCCTGCATCCCCCGCCCACCCCAGTTCCTCCACAATGCCCTGCAGCCCCTGTCCCTGCCCAGGTTCCCTGCAGTGCCCTGTGGCCTCTGCCCACCTTAGTCCACACAACAGCCTATGGCACCTTCCCAACCACCATGTCCTGTGGCCCCTGTCTGCCCAGATTTCCCACCATGCCCTGAGGCTCCTGCCTACCCAAATTTCCCATCCTGTCCAGCAGGCCTATCTTCCCAGCTTTCCCACAGTGCCCCCCATCCAGGATTCAGTAGCACAATCTATTTTGTTTCCTTCCTAAATAAAGCCTTCTGCGCACGACTGAGGTTGGAAAGTGGGTCAGGTGCTCAGGAGGCAGCTATTTTTGATTTTTCGTTCTCCAAACAGCAAACACCATGCTAGAAATAGTTGCCCCTCCCGTTCCCGTCTCCCTGGGCTCGAGAGAGAAGCAGGCACCAGTAACAATTAGAAGGCCAAAGCAGGTTTTTTAAAACTGGCATTAAAAGGAAACAGCATCTGCATTTCAAGAGGAACATTCATAGGAGCCTCTTCTCCCTGGCTACTGTGTCTTCACATGTGCATCTGCAGCTCTGTTTTCTTCCCCAGTCCTCCAGTGCATATCAGCCCGGCTTTACCCCGTGTTTTATCTGCTGATTATCTCACTCCTTCAAAGGAGGTGAGACCCCACCACCCGGATCCAGTCCGTTGGGCATGTGGCATGGCGAGGAGGGCTGAGGATGTTTACATTCACAAACAAGGGAGTTAAGCTATGATATCGCCACATTAATAAGTAAAGCCCTGTGGCCAGGAGCCAAATTAATACACCAGGCAGCCTGGAAGGAAGTGAGATGAATTGAAGAGCTCCCTGTTCAGAGGTAACTGAGGCTGAGGCCAAGCTCAAAAACAATTCAGCCAGCCACACAAGAGAAATGAGGACTCGCTGTTAGAGGACACACGGCCCGGTCCATGGCTGGGGGTCAGCTCTCTTTGTTGCCTGAGAGTAGCGGGCAGGGCAGGGGGAGTTAGTTGGCTGACTCAAAGAGGTTGGGGAGCCATGGGGTGACCAGTAACCTGGGTGAAGGGTGGCATCCTCATCCCTCAAGATGCTGCTGTTCCCCTCCCACCACTCTCTCTCCCTCAGAAGTGTCCTGTGACCAATACCCAGGTGAGAGCCCTTGAAGGAGATAGAGTTCTACAAAAGTAAGCCTTGTGGGGCCAGATCGGTGCCACGCCAGTGCTGAGCCAGAGTCGCCGGGGTGGGCACTGACTAGGATGAATCCTCTCTCAAAGTCACAGAGCCAAAGTCGATAGCAGCTCCACACTATAGGCTGAAGATCCATGCTAGGGTGAGCCCCCTTCCCTCCCCAAGACATCTCTTCAATTGCCCACATATCCACCTATCTCTCCTGAACTGTAGTTACACCCCAGGCAGCAGCCACCCAGCCTCCTATGTATCTGCCCTTCCTCACCCCCTGCACCCAGACAGCACAGCCGGCCTGACAGCCAGGATGGCAGCATCTATTCTAATGGAGGTGCTGGAGGAGCTGTGCTAGCTTAGGAGATCTCTGTTATGGAAGCAGCAGCAGCACCTGATCACCCACTCTCCTCCCTTGCCTCACCTACTCCGAGTCCTGTCTGGCTAAAGGGAAAGAGCCCTGGTACATCCCCCAGCTACTCCGGGGCTAATGAGGGAGTTACTGCAGCCACCACAGCCCTGTGCCACCTGTCACCTGAGGAGGAGGGAAGGTGGCAGCCAGTCAGCATGTGTGCGCCAGGGAAGCACAGGCAGCACAGAATGCTAATGAACCAGTCCGCTCTTCTGGCCGGCTAAATTTAGAAGCAAAAGCAAGAAGGTGAAGCCCTCTCACCTCCTCCCCAAACACAGCTGAAACATGCCCAGCCTGTCTGCAGCCAGCTGCTGGCTGGCTTACTCCTGTAATGCTGGCTTGTCAAGGAACTTGGACCAGAGGTGCTGTGAGAACCATGTGGCCATTGGCTGGCTGGCTACTGTAACCACAGATCAAGGCCAGGGGATCACCTCCTGTTTCATGCCACGGCCCATATTTTCATCCCAAGATTGTGTCAGGGAGAGCTTCCCTCTGCGGGGCAGCACCAGCATTCCACCCCGAGAGCGTGGCCCCCGGAAATGCATGGAATGCGTTTCTAGCATCAATCAAACATTTGAATAAGGATGAGGAGGAGCCAGCAACACTACGTGTCAATGTGCCTCTGGTCTCACCCCTGTTCCAGTTCCTGTGGTGCCCCAACTGGGAGAAGCTGGCACTGTGGTAGCTGAGTTCCCCCCCTAGCCAGTTCCCCTGCCCTGCTCTCTACAGCACCCTTTGCTGGGAGAGACTAGGCCTGCTGGGAGCGTTGTGGTACTCTCCAACGACTTCTGCCAGGTCTCCCTTTGCTCACTGTGGCTGATTTTTGCCTGCTCTGAATCATGCTTGCTTGGCAATAGCCTGCAGCTGGACGACTGACCCAATCAGAGACCTCCCGCCAGACACCCCGGGTAGCTGGCATGTGGTTGCCCTTCATACTTTCTGGCTCCCCCATGTCATATTTGGGAAATAAAGCTCCCATCTTGACCCATGACTTTGGCGAGCCTGGGGGCAGATGCCAGGGAGCAATGTGGGAATTGGCAGTCACAGGGCATTTCTGTTAGCCTCCTTGGCAAAGATCTCTCCTCCTCATGGGCACCTGCATTATGCCAGCAACTCCTCCTCTTGGGCTCAGCTGGGCAGAAGGGTTTGCATAGCCTGCCTGTGGTGGTCAGTGGGCCAGTCCGGAAGCGTGTGATGAGCCAGAGAGAACATCAGGGTGTGCCCCATCCTGCAACCTGCCCAGAGAATCTCCCAATCCCCCACAGCCAGTCTGCCTGTCGGCTGCACGCCGCATGCCCTTTAGGAGAGCCTGAGCTGTGAGTGCCCTCTCCCGCACTGGCCAGCCAAAGGAAGCCCTCTGTCTGTGGCAGCAGGCTGGTCATGCGCGCCGGTAATGGGAGCAATTGCACAAGTTTGGCTGAGCCTGTGTCTGCATTCATGGGGAATCCAGGCTTCTGCCCTCAGCCCATGAGACTGCTGGTGCCCAGCTGCCCTCTGCCCCTGGCAAACAGAGCAGTCACCCCTTTGGCAGAAGAGAGCCGGGGATTAGCCAGACTGGCAACGTGCCTCCACAGCACAATAGGCCAGACCCCAGCTGGTGCACGGCCATGGAGTGCCCCTGGAGTGGATGGATCTGCATACACTCATGCCAGCTGAGGGTGTGGCCCAGTATTCCTGACACAGCGAGTAGGCAGCTCAGCTACGGTTTCCCAACAGAGCCAGCTCTGCGTCTCCCCAGCACTGACCACTGAACGCCTGCCCAGAGAGAAACTTGTACTGATGCACAGACCAGCCTTTGCTGAAGCACTGGAGGAGTGAGCTGCTTCCTCCACCGCAGGGCTGATGGGGCCACCAGGCTTCTAGGCAGCTCCCTGCTACCAGCCTGCCTGATGGGACAGGCCTGGGATTCTCAGCTTCTCCACTCTCCCTATCTGTGAGAGGAGTGCCGTGCTGTGGCTGGCCTGATCTGTGGGCTGGGAGAGGCTGGGGGGACCCTTCTGTCACTGTAGCAGGGCAGGAAAGGCCCAGAGAACAGAGAGGGTTAGAATGCAGGAGGAGGGCGACAGGAGCGACACATCTTCAGCTCCCGCACGGGGAGCCAGGTCCATTGTCATAGCCCAGCATGTGGCCTGAATTAATGAAGGGCTGAGGAGGAGGGCGTGGAACAAAGGGGCAGGGAGTCGGAGAAAGGGGAGCTGGCTGAGCAATATAGGCTCTGAGATTTGTTATCTCTAGTAACTCTGAGAGCCTCCCACCAAGTTTGCTGGCCCACTGTGCCAGGCGCTGCACAGTCAGCCCCTGACCTGAATTGCTTACAGTCAATGGACCAGGCAGACCCAGGAAGTGCCTTGACCCCCCCTGTTTACAGATGGGGCACTGAGGCACAGATCCGCAGCTATTTAGGCTCCTATCTTCTATAGGAGAGAAATGGCCTGCTCCATGGTCACACAGGGTCCATGGGAGAGTAAAGAATTGAATCCAGACTGTCTGTGTCTGTGTCCTGAGCACAGAGCTGGTGAGCAGCCACCTTCCCTGGGCCCAGCAGGGGGTACTGACAGTGCAGAGGGTGCAGGCCAGCAGTTCAGGTTCATTTCATCCCCTCGCTGGGCTGCTCCAGTGCACTGCTCATCAGTTTCTGTGGAGGGAAGGTACAGCCTTTTTTGCCTTCATCAGGCACTGCAGCCATGCCATGACCTATTCAGACTCGATCTCCCCTTACCCTGTCCTCTGAGGTGCCTAGCAGTGACTGTCCCCAGCTGAAACAGTTGCCTCACTCAGTCCCCACTGTCTTATCTAAAAGCAGATGGGGCAGGCAAAGGCCAGGGCGGAGCAGGAAGAGGAAAGCGTGAAGGGCATAGGGGGTTAAGACAGAAAAGTGGTTAGTTTTGCAGTGAGGAATGGGAAGCCAGCCCACAATGTCAGGTAACGGAGCTCCCAGAGAAAGAATCTACCAGCCGGCCTATCAGCAGTGCGATGTGTCTCACTCTGCTCAGGAAGTGTGCACGTCTGTCCGAGATTGGTGTATGGGCCAGATTCAGCTGGCAGCAGTTGCAGCGCCCATTGAATTCAGTGGAAGTTGTGCTGTGAGAGGGAATGCATCTTCTATGATTTTTCCCTCAAAGACCCATCCCTTTGTAACCAAGACAACCAGCTATGCACTGTACCATCCACCCCAAATCTCTTTCATCTGCCTCACGCTTCCTCCCAGCTCTCCACTGTGAACAACAACCAGTAAATTGCCTCTTGAAGTCCCCGCTTCTCATCCTGCTGGGGTGGTGTTACACTCTTTGATGGCTAATGTCTGGCTATGTTATCCAGGGCCCACGAGGGAATCTCTGTTCCTCTTTGCACCATCCCGGGGCACAGATGGGGATCTACCCTGCTAGTCTGCTCTTGATCTAGACTTGGTGTTAAATCAGCACAGTATGTATTAGTCGGCATAGCACTGGAAAGAACTACTCCACTGGCTCAGCTTGAAAGCTCCTTGGAGGGGAATGTTCTTTGACCAGTGGAGATGACCGGAAGGTGTTCTGGCAGAGCTCCTTCCCCCTCACATCTGAGCAGTTCAGCTCATGGAGCCTGCGGACACTGCAGCCTGCTCTGGCAGCATCTGCACCCTTCTGGAACCTGCATGGTTTTAATGACAGAGCTCAAAAGTTCTGGGAATGCGAGAGGTTCAGAACAGAGATTTTGCATGCTGCAGGCAGCTCCAGCAGTGCCTGTAACCTCCTCTGACAGTGGTGCTCAGAGACCTGATGAACTGCGCCTGTGGGCATTTGCAGCCTTGTTGAACTGCAGCAGCTGAGCTGATAGTGTAGCAGACTTGTGAGCAAGTTAAATCCAAGCGGGTTGTTTGAGGAAGGTGACAAAGTCCGCAGAGTGTGCTTCTAGCGGAGATGGGCGCTCACCTGCTGGACCTTTCACTCTGCCAGCAGCCATAGAGCGCGGGAAATGCCAAATTCCGCCCGACGTTGCAGAGGTCATCAGCTCAGGTGGGTCCTGGCAGAGTTCTCCAAAGTTCAGACATTTGTGGTGACTGGCTCCACTGTTAACCACCTGACCTCCCAGCGAACGTTCAAGGACATGTGCTCTTAGGCAGGGTGCTTGGAGTTTCTAGGCCAAGCTGTTTCTGAGAAGCTACCTTGCCGAAGCAAGTTAGGAGAAAACCAAATCTCTGTTTCCACCCTTTGTGTCTTCTGTCTGAGTGAGCTCCAGAAATCTGTCCCCACCAGAAGACCGCACAGGAGAAGGCAGAAGCAGAATGGAGTTGTTGCCTGACAGACTTGTCATTCCCTAGTTCTCTGCTGTCCCCTCATTCCAGTCCTTCTTTCCACATTCAAATTACTGTCTGACCCCTTATCCTGCCCTGTTACCCCCAGCTGCAATGCCTCTGTCTTATCATCCTGCCCTGATCCACATCCAAATTCTCTTTGGCCCTTTGACCTAGATACAAATTCCCTCTTGCCCCTCACATACCCCTGTGCTCAATCTGCTCCCCTTCTTCAAGTCATCTCCCTTCCTCCTCTCACACACACCCTTGCTGCTCTCCTGTTTCTTCCTATCCTTCCCAACCCACCTGTCCATCAAGAGCGCCTGTTGGATGCAGAGCAGCCAGTATGTTTGTTGCTCTTTTGTCCCCTGAAAATTTCATGCAGCTGAGACTCACTGGATTAAAGGTGCCCCTGGCGACCTCTCACTTTGCTCAAGTGGGTTCCCCCCAAGAGCTGTGAGGGAGGGCTCTTTCCCTGCACCTGTGTGGGATGGCCTCATCTGCTAATTGTTTGCTAATCAGCGTTAATTGTGCTCTTGTCTGCCCTGGAATCAAGCAGCACATTGAACCTGCCATCGGAAATCACTACCAAGTGGCCTTATTATCAAGCCCCAATTAGGAACAAATGCACACTTCATTATCTTGTGACATGGTTTTTTTGGGTTTTTTTGTTACTGAGAACTTAATTAATTAAAGTTCAATTAATCCTAAAATTGCCTGTTCCTCCCCTGCTGTGGATGTGATGGGGCAGCAGGAAGGAAGGCTGTGCTTGGAGACTGGCTCTCTGTCTTGCATTCTTTACGTAGAAGCAGCGGCATGGGGGCACAGGTCACCAGACTGACTCCTTAGAAAGGCTCTGGTGTGTGATGGCCGAGCAAGGAGCATTCTGGGCCATGCCTTTCCCATGATGCTCTCTGACTGTTTCCAATGTATAGGGAAACACACCAGAATTTGACCAATTTTTCCAAGCAAAACAGGAGGGCAACTTCAATGAATGACAAACTGGAAGCCACAGAAGAGCCAAACGTAGGTCAGTTCGAAACATCCCTGACAATCCAGGTCATGTGACTAAATCATGGCCTCACATAATGAGCATCCCCCAAAGGCCAGTAGCTGCACAGTCCCCTCACCCTGTGGACACTGGGTTGATATAGATGGCATAAGGGAAAGTCCTGGCTGGTTCAAGAATTAGTCCCATTAAATAGTCATTATTTGGATAGAGTGGGGGAGAGTGGGCAATCACTTAAGTCACATGGTCTTGTTTCTTCTCCCTGATTAGAAGAATGTTTTAAAATAGGATTCTCCAAGTGTGGGAGAGGATCGCCTTCTGTTTGAGGCACTTGATTAAGATGCTTCAATTCTTGGTTCTATCACAGATTCCCTGTGACACCTTGGGAAAGTCACTTGGGCCACCATCATGTTAGCCAGGACAGTGTTTAAATCCTTATCATAATCAGAGCTGGATGGATAGGGAGAAAACTGGTCTATGGCAAATAAAAACTCTGCACAGTGGCCAGACAGGCCTTGAAAAAATTAACAAAACCCAGACGATTCACAGGTTTTAGGATGAGTGAGCATGAGCACGCGTCCAGAAATTCAGTCCGAAAGTTCTTTGCTCCTCACTCTACATATGACAGCAATACTGAGGCCCCAGCCTGAGACACTACCAACAGAATTGCTGATTGGAGGCCAGATGCTCTGCATTGCTGAAAATCAGAGCCTTTCAAGGTCTTTCTCAGAATGGTTGCCCAAAACGCAGAGGCTAAGGGGAGAATAAGTGTTGCTTGGTGTTGTCCTCATATTCCTCTCTTGGGTTTTTGCCACTGATCATGCCAGTGAAGCAGGATCTTCCCCACCTGGCCTGTTTAAACCATGTGCTGTGTCACTCCCTTCATATGCAGGACAGCCCTGGCTGGGAGGCACAAAAGGTGGGATTTCCCAAAATGCTCACTGCTGGCCTAACTCTGGTCCCATAGATCCCACTATTGATGACCTGCGTGTGTGTGCTTCTGGGCCGGGATGGGCAGTGCCATGGTAGTGAAATCAGTGGGCAGCCCAGAGAATCTTCTGCTGTCAGACCCACCTCATGCAGAGCCTGCCCCCACTCCTCCTGACGTCTCTCCCCTCTTTTCCCATAGGGTAAACGTTATAAAAATTCCCTGGAGACGGTGGGGACCCCGGATTCCAGCCGAGGGCGCAGCGAAAAGAAAACCATCAAGTAGGTGCCACGGATCAGCGTGAGAGGGGATGAAAACCTGAGGCGCTGCCCTGGGGCATGGTATCTGCTCCAGGTAGCTTCCCAGAACCTGGGAACTTCTGAGCCCCAAATACCCGCATATCCCCATGCACAGCACCCTGCACACCCTGCTCCTACACAGTCAAGACAGTCCAACATCCAAACATCCCCACACAGTGTGCACCACGCCACACACCCTGCTTCCACGCAGCTGTGAGCATCCACCAAAACCCACACATCCCCATACACTGCACCCTGAACACCCTGCTGCCACACAGCCTCAACAGCCAACCCCTGCACCTTGCCGTATACTGCACTTCATACACTCTGCCTCAATACAGCGTCAGCTTCCTACCAACACCTGCACCTGCACACCCTGCCCTTACACACATCCTGTTCCACACAGCCATGCTAGTCCACCGACACCCGCACAGCCCCACACACTGCGCCCTGAACACTCTGCTGCTACCTAACCATGACAGGTCACCAGCACCCAAGCATCCCAATGCACTGCACCCCACACTGTCCACCGACACCCCACACACAGCACCCTGTGCATCCTGCCTCCACACAGCCTCGACAACCCAACAACACCCACACATCACCACTCACAGCACTCTGCACACGCTGCCCCTACATAGCCATGACAGTCCACCTACACCCAAACATCCCCATTCCTCTTTGACCTCAACAAACACATCCCTAGAGCCAGAAATTCTGAACATCCCTACACCATGATGCTCTCAAGCATCCCCATTCCTCTGCACCTCAACACTTCACCAGGCCATTGCCCACACTGCTATGCTCCTGAATTCCCCCATTCCACCTCCCCCCTACTCATTCACCCTCAGGTGCTCCCCCATTCAGAGACTCCAAACACCTCTGCACCCCAAAATACATCTTATAGCTCCTCCCCGAAACAGAGCCTGCCAAGGCCAGATCCAGGCTTCATGTCTGCCTGGTGTCCCCACTCCGGGCACAGGCAGCCACCTCCTGGGATCCCAGAGGACTGTCCCCAGGGTTGTGAGTGCTCAGAGCTTTGTCTCCTCAGGGCGAGCAAAGCCAGGGCCTCGGCTCACTAATACCAGGCTCATTGCCATGGTGCCAGGGCTTGGAGAGGCCATTGTGCTGCATCACAGACAGGTCGTTGCCAGCCAGAGTCTGCTATAAAAGACCCAGGTTCTGCTGTAGCTAGTTCCCCTGGCTCTTCCTTCTTCCTGCATGGCCCACACTCTCCAAAGGGTGGACAGGGCCTGTGGAAAGGCAGGGATCCTAGCTGCTCCCCACAATGTCACGCACTGAGGAAACCAATTGAATCTGGACTTCCATGCCCACTCTACTCTCTTAACTGGGCACTCCCCTCTGAAGAAACTGCTTGGCTTGGACCAACTACAATGAGATTTATTCTTCTCTATTCACATCTGAGCACTCAAAAGTCCCTTCTGCCCCATAGAGTGATGGGGAGGTGCCTCAGGATCCTCTTCCGTCCCATAGAGGGAGGGGGAGAGGCCTCAGAGTCCCCTCTGCCACATAGGGAGAAACAGAGAGATTTCAGGGTCCCCTCTATCTCACAGAGTGAGGACATCTCAGATTATCTCTGTCTCAAACCAAGAGAGGGCCCTGCTGCTCACTTGGTTGTCTTCATGATGTCTCTCCCCACTCCCATGTCGAGTGCTGTAACCCCTTGGCGCACGCCAGGCAGAGGCTGTGGGGAGATATGGGCTACAGGCAGGAGCCTGAGGGCCTTTCTCAGGGTCAAGCCTGAGTAGGCTGCTTGCCAGCTTCCCTTTGTTCAGAGGACAACACAGCATCAGAAGATAATGGTACTTGCCTCCCTGCAAAGGACATGGGGCCGAGGGCTGTGAGGTGTGACTGGGCTGCACAGTCAGGAAGGCTCCTAAGATGTAAGCACTTGGTGGACAAATGGTGTGAAGAGCTTGAGATGGGACTGGGACGCTGCAATGTCATGCAATGGGCAGTGCCCACCGGTGCAGGGGAACTGGGCCCCGTGACTATAACAGGGCCTGGGTGGCTCATACACACCCATGCCAGGACAGCGATATCATTCAGCACTCTGCCTGTTCCCCCAGTGCCCTGGAAACCCAGCATCCCTTTCCCTGTGGTGCTGGGTGGAAGGAAGCCCACCAGGAAGGGTGCAGTCCTGAGAGGAGGGATGGGTAGATGACTGGGGCAATTCAGCCTGGTGAGAGTCATTGCCACGTCTATCGGTCCTGCAGGCAAAGCCTCCATCGGCTTCCACTGCCTTCCTGAGGATTGGCCACTACAAGTGGGCATGTGGCTGCTTCCTTCTCCCACCAAGCCTAAGTGCTGCCTTACAGAGCTTATGTCTTGCCCAAGGCTGCCCATCCATGGGCTGGCCAGTGGTGCTGTTATTGTGGCACTCTGGCTGGTGAATGAAGTGTGTGTGCCCAGAGTCCCTGGGTGCATGGGGTCTTCTCTAACATAGGCCCAAGGGTGGTAGTGCCTGTTCTCATGTGGGAAGCATGCCTCCTTCAAACAGTGCCCATGCTGTGGCCCCGTTGCTGTCACTGATCCCGATGATGACTGAAGCAATGAGAGACAAAAGTCCGAGGTGAGTCACAGAGGAGTGGAGTCCAGGCTGCCCTCCAAAGAGAGGAGTCCCTCAGGGAACAAAGAACTTCAGCTAGCCTCCCTCCTCCACCCCAGACACTCGCCCTCTACACCCTTTCTCTCTGGGAGGCTCTGCTCACTCTCTGAGGGGTGTGTCACTTGCTCAAGACTCTCCGCCCTCTCTCCTCGGGATTCGAAAGCTGCCACTTCCCAGAACCCTCCCAAGTCTCCCAGCACCAGTGTCAAGAGAGATCTCTCCAGGCAGCTCAGCCTCTGATGCCCAAACTGGCCCATGCTGAGAGCTGCAAATGTGAGAGGTTTTTTCTCTCCCTCTCTCCTCCATCCTTTCTTCTCTCTTTCTTGCCCCACCTCTCTCTTTCCCCTTTCCTCCCTCCCCCACCTTCTCTCTGACCCTCCCCCTTATCTCCATCAGGTTGTGAGTGAGCCTTGTTCTCTGAGGTGAGATGCAGTGGCCCCTGGGGCATGTGTGGCCCCCTCTCCTAGGCCTTTCATCTCACTCTGTGTGTTTGGAGAGGCCGTTTTGTGCCAGAACCGCAGGAGGACTGGAGGAATTAATGAGGGGAGCTGGGGCTGTGTGCAGGCTGCTGGGTGCCTTTGAAGTCGCTGATGAATTTGCTGCAGAACCACTTGACTTCAAAGGTGCAGCTTGTCGAATCCCACGTGCTCCAGGTCGAGCACCGGGAAGCCATAGGCGGTTCTCTGAAGTCAGGAGGCGATGGTTATATACGGCTTGTATCTGATCTGTCCGTGATATGAAGTGACCTATTTAGAGTCTGAGGAGAAGTGCAATCAGTCAGTTGCAATGCATGCCCTGCCTCTGACTGAATCACGCTCCCTGGCTCCCACTGTACAGCCAAATAGGGACTGAGCATGTCCCACAAGCTGGGACCAATTGATCAGTGCAAGAGAGTTCCCTTGGTACAGGTTTTCTAGGAGAGGAGGGTCTCATTTCTGGAACGGGGTGTCAGCTCTGGATCATGCAGAGAGGGTCTCATATCTGGATGAACATGTCATTCCTCCTGGATCCTTCAGGGAGGATTTACACATCTGGAGCAGGATGTCAGTAGCTCTGGACACTGTTTGCACATCTGAAGCAGGTTGTCAGTAGCTCTGTATCGTTCAGGAAAGGGGTTGCACATCTGGATACGTTGTCCGTAGCTCTCAATCAGGGAGAAGCCCCACATCAGGAACAGAGTGTTATTAATTCTGGTTCTCCATCTCTACTATGTTAAGATGAGTCCTGGTAATGGAAAATGCCTACCTAGGTGGAAGACGGGGAATAAAAATCCTCTGCTGGAATCACCTGGCATCCCTCTCAAATTTTTAATGGCTGATTATAAATGTTAGTCCTGCGTGCCTCTCAAGTTGCTCCCTGCGTCTCTTTCCACTCTGCCCTTTCCAGCTGGGGTTCCTAGCAAATCTCAAAGTGGTGGCTGAGCCAGTCTAAATATAGGCCTGGCCCAGCATCCCACAGAGGCCAGCATGGGAGATCCTGGTGGGCCATCACTCTAGCTTGACTCCCAACATTACCAAATGTTCTTAGAAACTTTTCATCCCCCAAATCCCATGTCCTCCCATGCCTCAGGATCTGGGTGTTGAGTCCTGCCAGCTCATTTCCCCAAGTGTGACATTTACGTTCCCAACAGCCTGCTGACCTCCAGTTCCAGAAGAAGTCAGCTGTTCCCCAGATTGTAGAGGATTCTGCCTCTGTCTCAGTGCTGGACAGGGCTACATTTTCCACTGCCCCATTGCCGGCTCTTCTGATTTTATCTCGAGCTGCTGTGTTGTTTTTCTGACAACTACAGTTCTTGGGCTCATGAGTCTGTGAGAATCTCAGCTTCCATTTTAATCCCTGAAGTAAGTTTCCAGCCCTCACGATTGCCAAGAAAGCTTGAAAATGTTATCCCCTAAGCTCCCAAATTGCATCATTTTTAGACCACTCATGATTTGGGGGCCCTCCTCCTGATTTCTGAATGCCTGGAGCCAGCAGTTCTTCCATCATCGAGGGGCAGGGTGTCTGGGAGATGGCAAGTGCAGGAACTGGCTTGAAGCTGTTCCGCAAGAACAGAGCAGTGAGCCGAGCAAGATAAACCAGGTCGCCGTATCCAGCCACCTCTCCTTTAACCTGCACTCCATCTCTCTCTCTCTCTCCTACTAGCTTCTGGCGGTGCCTGCTCCCGTCTTTCTGCAGCTATTCCTCCCTTTGTCCCCAGTCCATCCTCCCCATGTGTGTGCGTGGGTGTGCCTGTGTGTGGCAGGCAGATGCCTCTATAGCTGTTGCTTTTCTTTCGTAGGAGGAGACATCGCCGCGCTCCCTTCTAACCTGGCCTCTTTCTGGTTTTTTGGGGGTGGTTGATTATATTTTTTTCTCCTTCCTCCCCTTGCAGGAATTCAGATTCTCTCTCTTGTATTTCCCTTTTCTTTCTCCCCTCTTCTCCTGCTGATGTAGTGATCTAGACAGAGACTTTTGGAATAACAATGACAACACAGTGCAGCAGAAATGGAGCTCCTACCCTCCCAAGGAATTTATACTAAACATTTCACCTTACGCCCCATACGGTGATCCACGACTTTCCCTCAAGTGAGTCTCTCGTTACCTGGTTTGATCATGTGTAGTGAGTATATGCACAACCCACCACCCACCGTCTCCTCCTCTTCCTGCTCCTCCCCTTCACCTTCCTCCTCTTCCTCTTTGCTCCACCTCTTCTCCCCACACACTCCACCCCCATGGGCAGATGGCCATGGAGACGAGCAACCCCTCCTTCCCTCCTCCCCACCTTTATCTCAGTGGTTCCCAACCACTGGCATGGGCGCCAGTTTTAATACACCAGGGCAGGTCCTTGGGCGCACCCCTGAGTCTCTTAGGCTCAAATCTAAGTCAGGGAGAGCGTTGTTAGTGACTTCAATGGCACCAGAATGAGGCCTTTTACCAGGTACCACTGTATCGGGTCCTGTTGCATGTCTGCTGGCTGCCCTTTTGGGGTTGGACCCAAGCTCCAGGGTGGGTTAGAGCACAGACCACCAAATGGGACTGGTTGGCACAGTTGGGACCTGATCCATAGCTCACGTCAGCCAATGGGAAGCTTGCCGTTGACTTGGCCACAGTTCGACCCAGGCCCTTAACTGCTAGACTGATACGGCTGCCCCAATGGATTGGGAACCACTACTGAAGTGACGCACAGAGGCAGACTAGCACCCCCCCCCTGCTGCCCCAGGTTCCCTCGGCTTTCCCTCTCCCACCCTGTGTCCCCCTTCTCTGCAGCACAGGACGGGGTTGCGCGTTTGGGTCCCCCCTCAGCGTGTACTCTGCATTTGCACTATGTGGTGGTGAATCTGGTGCTGGTAAGCTCTCACTAACATGGCTTTTCTCTCCCTCTGCCTGTACTGGTGCCTCTCCTAACAGTTTTCTCCATCCTTAACCTCTCGTTGTCTATGGGATAACGTAACTTTGCTGCCATCACTCACTCACAACCGAGCTGGGGCCGCCTGTTGTTTTTTCTCTCCACTCCCTGTTGCTGAAGGCTCCCCCTTAGCCCTTTCTTTTGCAGTGCTGATGTCTCTCTTTCTCTCTCTGTCTGTCTGTCTATTGTCTGTCCGTCTCTCTCTTTCTCTCTCTCTCTTTCTCCCTCTCCCCCACGTGTGGCCTCCTCCCCGCCACCCCCTTTTGCGCCCATCCTGGGGGATCTGACCCCATCCCAGTGGCTCTCTGCTGTCAGGCGCTAAGTTGGCCGCCTCTTCCGCTTCGGGGTTGGCGGGGGAGCGAGAAGGACGCCTGGGGGAGAAGCAGCAGCTCCGAGAGGACGGCATGAAGAGCAGCGTGTCTGCCCACAGCGAGCCCAGCAATGGGAAGGCGGGGAGAGGCCGATGGCACACGGTGCAGAGTCACCTAGCAGCAGGGAAGCTCAGCCTATCCAAGTGAGTGAGAGCACTTCACAGGCCCAGCCTGGCCCGCGAGGCACTGCAGAGCATGGGGTTGGGTGAATATCCTGCTGTTTGAGGGACTTATCCCCACATGGGGATCAGGCAGGGAGTCTAGAAGAGCGTGGGGGGCAGGTGAGGGGATGACTGCACCCCAGTGGGATCAGAGAGGGCAGTCTGCAGTGTCTGAGATGGCAGGAAACACAGCACCACCAGATGGGGATTTAACCCCCAGGTGTGATGAGATTCCCTTCGACCCTTGGTGAAGTATAGCATCTGGGGGACCCCAATCATAACCCAGGGCCTCAATGTGGAATTCCTGTCACTGGAGAACAGGTTTGGCAACCGCCTATCAGGGAGGGTCAGGTACGCTTGGCTGTCCTTAAGCCCAGGGGGATGGACTAGATGACCTCTCAAGGTCCCTTCAAGTCTTATATTACTGTGATTGTACTAGGCACTGAGCAAACAGAAAAAGGCTGTCTCTGTCCCTAAAAGATTACAGTCAAAGGCATAAGACTACAGACGACAGGTGGATATAGACAGGGGAGTTTGAAAGAGGACAACGAGGTGGATCTGTGGATGTTTACATGGAGCTTCTCCCCTGTGTGAGGTGCAGCCTGGGAGAGAGCCTGGAGGGGCCCATTTGAACATTTAACAAGCAGGTGATGGATGCTGGCCACACTGGCAAAGCAGTGGGGGAGACCATGTGTTGGCAGCACTTGAGAGTTGTTGGGTAGGATGGGGCTAGGCTGGATAGGGCCTTGAAAGTGACGAGTTGTTTGTGTTTGGTGGGGTGTAGGAGGAGCCAACAGAGCGATGGAAGGAGTGGGGAGAGAAAGTCAAAGCTACACTCCTGGAAAATGATCTTTGTGAGAGTGTTTTGAATGGCTCACGAGCAGGGCAACCTTGAAGTTTTCAAGGCCAGAGAGGAGGAGGTTGGTCAAGATGAGGTGGGCATGGATGAGAATATTAGTTGTGTGGATAGAAAAGGAAGGCTGGATCATAGAGATGGTGTGCAGGAAGACGTTTAGACACAGCCTGGATGTGAGGCTCTAGAGAACGAGCCAAGTCAGAGATGGCACCTAGTTTACAGACCTGGGTGACAGGAATGATGATGGCGTTGTCCATGGTGACTGAGAGAGAGGGAAAAGGGAGAGCTTGGGGAGTGAGGAGCTGCAGCAGGGCGAGAGGGAGGAGATGAACTAGGTGCCCATCCACATATCACTATTGCTAGTTGGCTGGTTTCTCCAGCTGGCAGGGCTGCACCCTCTGCTGTGGGGCAGCACCCCCGAGCATCCCTGTGGATGTGCTTGAGTCAATTAATCCTAGGAATGTTGCCTGCTAATGGGCCCGGACTGGAGATTGCCTGCCCAATGCTCAGTCTCTTGGAATCGAGGCTCTCTTGGGGCTCAGTGCCAGAAGTGGGGGGGACGCTTACAGGTACCAGGAAGGCTAGAGGTTATCCCGACATTTCTGCAAGGATCTGGGGGTGGGACAATGAGTGAAAGAGGTTATCAGTGACAGGAGAAACTCCTCAATCACATTGGGGGCTGCTCATTTGTCTCTACCCCTTCCATGCTTAGTAACAAGCCGGGGGGCTCTGGTAACTCACTAGTGGATTGCTCCAATGGGTGAATGCTCCAGAATAGATTCATTGGTTTGTTCAGTAGAAAAACTGGTAGATTCCCCCACTCTTCCGCCATCCCATTCCTACCTTTGGGGGCAACACCATTCTTCGTCCTGCCACCATAGTGTCTGATTTGGCATAGCTTTTGCGATAAACTAAACTTTTAGGCTCCAAAACTTTACTCCCTTTGTCTGATGTCAGAGGAGGATTTGGGGAAAAGTTGGATTCTTTAGGATACTCAAAACTCAGTTTGGCTTACAGATTTTGGACCAGATTCTTAACTGATTTACATCAGAATGTGGATCTGGACTGAAATTTCTAATCTCTGTTGGTTAAAATGCATGAGATCAAGGAAGATACAGACTCCAATAGTGCAGTATTTAACTTAAACCCTATGCTGTGTTGTAATTCATTGAATAACATGTATAATTCTACAGCCTAACTAGAAATACAGCAAAATAGATGCTCAAAAGAACATATATAGATGTACTCTGAGTTTTCACATCTCATTGTGTTGAAATACATTCATTTAAAAAACTAAGGAAATTCTGAGACAAAACACTTCGTTAAAATACCAATAAAATTTTAATAAATTTTAATAAAAGCATCTGACGAAGTGGGATTTTCTCCCACGAAAGCTCATGCGATAAATAAATCTGTTAGTCTTTAAAAGTGCCACAGGACTCTGTTGTCTTTCTACAATAGACTAACACGGCTACCCCTTTGGAATTAAAAATTTTGTTAGAGCTGTGTTTTTATAAAGAATAATTTGAAAGCCCAGAAATTGTAAATTAAGGTTCAATTTACAAAGAAGAAGAAGAAAGTGTGGAAATTCAGAGTTATGGTTCCATAAACAATATTAACTTTGTCCATGATGACCATCTGTATTCCTGACACATCTTTCCTATAGCAGCTACATGCCCCTGCTATAGAGACTTCTTTCTATTTCATGATATGCAAACTGCATTTTTGCCACATTGGAAAAACACACCCAGCTACAATCCCTCCTCAAATTCACACTCCTGGATTTTATCAGGCAGAGCAACTGCCTTCTACCTGTTTAATACAAAGTAAAGACTTCTTCTTACCACCCACAAACTCCTAGTAGAGCAAGACAGAACAACACTCACATCACGCTTTCTATATGTGGGTCCCAGTCACATAACCTGTTCCACAGAGGGCTTGCTTATATGTTCAGATACCATGGTTGTGGGAGTAATGATGGATAGATGGATAAATGGAAGGATAGATATATGCATCTGAGGCAGGATGGATGGATGGGTGTGCATTAGATTAGATTAGGTTAGATTAGATTAGATAAGATTAGGCTCCAGTCTGTGATGTGTGGTTACTGGAGAATGGGGAAGAATTAGGGTGTCTGAGAAAATTTAGCTCTGAATTTCTAGACTTTCATGTCCTCACATTTTCATCTATTTCCCCTTGGCTTCATCTTTACTACTTTTTAAAAGATAATGTCACTGTTTTAAGAAGGTTTCTAGCAAAGGGAATTGATCTACATTACAGATCTGGTTGTATCTTAATGAAATTCCTTTTGTCTGAGAGTAACACAATTATTCCTGTAGCTGACATTTCTGTCACTGTGACAGGGCTCTCCACTGCTTTGTGTGTCTGGAGGAAGTAATCCTTTACTTGCTTCTGCCATAGGAATGGCAGTGTCCCAGGGGTGGGAGTAGGTCCTAGCTGATGCCAGAGTGCCAGGTATGCTTGTGGCCAGGTTCATACAGTCCCCTCTGCATCTGGAGCAGCTCCCATGCGTCAGTTACCACTGATAGAAATGTATATATTCCGCTGGCTCAGGGCCTAGAGCAGCCAATTTTAGTTTCCTGTGACTGAGAGGTTGTAAATTGGACTAATTTAGGATTTGATAGAAAACTGAAATGAGGTCGCCAAGCACGGAAGAGAAGGCAGCGGCTGGGAAAGGCCCATCTCTGCTTCACACCAGGCAGCACAGGGGCCGTGCTTGCGGACTTGACCCGGATGCAGTTGCTCCTTCCAAATCACGTTTGCCAAGGAACCCAAAAACATATGCCAAGCCAGAGCCAGTGCCAGCTGGGTAACATACCTCTCCAGGGCACCTGGGTCTTTGAGGTGGGCTCTCTGCTTATTCAGGACTTCCGTTTTTCTCCCTCTCTTTTTTCTCTTTCTTGAGCTCATTCTTTCTTGATCTCTTTTTTCTTTTTTCTTTCTCTCCCTCTCTCCTTTCTGCACTCTGCGTGATGCACGAAGGCGCAGCTTCACCATTGTGTTTCAGCCATAATTACAGCCCAAACCCAAATGGAAATTATACAAGGTTTTCCTGCTGCTGCTACCGGGAAAACAATTCCCCCAGGGCCTGGGTGGCATGTGTCACAGAGGTGGCATCTGCTGCCACCAAGGCTGGGCTGTTCTGTTTCCTTTGTGTACTTGGGAATCAAGCAGGGTCTTAGCTTTGAAATGACAGTCAGGGTGGATGGTGAAGATCATGGCCTCAGCCCAGCTGGCTGCTACAAGGGTGTCTCAGCTGAAGGCATGATCTCATGGCAGCAGCAGAGCTGGAGGAGGAGGCAGAGTTGGGGGACAAAGAGGTTAATTGGGTGCCTGGCCGCATGCTCCTCTCTTCAGCCACATGTTTAGCAGCCTGCTTCATTGACTGTCCAGCTGAGTGTCTAACTGGGTGCTGTGTATGTGTGCACAGCCACGTACTTTGCATGGCCTGCCGTGTGCTCCAGATGTGTGGTCTCATATGACAGCTGTGCGCTCAGTGACGTGCTTTGTCAATAGCCAGGCGTATGCTCACTCACACGTCCAGCTGTGCGCTCCATCATGTCTTCAGCCAGGGGCTCCCCTGTATTCCCAGCTGGGGCTTCAGCCATGTGTTCCATCACTGTAGGCTACTTTGCACGCTCCTTTTGTCTGGCTGTGTGTCTGCCTGGGAGCTCTGCCCTGTGTTTGGCTATGTGTTTAACCGTGTCATGTGTGGCACAAGTCTGGCTACATGTTTAACTATGCGCTGTCATATGCCCGGATGCACGTGTAGATCACTCATGTGTCTGGCTGGATGGCTAGCTAGTCCTACTGTTGCATCTTCCAGCTGTGTGCTCTGTCCTGGGGCAGCCCATATCTCAAGCCGAGATGAGCCTCCTTCCCAGGGTTCAGTCACATTCATAGCCATGTGGGCATCTTCCAGTATTTTCCACCAAAACTTTATACCAAGGTTCAGACCCTGCGAAGGCCGGATCGTGAACTGGCTGTCATCCCTTTCGAGCCATTGGTGCAGTTCTGATTTACCCCGGCTGTGGATCTGACCCTTAAATGCAGAGCCATTCAGAAAGCAAAAAAAATCATAGAGGCAAGAAATAAACAGGAGTCTTCCCTGTCTCTGCAGGGCAAAGGGAAGCTTGAATCAAGGAGTTCCCTCTCGTGGTGGGGCTTCGGGCTGCCCCAGGGGGAGCCTCCTGATTGGCGCTACGCCATTGCCAGAATATTCATAGCAGAGGAAGGGGCAGCCAATCCGGAGAGAGCATATGAGCAAGTCATTGCTCCGTTCACACGCCAGGCCTGAGATTGCTACTGTGCCCCCCGGCATGACTTCAGTCTGCATGGCGGGCCTCCACGGTGCTCGAACTCAGAACCCGTGTGGCTGGGAACGTGCCTTTTTGCTAGCACTGCTTCTGCTCTGACACCCCGCCAGCTTGGACTGAATTTCGCTGAGGAGTCTGTCCCCAGAACTTGGGGAGAGGCCCCAACTTTACAGCCCCTTAGGGGGACATGCGGCCAAGCTGCCAGGGGTGACCAAGTGGCTGCCCAGCTGCAGCCAATGGGGAGAGGGGCGTTTCCCATGTGACAGGAAGCAATGTGGACACTGGGAGGGTGTGGGAGGGGTTTGCCTTCACTCAGCAGCCTAATTAGCTCAGAAAGGAGGTCGGCTGTCATTCTGAGAAGGCACCAGCTCCCCGTAAGCTGAGTGGGAAAGGAATGGGCACAGCGGCAGGATCCCCGTGCTTGCTCACTGGTGCTGACACTCCAAGTCCTTGAGGATCAGACAGAGCCTGGGAGAAGCAGAGTGGGGTGGACGGGCAGAAGAGATGGCCACGGGACAGGGAGCTTGCGCCTCTGGAAAAGCAGAGCTGGGGCCAAGAACTAGAGGGACGGCTTGCTGCTTCCAAAGGCCCCCGACGGAGAGCGTGCTGCGCTGGGGCATCTTCTCTCTAACTCTCTTCTTTTGCTTCCTCCAATTTTGCCCCTTCACCTTCTTCTCCTTTCTTTCCTCTCCTTTGCCCTCCCCTTCCCTAAGTTTTGAGGACTCCACCATGTCCACAGCCACTACCCTTGAGTATATCCCCACCTCAGCAGGAGACCCGAAATGCCAGCGCCCCCGCACCCTGATGCGCCAGCAGAGCCTCCAGCAGCCGCTTAGCCAGCACCAGAAAAGCAACCACAGCCAGCCCACCACCAGCCAGAGCCTGGGGCACCTACAGTCTCACACCGGCTCCTCATCCAGTGGCGGCAACCCCCACGGCTACCGGAGTGGCCAAGCAAGGCAAGGGGTCTCGGCTGGCTCCAAGCACAGGACAGCTGGCGGCCGGAGCCGCTCGAACCCTGGGAGCTGGGACCATATGGTGGGGCAGATTCGGAACCGAGGCTTGGACATGAAGTCCTTCCTGTAAGTTCTCTTTCTTCTCCCTCTCTTTCATTGGTTTCACCTGCTCGTCCTTTGCTAGCCAGTGGCAGGCACCCAATGCCATGCCAGACACTGAATTTTCCCCTCTCGTGGGCAGCGCCCACCAGCTTTTTCACTGCTCTGATCCTTGTTTGCAAATGGCAGATGCAGCTGTTCCCCTGCATGTCTCTCCCCCACCCAGCGCCCCTTTATCTGGGGAAAGGTTCTCTCCCTCTCTGTGCCCATCAAATACAGTCACTCCAATTTTGTGTCATGGCGGTGCCACGAATATCCAGTCAATTCTCAGACTAAAGCATCCTGTGAACTTGGGGCCCAGCCCACCTGCCTCAGGGAACCAGTAAATCCCATCCTTCAGTGGGAATCCCGGAAGCTGCCTGAAGCATAAGAACAGGCCGATTGAGTCCATCTCAGCAGAGCTGCTGAATCCCAGTTGCAAACCCTTGGGGAACTTCAGATCGGGTTCCTTACTCTGCAGCTGTCTCCTTATAGAATAGGCTGAACCCAAATCCTAGATCAGACTGGTGAGTAAGTGCTCATGTGGCCCTGCAGGCTGGATCCACCTCCCGGTACCACTTTAGACAGCGCATAGTCTAGCCTTTGGGTAGGAGAGAGCCTGCCAGCTGGGGCACAGGGATCCTCTTCCCTCCATGGGTGGGCTGTCTTTCTACCACTGTGAAATTGAAGTTACCTCTATGAAACAGGCAGATTCTCTGTGTTCCCTTCCGAAGGGGTCGCAGTCTGTTTGTCCTCAATAGTCCTGCCCGTCAGCCCTCAGATCCTCTGTTGCTGTGATCCCAAATGCAGCTGTGTTAAGCAGTGGGAAGCTTGTGATCTTTAATCGGTTGTAAATGAGTCTCCTATCAGTGTTGACTTTTACTTTCCAAACACCAAGGACACCGCTGAGTCTCACTGCCATGATACCTCTGCTTATGACAATGGTGCTTATTTCCTGAGGCTGTGCCCCTCCTTTGCCAATACTTTCCAAGCCACTGTGCTCTTCAATTCAGTCCTTAGTCAGCTGGTCCATCTACACTGGGAACTACATTTTAATTCCCATGGAGTGTATTATCCATTGGGCCTAGCTGGTGTAAACTGATGAAATGCCACTGGAGTGAATGGCCCAGAATCCTACTTTGTGTCAGTCAATAATGAGTCACTGGTGGCTGGGAAATATGGTCTGGTGACTACCACTCAGGACTGGACTTCACAAGACTTGGGTTAAATCCCTAGCTCAGTTACAAACTTATTGCATGTCTAAAGGCTGCTCACTTAATCGTCTCTATCTGTGCCTCAGTTTCCCATCTGTGAAATGGGGTGATGTTTTCTGACCTCAGAGCAGTGAGTCTAAACTCCATTAATGATGGGAGGTATCCTGGCGCCATGTAAGTACTTAGCTAGGTAAAGAACTATGATGAGGCGCTGACTCATGGCACAGAGGACAAGTTTCAATTCTTCCATGTAAAGCGACTTGAGATTCTTGCCTGAAAGATGCAAACTTGCTTCACTGATGATGGTGATCAGCGTCCTCGTGGTTAATTTGTTATTAATTCCACCAATTTCATGGCTGTTCACACTCTCCTCAGCACCAAGCCCCCTTTGCTTCCTGGCCTTAGCCTTAAAGATTTTCATAGCAGACTCCATTTGCCTGCTCCTTGATTTATAGATGAATCTCATTAGCCCTCCGGAGGATTATAGACCTCACTGTTTACACAGCTTCATTTGCTTATTCCACCCTTAATTGGTTGAAAAAAGTACCCACAGAAAGCAACTGAGCTGAGCAGCTCTATTGCTTTCGCCCTTCAAGGAGCCATGGCCATTTAGTTCCATTACTTCCAAAAACCATTAACTTTGTTTTTCATCTTGCTTACCATCAAACTCCCACTCTTCGGCATTTTAATGCACATGCATTTATTAACCTCTGGAGGCCCATGGGAGGCTACGCTAATGAGACTGCGTCATCTGCACAAAGCATCATGGGATCTGGGACGTAACTTTACGTGGGTGAAAACGCTCACCCTTCTAGAAAGGGAGCTGAACCTTTAAATAGACAGGAGTGCGTGCCAGAACCCACACACACGCAGTAAGCTGCCGCTGAGTAGTTTATTCCAGAGAGACACAGAAATATCTGCCAGTTTTGCTTTTCCATGCAAACAGTTGTGGTGGTTGACATGGGGATGAGCTGCCCATAATGGGAGTTGGTAAGTGTGTTCAGGAATGGAAGGGGACGGAAGCCTGATAAATCTCTAAGTAGGTGTGGTCCAGGCTAGGAGAGCCCTGGCTTTATACGTTGGGGAAGGGACAGTCTCCAACTTCTTCCCAGTGAGACCCAGCACTTGTTTCTATTCCTAGAAAATCCCCAGGGTAACAGACTTTAAATCTGTGGCATGTTCTGGTACATGAATGCTAGCGTGGGTTCTTTAGAGGGGTTTGGTAGCTATCTCTGAGCCCTGAATAGCTGGGTTCATGATGACAGCTAAAGCCCTTGGCTTTGTGGATGGAGGGTTACAAAATAGAGTCCCACTAAAACAGTTTTAAAAAATCTCTCAAACTTTCCTAAAATGGTTTTCCTGTCACATGTCCGGTATCTGTAGGAGACACAGCGACGCAGTGGGATGGCTCAGCTGGAACGGGGTTGAGATAAAGTGCACCTCACCATGCGCAATGCAAGCATCTCAAACTCACTGATAAAATCTACGTTCCACACCAGGCTAGCTGGCATTCCCTGGCTCTGGATGCGGAAATGAATGCATACTCTAGTTTCTCTCTCCATTTTGGTCTGGGAGACCCTCACTCTCTCTCCCCTCCTTTCCTCTCTCTGTACATGTATGTCGAGAGCCCATTTCTCTCTCTCTCTCATACTTTCTCCTGTCAATTGCAATGAATTTCTGAGATACAAATCCTGCAGTAGAACAAGCCCATCCAGACATTGCATCATGTGACCTTCCCTAGCTCCTCCCCTGTGACCATTTATAGCCCTTCCCACTCTGGTCCCCTGTAAACTTCCATAGCTTTCCCATTCTGTCTGAGCACCGTCTGGCCCCATGTGCCCCTCCCACTCTGTTTCACCACCGCACTGTCACCCTGGGTGACCTTTCTCAGTTCTCTCCCCCATCTGAGCTGTCTCCCATTCACCTAAGGACACCTTTCTAGTTCCATTAAGAAACTAAAAGCACCAGTGGCACACAAGGAGTGGAGTGAGACAACACGACAGGAGCCAAGGGTATTTGTTGCCACTGTTTTCTGCACTCAGTTTCTCCTAGTCCTCCCAAAACAGACAAGCATCTGCAGGGCCACTGCTGCTGCTCTGTGGACTGATCCTGGCTTCCAAGAAGCACTTTACCTAGGAGTAGAGTCAGATGGCACTAGACCTCTGCAAGCACAAATCCACCCACACTTCTGACAGCAGCAGCGGCTACAGCAAGATCAGGCACCATTCACTCTTTCTAGTCCTCATTGCTTTGGCTGGTGCAGGCTCCCCAGTTACTCACTGTAACTCAAGGTGCCACCTTTTGTATACATGGGTAGAGTTTAAGCCCAGAAGGTTCCATTCTAATCATCTAATCTGCTCTGCTGCACAACACAGCGCAGAGAACTTCACCCAGGGATTCCTACATCCAGCCCATAACTTGCAGTGGAACTAGAGCACAATCTGGTCATGCGGAGCCAGTCCTGCAAGGTGCTGAGCAATCTCAATCCCTAATGCCCTTGAGAGGAGTGGAGACCATTTAGGACATCCCCTGAGCCCCTTGCAAGACTGGGACCATGGGGTAGCAGCTGTGATCCCGGGGCTATGGTCCCTCCCTGGATGGAAGTTCTGCTGCCTCAGTTTCAAAATGTCCCCCTCAAAGAGTCCTGCCTGGGCTAGATCCCAACAGGCTGCATCAGACTGAACCTGGGGGTGGAGGGCAGTTTACATCCTGGAGACAGAGATATCATGAGCCCCCTTTTATAGAGTGGTAAACTGAGATGCCCAAAAGTTTAGGCCCAGATCTTCAAAGGTATTTAGGTGCCTAACTCTCATTGGTTTCAGTGGGAGTTAGGCACCTAACCCAGGATTCAGTAGTGAAGTTGGGGCTTCAGATGGCCTGATTCCTGTCCTGTGCCTTTACCAATGTGCAATGCTCCCTCATCGATACATAGTACACGGTCCCTCATTATCTGCAACGCAGATGCATTTTAAACTGCAAGGAGCAAGAGGAAGCTGTTCCTACCCTGGCTCCTTCCCAAATGTTGTGCTGTTTGACCTGCTGCCATCCCTACATCTCCTGCTCCCAGGCCAGCCTTTCCTGCCTCACACAATGATCATCTGATATCAGACACCAGCAATGTAGCAGCTTCAAATCCAATTACCCAGCACCCCTTTCCAGAGCACCCCAGTAGCTTTTTAAGCCAGTCGAGGGCAGTGACCCCTTGTGAGTTCGGAGGTGCAAAACGTTTCGCAAGATGCTCTCAGCCATAATAAGTAGTGGCATGTGTGCGTCCGAGTGACTGCATCACACTTCAGTGACAAAGACACAGCACTTGAACTGGGGTCACAGTGTTGTTTGTTCTTTCTACAATACATAACAGCCCGGGGCCTGCAGAACCACTGCCTGCCGACAAAGGTCAGAAAGTCCTGCTCACTCAGAATTGAAAAGCCCTTGTCTCCCCAGCAGGGGTGAGGTTGAAATTGGAGCTGACACTCATTCCTAAGGTCCACACTTCTGAGTGGCCAGCAGTGCTCTATGAAGAATGTTTCTATTCATTTAGCCCGGGCGGCTTGAACTGTGGCAAAGCAGACCGATCCATCCCTTGGAAGTGCCTTTGAGTACAGCACAGTTAAAGCAGGGATGCTTGGTTGACATATTAAGCTAGGCCCTTTCCCTCACAGCAAACCTACCCTTTAACATCAGCTCCACAGTGAATCCTCCATTCAGTACCAACCCTCCTTCAAGTCTACCTCCTAAGACACACTGCTGCCCCTGGCAATCTGCAAACCACCAAGACCCTCCTGTACCCCCACCCACTGACCCAATCTACCCATGCTACCAGGCCAATTTCTGTCCCAAGCATCCGCATCAGCTCGCATCATAATTAATCTCCATACCCACCCAGATTCAACAGCAGCCTTCTATAATTGTTCCCAAGTACCAGCTCCCCAATGCCCCCTTATTCCAACTCCATCCATCTCCAGTACCAGCCTGGGTGCAGGGCTACTGTTAAGCCAGCATGCCTTCAGTAACCAACACCTCTCTGACCTCCTCAACTAGAATCAGCATCCCTGTGCCCAACCACCTGGCACCACCGTCCCTAGAGGTAGCTCCCCACTGCCGAACTGTCCTCAGGACCTATTCCTCATTACCATCGCTCGCATACACACTTGCCTCAAGTAGATTAGACTAGATTTAGAATATGAACATTTCAAATACAGAGAAGGGAAATTTCCCCAAACTTTTCATTAAATAATTCTCCTTTGAGCTTAGAAGTGAGAGCGAAATGTCATTCTAGGATGGTGGTAATTGTACAGAAAGTTGCCATCTGAAATGAATGTGCCTTAGAAGCCATATGACCATAGGCTTCACCATCCTGGATCAGACCATTAGGCTGTCTGATGTAGCCAATATGTGATGCTTTGGAAGAAGGTCCAAATCCAGGTGAAACCCTTCCTGAAGTCAATGGGAGATTTTCCCGAGTTGGCCCATAAGAACATAAGAACATAAGAAAGGCCGTACTGGGTCAGACCAGAGGTCCATCTAGCCCAGTATCTGTCTACCGACAGTGGCCAGTGCCAGGTGCCCGAGGGAGTGAACCCAACAGGCAATGATCAAGTGATCACTCTCCTGCCATCCATCTCCATCCTCCGATAAGCAGAGGCTAGGGACACTATTCTTAACCCCTTTCTGGCTAATAGCCATTTATGGACTTAGCCACCATGAACTTATCCAGTTCCCTTTTAAATATTGTTATAGTCCCAGCCTTCACAACCTCCTCAGGTAAGGAGTTCCACAAGTTGACTGTGCGTTGTGTGAAGAAGAACTTCCTTTTATTTGTTTTGAACCTGCTACCTATCAGTTTCATTTGGTGACCCCTGGTTCTTGTATTATGGGAGTATTTAAACAACTTTTCCTTGTCCACTTTTTCCACATCAGTCATAATGTTATATACTTCTATCATGTCCCCCCTCAGTCTCCTCTTTTCCAAGCTGAAGAGGCCCAGCCTTTTCAATCGTTCCTCATACGAGGCACTCTCCAAACCCCTAATCATTTTAGTTGCCCTTTTCTGAACCTTTTCTAGTGCTAGAATATCTTTTTTGAGATGAGGAGACCACATCTGTACACAGTATTCGAGATGTGGGCGTACCATGGATTTATATAAGGGCAATAATACATTTGCAGTCTTATTTTCTATCCCCTTTTTAATGATCCCTAACATCCTGTTTGCTTTTTTGACCGCCTCCGCACACTGTATGGACATCTTCAGAGAACTATCCACAATGACTCCAAGATCTTTTTCTTGACTCGTTGTAGCCAAATTAGCCCCCATCATATTATAGGTATAGTTGGGGTTATTTTTTCCAATGTGCATTACTTTACACTTATCCACATTAAATTTCATTTGCCATTTGGATGCCCAATCACTTAGTTTTGTGAGATCTTTTTGAAGTTCTTCACAATCTGCTTTGGTCTTGACTATCTTGAGTAGTTTAGTATCGTCTGCAAACTTAGCTACCTCACTGTTTACCCCTTTCTCCAGATCATTTATGAATAAATTGAATAGGACTGGTCCTAGGACCGACCCTTGGGGAACACCACTAGCTACCCTTTTCCAATCTGAGAATTTACCATTTACTCCTACCCTTTGTTCCCTGTCTTTTAACCAGTTCTCAATCCATGAAAGGACCTTCCCTTTTATCCCATGACAACTTAACTTACATAACAGCCTTTGGTGAGGGACCTTGTCAAATGCTTTCTGGAAATCTAAGTACACTATGTCCACTGGATCCCCCCTGTCCACATGTTTGTTAACCCCTTCAAAGAACTCTAATAGATTAGTAAGACACGATTTCCCCTTACAGAAACCATGTTGGCTATTGCTCAACAGTTTATGTTTTTCTATGTGACTGACAATTTTATTCTTAACTATTGTTTCAACTAATTTGCCCGGTACCGACGTTAGACTTACCGGTCTGTAATTGCTGGGATCCCCTCTAGGGCCCTTTTTAAATATTGGCGTTACATTAGCCGACTTCCAGTCTTTGGGTACCGAAGCCATTTTAAGGGACAGGTTACAAATCTTAGTTAACAGTTCCGCGACTTCACATTTGAGTTCTTTCAGAACTCTTGGGTGAATGCCATCTGGTCCCGGTGACTTGTTAATGTTGAGTTTATCAATTAATTCCAAAACTTCCTCTAGTGACACTTCAATCTGTGACAGTTCCTCAGATCTGTCACCTACAAAAGCCGGCTCAGGTTTGGGAATCTCACTAACATCTTCAGCCGTAAAAACCGAAGCAAAGAATCCATTTAGTTTCTC
>ML685927.1:1792649-1847319 GCA_007922175.1 Pelusios castaneus | reverse complement strand
GCCAACAAACCTCTAGTTATCAAGCCGCCAAAGATCACTCTCAACCATACACCATTACTTCTCCCTTTCAGAACCAAGACACCACTCGTGGCCATAGCAATCCTTGTTTAATGCCCATCCTTCCCATGTTACCCAGTCTCTCTTGCCTCCCACACCATCCTTCAGCCCCAGTTCACCTGTCTTCACTTCCATTTTGTCTTCCTGCTACCCTCCATCCCCTGTACAGCCACACCTCCATGCATCTATGAGTCGAAGGAGAGATCAGCAAAAGGCAGGGAACTGTCCCCAAGGCAGCCTCTCTGTTAAGATGCAATCTACATTAGAACGATGTCTGAGACACCTGGCAATCTTTTGTGGAGATGATTCTCAAGTGCCCATTGGTGGTGGATTCCATATATATAACCAGTGGTTAAAGTATAATTTGACGGGCCCTGGAACCCTCCTAATCTCCGGGCCCCCTTCCCGTATTGTCTGGGCCCCCTTCATGCATGTGCGGGCCCCAGCCCAGGTAGGCATTTGCAACCACTTCTCAGTACCACATGCATCCGTTATCGCTCCATAAAAATATTTATAATTTTATATGCCGTTTATGTCTATAGCAATTATTGTCACAAACTAGCAAACACTTCATAACACAATAAGTATTGTGATTAACAGTGGTGGGGTGTAGGACCTGCCAGCAGCCAGGGCAGGGTGGAACATGCGTTCCACTGGATTTTTCTATTTTTAGGGGCCCCGGAACTCTGGTCTCTCAAATTTGTGGGCCCTGGAACTGCATTCTGGTGCATTCCCCCTTACTTTAACCCCTGTATATAACCCAAACCCCTCTTCCCTACTGGAAAGTGGCTGGTTGACTTTAGGCCTGGTCTCTAGGGCCAAATAGAGGTGCCAAGTGCATGTTCCACCCTATGGAGATTCTCTATCAAACAATCTACTCTTTACTCCATGATCTCTCCAACTGGGCAGCCTGCGCTCAGTAAACTGGGTATCTATCCAAAGCTTGAGTAACCTCACACTCTGTCTTTGTTGTGGTTCTAACGTGCTGTTTTCCTGTGGGTATTGTTTCTTATGCATTGTTCTCCTCTCTCTCTCTCTCTTTCTCTTTCCTTTCTGCTTCCTGCTCTCCTTTCCATGACTGGCTCCCATCTGGGCAGGGAAGGCCGGATGGTGGTGTTATCCTTGGTTCTGGGACTCTCGGAACAGGACGACTTTGCCAATATACCCGATCTGCAGCAGCAGAACCAGCAGGCCCAGAACTCTCAGGGGGACAAAAGGTATGAGTAAGGGAGAGGGTGCATCAGCAGCAGGAGGAGGAGAGAGGGCCCCACTGAGGGTCGGCAGAGGCTGGTGGCTGCTGCCAAGGAGAGTGGAAGGTTGGTGCAGCAGGAGGTGGGGACGCACGCAACCCAGGTGCTGGGCACAGTGCTGTTTCATAAGTCTGGCTCCCTCCCCTTTCCTTAGCACTGAGTCCTGGTATCCAAGTCCCTGCTGTGGGGGAGCACTGGGGCTTGGGAAACACTCCTTCCTCTGGCAGAAATGAATTGATCTCATCCTCCTTCCTCCCTTCCCTTCTGCCATCTCCCCTGCCCCATTCACCTCCATGTCACATCTCCCCTCCCTTTCTATGTGTGTTGGAGGTGGCCACACAGATTCCTGCCTTTGAGCATCTTCACCCTGCTTAGTTCAGAGCAATGGGAAGCACAGACTTGAACAGAGATAAGAAGAGTGGTGTGGAAGATAAGGGAGTTGAAAAGATCCAGGGAAGAGGAAAAGAAGACAGAATGGAGAGGGACAAGAGGAAGGATCTCAGGGCAATTTGTGGTCCAGTCCATGGCAAGTCCCCATGTCTCAGTTCCTCAGTGCATTGTCAGGCTGTGTTTGTTGTGGTCACTTAGAGGTCCCATGTGCTTCAGCAGAGAGCTGGAAAATGACCATCTGCCAGGTAGCTTCTGGCTTCATTCAGTCCCCTGTACACCACATTCTGGAGAACCAAGACCTCCATGATTCCCAGCCCCATTAGTCTAGGGGAGCTTTGCCATTGACTTCAGTGGGCCCAAGATTCCACCCTGTGCATTTCACTTAAGGCCACATCCGCACAGCCTGCCCAACCTCTGTGAGTCCTGCCCCAGGAAGCACTGGACTCAGCAGTGAGTCTGGGATGGAGCCACATTTGTTCGGGTGTCCCAAAGTCCTGCTCAGGAAACTGCGGGGAGACACCCTCCAGAGCTTTCTACCCTGATCTGCCCTTTACCGAAGCCACATGGCCAGCAAATCTGCCAATGTCCCTTTGCCCTTCTGCTGCCCCTCAATGAGAGCTGCTTCCCTTGCTATCTGCATGAAAGTCCAGGACTGGCCTCCCAGGAGTGCAGTGACATGACAGCCACAAGCCCTGTCTCGTGCGTGATTATGTGCCATTTCGTTCCCCTACTCGGATGAGACAGGAGAAGAGGGGGCCTGGCTGGCTGGCTGGCTAGAGGTGGAGGCCTCAGGCAGCCCCAAGAGCATGTTAAATTCCATCGCTGGCTGTGAGGGGGTGTGAAGAAGGAAGGAGTTGGTTCCGCATGATCAGTGTGTTAATTAGCCAGCACCATTCTCACGCGCACACTATTTATACCTTGCTGCGGTTATATTTCGCTACATATTTTAGCGCTTCCAGTTTGATCATCTAATTACACAGTCTGTCCCTTGCTGATGCTCTAAGCGGGGGCAGGCTGAGCACGGCCCACCCAGATCATCACAGCCCGGAGAGTGCATCCCCTGCAGCACATCTCCATTCTGTGCACACTGACTTAGAAGTGGCTCTCCCACTGGGCTCCAATCTGGAGAGAGCACTAGCCTGTACCTTCCTCTTCAGTCTAAGAGAACTGCCTGCCTCTCCTGATGTGGTGAGAGCACCCCCGGAGGTGCTAGGGGGCAAGTCCCTTCTCCACAACCTCAGGACGTGTGAATCCCTCCACTGCTTAATTTAAGCAATGGTCTCCATGGGCATCTTGTCTTCCTCAGCAGACAGTTAGAGACAGGCAGTTGGGGGGCATCCATGGGAGAAACATGTATGTGTCACCCCAGAGACAACCCCCCTCTGGCCCCTGAAGGTTCCACTGGGGTAGAGGGTGTATGTGTAACTCCAGCTAGATTCTTCCCAGCCGTGTAGCAGACCCTGCTCCTGGCCTTAAACAATTGCCTTAATGGAAGACTTTTGTTGGTCTTGGCCTTCACTTTGTGCACAACAGCTTGGTCCTTGGGTTGGTGCATGCAGTCATCTGGCCTGAGACGAGTGGTGGAAAGGGGGGCTCCAGCAGAGGCCCCTACCTATTTGTCAAAGCAAGGATTTGCCCTGATCCGAAGCGGCTGACCCTGCAAACTCAACATCTCATCACAGACAACGAGGCCCATTAACTGCCCATCTCTATTGCCCAGCTCATCCCCAGAGGCCAGTTCTTGGTGCTGTTAAGCAGGGAGGGTCAATAAATTTGGGGTTCCATGCCTAGAAAAGGGGGCTCAGTTCTGAGACACCCCCATCCACAACGGCATCCCTCTGGCTCTGGGTGTTTGCTGTAGGTTCCTTTGCAATGGGAGTGAGCAAGCAGGACTCAGGAGGCATGCTCCTGGCCTTGTGCGCAAGGGGTAAAGCAGCGCTGTCAGATCTAGCTGGAATAGGGCAGTGTCTCACTGTGAAGAAGAATCAGCCCAGTCCTAACAGGGACCCTATCATCCATGAAAACAAAGAACTGCAAAAGGGGGCTTTGGGGAGAGGTGGGTGGACCCTGTCTAGCCAGCCTGGAGCCCTAGCCATATGGGGCCAGTCTCACAGAGGGGGGATAGGATGGGAGTCCCTCAGGGGCTGGATTCTTAGGGGAGGTATCGGTGATCATTTGTCCGTGTCCTGCAACCTCTTCCTCTACAGCGAGGGGGCTTATTGCCCACTCCTTGCCTCCCCCTCCTCTGCCTCTCCGTATCCTCCTTTGATAGGCCCAGGCACTTCCTGGCATTTTCAACCACTCGGACCCAAATCTTCCAGCCTGTTTCCCTCACATCTTCCGACTGACCCCTTTTTGCCCACCTCCCTTGCTCCCCCATACCTCATCAGTCTGACTTCGACCCTGGGCAAGATAATGAAGCAGATGCTACAGGACTAGATGAATAAAGAACTAAAGGAGGGTAACATAATTAATGCCAGTCAACAGGGGTTGCTGGAAAATAGAGCCTGTCAGACTGTCTTTTTTTATGCGATTACAAGTTTGGTTGATAGAGGGTAATGGTGCTGATGTAAGGTACTTACAGATCTGTAAGGCATTGGATGTGGTACCACATGATAGTTTGATTAAAAAACTAGAACAATATAAAATTAACATGGCACATATTAAATGGATTGAAAGCTGGCTAACAGACAGGCCTCAAAATGTAACTGTAAGAAGGGAATCATCTTTCAATAGGTGTGTTTCTAGCAGGGTCCCACTGGGATTGATTCTTGGCCCTATGCTATTTAACATTTTTATTAATGACCTGGAAGAAAGCAAAATCATCTTTGATAAAGTTTGCAGATGACACAAACGTTGGGGGGGTGGTAGATAATGAAGAGGACAGGTCACTGATACAAAGCGTTTGTTAAGCTGAGGGCAAGCAAACTATATGCCTTTTATTGTGGTTAAATGTAAATATATACGGCTAGGAAGAAAGGACATAGGCCACATTTACAGGATATGGGACTCTATCCTGGAAAGCCATGACTCTGGAAAAGGTTTGGAGCCATGCTGGATAATCAGCTGAAAATGAGATCCCAGTGCAATGCTGTGGCCAGAAGGGCTTATGCAATCCTTGGATGCATAAACAGGGGAATTCTGAGTAGAAGTAGAGAGGTTATTTTATCTGTCTATCTTTGGCACTGGTGCAATTGTTGCTGGCATAGTGTGTCCAGTGCTGGTGCCCACAATTCAAGAAGAATGCTGTAAGTTGGAGAGGGTTCAGAGAAGAGCTGCAAGAACAATTAAAGGATTAGAAAACCTGCGGTGTAGTGATAGAGTCAAGGAGTTCAATCTATTTAGCTTAACAAAGAGAAGGTTAAGGAGTGATTTGATTACAGACTGTAAGTACCTAGATAAGGAACAAATATTTAATAACAGGCTCTTCTAACCAGCAGAGAAAGGTATAATGTGATCCAGTTGCTTGAAGCTGAAGCTAAACAAATTGAGACTGGAAACATGGCATACATTTTTAAGTGACGGCAATTAACCATTGGAACAATTTGCCAAGCGTCATGGTGGAGTCCCCATCACTGACCATTTTTAAAACAAGATGGGACGTTTTTCTAAAAGATTTGTTCTAGGAATTATTTTGGGGAAATTCTCTGATCACAGTGGTCCCCTCTGGCCTTGCAATAGATGAACATGAATTGCTCCATGTTCCCCTCACTACATTCCACCCCCCGTTTGGAACCCACACAGAGAAGGGCGACAAGGATGGTCTGTGGAATGGAAAACCTGCCTTAAGAGAGGAGACTTAAAGAGCTTGGCTTGTTTAGCCTAACCAAAAGAAGGTTAAGGGGAGATACGATTGCTCTCTATAAATACATCAGAGGGATAAATACCAGGGAGGGAGAGGAATTATTTGAGTGGAGTGCCAATGTGGACACAAGAACAAATGAATATAAAGTGGCCATTCAGGAAGTTTAGGCTTGAAATTAGACAATTAGGCAGTTTTTTAACCATCAGAGGAGTGAAGTTCTAGAATAGCCTTCCAAGGAGAACTGTGAGGGCAAAAAACCTAGCTTTCTTCAAAACTGAGCTTGATACATTTATGGAGGGATGGTATAATGGGACAACCTAGTTTAGCACCTGACTGATCTTGACTACTGGTGGTAGATATGCCAGTGGCCTAAGATGGGATGTTAGATGAGGTGGGTTCTGAGTTGTTACAGAGAATTCTTCCTTGGGTGCCTGGCTGGTGAGTCTTGCCCACATGCTCAGGGTTTAACTGAGGGGTCGAGAAGGAATTTTACTCCAGCACAGATTGACAAAGGCTCTGGGAGTTTTTCGCCTTCCTCTATAGTATGGGGCACGGCTCACTTCCTGGTGGATTCTCTGTATTTTAAAGTCTTTAAGCCATGATTTGAGGACTTTAATAACTCAGTCATGGGTTAGAGGTTTATTACAGGAGTGGGTGGGTGAGGTTTAGCGGCCTAGCTTGTGCAGTAGGTCAGACTAGATGCTCATATTGATCCCTTCTGACCTGAAAGTCTCTGAATCATCTCCTGCTCTTCCATACCCTCGCCTCGCTCCCCATTACCCCCACCCTTATCTCATGTTCCCACTGACACTTCATCTCCTTCCCCATTCTTCCTTATCCTCCCAGCCCATCTGCTACCCCCACACAAGCTCCCTGCCCCTCCAGTCTCGGAGACATTCGTGAGTTTAGCCTGTGGAGGCTGGTGTGGTGGAAGGGGGGACACCCAGGGCTCCTGAGGCTTGTGGGTTGACCGAAGGCCTGGTCTCTCTCTCTCAGTCTCACGTTATCCCCTATCCCAGCATTCCTGTTCACAGTGGCCATGTGGTGTATCACATCGTAATGTCTCCTCCTTCCCCTTTTCTCTGCTTCTTCCTTCCAGCCCTGCTGCTGCTGCTCAGCCCTGTCCCCCTGTCAGCCTTGGTGGCATCAGTCCAGTGCCTAGTCCTGTCGGTGTAGTGGCTGCTTCTCCTTTACTAATCTCTCTCTGCCTCCTTCTCTCCCCTCACGCTTTCTCTCCATTTTCCCTTCCCTCAGGAGACAGGCCAGGCCGTGTGGTGGAAGACGCTCCTCTTCCCCTGTCTCTCTCACGCACGCTCTCGCTGTCCTGTGACCTCCGCCGGTGCTAACCATTTCCTAGACTGCTTTGCAGCTGTGTCGATGTGCCGGGGTTGACAAAATGCCTCTGAATTGTTCACACCTCCAGCTGTCAATCACACACTCTCTCTCTCTGTTTTTAACCTGACTTTACCTCTCCAGCTATTTCCGTCTCTTTCTTTGTGTGTGTATGTGACACTATCTGCGAGTGTATTGGCATGTCTGGAGCTCTGTGTGTGTCACTGCCAGCGTGTGGATCAGTGTATCTAGATCTGCGTGTCTCACTCTGTCTACGAGTGGATCCATGCCTCTGGATCTTCGTGTGTATATTCAGTGTGTCTAGGTTTGTGTGTGTGTTTATTACCGTCTGTCTCTGCGTGTCAGTATGTCTAGATATGTTTGTGTGTGTTGCAGTCTGTGTCACTCTGTCTACCTCTGTGTGTCTGTCAATGAGTGTATCAGTGTGTCTGAAGCTATGTGTTTGAGAGACATTGTGGATGTCACTGTATAGATTTATGGGTGTGTCGCTTTGTCTATGAGCATATCAGTGTGTCTGGATTTCTGTGATCCGTCATTAGGTATCTGTGTCTGATCCTCTGTGTTTCTCTGAGGGTTTTGTGTGGTTTTATTTTGTGTCTCTGCATGTTGGTGTGTGTATACTCCACGTGTCTCTGTGTGTATTTCCCTGCGTGTCACTGTCTCTACCTGTATGCCTATCTGTTCTATGTGTGTCTCCCTGGGTGTCTGTGTGTGTCTCCCTGCATGTCTGTCTGTCTCTCCATTGCTGTTCTATTTCCCTGTACACTCAGCGGCATGTGTGTCTCTCCTCTGTGCCTTTTCCAGTGTTCTGCTCCCTGTTAGCTCCTGCACCCTCTCGTCCCTGGATCTCTTCTTCCTCCCAGTCCCATGTGTATCATCTCCTCTTGCAGCTTCTGTGCTGGGGCTGCTGCAGCTAACCCCCCTAGCACTGCTGTTAGCTGCACTTAGTGACCCAAACAGAGAGGCCATTAAATTGCTAGGCCAGGACAAGCATAGCTGGAGCCTCCCACATGTGTATGTGAATGAATGCCACGCCACGTGGGTCCTGGGGTGTGCAGGACTGGAGAGACAGCGCCATTACCACAGTCAGGACAAAGGGGGATCCACTGAAGGCCTCTCCTTAGTGTCTTTATGGGATGGGTTCATCCCTGCTAAGGTAAATCAGAGGTAGATTGGGCTTCCTGGATGTCCTGGCTGACCCAGCCCTGCTGGGTCAAATTCCACCCAGTCGACAAGTAAGGACAAGAAGGGCAAGTGGCCCCACTGCTTGGACTCCATTCCTGGGAGGGAGAAACAAAGCTCCAGCTTGTGTGCTTTGTCCGGTTTCTAGGAACAGAAAGAGGAAGAGCTGGGAATGGAGGGGGCCAGCGAGAGCAGGAAGGTGGGGGAAATATTGGCAGTGCAGCACACCAACAACTTTACAGTGAGGCCTCCTGAAGTCAGTATCTACTGGGATCAGAACCTTCCCGGGGAGTGAGTTGGGGAGCCACAGACATTGAGCGAGGCCTGTCTGCATGTGGGACACCCTCAGTCACTCTCCTAGTGGGGTGGTGATTCATGGTCATGATGCGGCAACTCATAAAGAAAGGTGCTGAGCAAAGGAGGCATAGCCAGCAGGTTCCTCCAGCACCATACATGGCAGCCACCAGCACACCAGGAAATGCTATGGGATGTCATGCTGGGAGTGGAGGGGATGGAGAGGGGGGTGCTGCCAGGATCTGGCCAGTGGGTCACAGGCCGCAGTGGGGCTGCCGGGACCTGGCTGGTGGGTCACAGGCCGCAGTGGGGCTGCCGGGACCTGGCTGGTGGGTCACAGGCCGCAGTGGGGCTGCCGGGACCTGGCTGGTGTGGAGTCACAACTGCAGCCCAGCTGCCAGGTGTGGAGCGGGGGGAGTTGTCCCATCACTGCTGGCCTGCAGAGCTGACGTCCTGTAGCACCCGGCAGGTCCCCCAGATGCCCAGCATGTGCCGGGGCTGGCAGACAATTCATCTGTCAGGCCAGCACCTGCCTGGCACAGAAAGCAAACAACAGCAGCTGCCTCTTTGTGAGAGGGAGCATGTGTGTTCATAGAGGTTAATGGCTCTGAGAGGCAGGGGAGGCCGTCAGCAGAAAGAAGCAGAAATAATAGCTCAAGCTCTGCCTCCACTCCCTATCTCTCCCAGCCCAAGACAGGAGGGCCGGAAGGGTCAGTGGGTGATACCCAGGCCCCCATTGATGGGTGAGATGTACCAGAGGTTGGAGAGAAGTGTGAGACATGGGGGCCTCCATTTGCGGGACCAAAGCAAGATGGAGGCTGGGTCAAAGAGGATCCACCCCAGGCTGCAGGCAAGAGTGAGCGAGGTGGACAGGTGTCCATCAGAGGGGGCATGCCTGGGCCCATGGTCAATGAGTCCAATGGGTGAGAGGTATGAGAGGAACTCTCTCTGGGCCAGGGAGGATGAGGAGTCACCTGGTGATGTGAGGGACACACAGGCATGTCACTGGGGATCCTGAGGGGGATTTCTTCTTGGCATCAGGATAGATCCGTGCTGGGGAGCAGCTGGGGCTGCACTGGCAAGGCCTGACTCATGGCACCCTGCCCCCTTCCCTTACATCCATCTCCTCTCTCCTCAGGTTGCCGTCTGGAGGCAAGATGGTGAATACGGCCCCTGCACCTGGGCAGACCCAGCATGACGAGTCTGATCGCAAAACAGAGCCTCGCTCCTCTGTCTCGGACCTGGTGAACTCCCTGACCAGCGAGATGCTAATGGTGAGTGCAGGCCAGAGCCCCTGTGCCTCTCCCTCAGAGATACCCCAATCCAGTTTGAATTGCCCCATGCCCAACAGCCGTGCTCCATTCCGTATAGGGTCCCCTGCTAGGAGAGGCTGGGCTTGGAGTAGCTGGGAGCTCCCCTGCAGCCAACGCTCCTACCCTATTTCCTACAACCTAGCTACATCTCCACTGAAAACCAGTCAGGGCTGGGCCCTTGGCTGGAGGGTGCAGTGGGTAACACTGCAAAGAGCGAGCACTCCAGGAACTTTAAGGCGCATGGTTTGCCAGGCAATTGAGGCCCATGTTTCAGAGGCTGTTGCCAAGACGGTCAAGGATACCAAACCTTGCAGGGGTGATGGGCAGGTCAGTCCAGATTCCTGCTTCATTCAGGGGTCATGGAGATATTCTAGGCTTGTGTTTCCTTTGGGGGCTATGGATGGGTGGTTCCAGGCTCACGCGTCATCTAGGGGCCGTTGCTGAGATGTTCTAGGTTCCCAATTCCTTTGGGAGCACTGGGCAGGTCGTTCCAGGTTCACACTTGGGTGGGGGATTTCTATAGGGACATGCCCAGATAACATTCCCTTCAGGACTGGTGCTGGGACATGGCTGAGAGGGGATTCAGAGGGCAGGCAGCCTGGAGTAGGGGAGCCTGAGACAGGGTTGGTCAGGCTCATTCACCTGACGGAGAGCTCTCTACTTCTTTGTGAGGGCTGAACAAGCCCTAAATGGCCCACGTGGGCACCCCTTTGTCACAGATTTGACCAATCTCTTGGATCAGTAACTGTGAAGCTACTTCCCTAAGTCTGCAAGCCCGAGCCCTCACTCTGCTTCTTGCCAACGGGCGGCCGGGATGCGGCTGACATATCTGAGTGTCTCCTGGCACTTGCCCAGTGCAGAGGAAATAAATAAAAGAACTTCTCTGGAGCTCTGTGCTGAATCTGAGCAAGGCAGGATGGGGAAGAGAGAGACACTAAGCTCAGGGTTCTCAACGCATCTCGGAGGCTGGGCGGTGGAGCTCTTCAGTAGGGCTGGCAGGGAGAGGAGAGGGTGCCCAGCTGAGAGGGAGAGGCACTGTTGTGGATGGAGGATGATATATCTATTTATTGAAGAAGCAGTTGCTTTTGGAAGGGGTTTTATTTGCTGTTGCTATTGATGGAGGTAAGCAGCATACTAATGACTTAGAATCATAGGCTATGTCTACACTTGGTAATTTAGGTCAACTTTAGTTAAGTCAACTTAACAAAGTCGACTTTAAGTCGACATTGTTAAGTCGACTTAGCATGTCCACACTATAAAATTGAGTCAACTTACAAAGTCGACCTAGAGCATCCACACTGGACACCTAGATCGACTTCTAGGGGCTAGGTGGACCTGGGAGAGCTCCACGGTGGCAGGGGGGGCACCCCTTGCCAATTGCCAGGGGCCTCAGCCTTTGCCCCATTGTACCTGGGCATGGTGTGTAGGGCCAGCCACACTAATGCACAGAGCCCAGACTTCAGGGAAGAGTCCTGCCCTGTGCGGATGGGACCCAGTGGGGCTTGTCTGCCTGTGTTTAAGGAGTGCAAGGGATCAGTAAGGGGACATCCAGCCCACACTGCCCTGCTCAGGTGAGAATTAGCATACAGCTGGCTCTTTCCCTCTTAGTGACCTTGGACAAGTGACGGTGTTGCCAGGTGCTAAAGGGAGATGGGCCTAAACCCATATCCAGACACTAGATCCCAGCGGGGACCTGCACTTGCGGGAGATCTATATGGGGGCAGCACCCCCCCCCTCACTGGGCCCTGATTCTGCACTGTTCAAGCAAGTGGGATCTTTGCCACATGGATCACTGGGCTCAAGCGTAGTGCCGTAGTGATCGCTCTGGCCCAGCAGGGCAGAGGCATTACCTGCACAACAGCACAGCACTATCCCAAACCCACAACCTGTCTTCATTCAGTGCCAGAGGGGTAGTCGTGCCAGTCTAGGGAAGCCAATCAAACAAGGAGTCCTGTGGCACTTTTAAAGACTAACAAATGTATTTATCGCATGAGCTTTCATGGGAGAAAATCCCTTTCAACGCATCTGACGAAGTGGGATTTTCTCCCACCAAAGCTCATGCGATAAATACATTTGTTAGTCTTTAAAAGTGCCACCGGACTCCTTGTTTGATTCAGTGCGGGATCCGGAGCTAGAAGAATGGTCTCTGCAGCTCCTGAGGGACAATGTGGCATCATGTGGTGCCCCCTTGTGGCATATCTGGGAAGAGCTGTGCCAGTGATCAAGCACCCTCTCTCTGAACTGGGGTGCGGGGAGAGATAAGAGGGGTGAACCAGAAAGCAATCCATCCTTCTCACCCGCCTCTCTGCCCTGGAGCATGAAAGCAATACACGCCTTGAAGGCTGGGATGCCCCATCCAGGGACGAGCACATCCCTGCAGAGAGAGGGAAGGATAGACTGGCTGCTCTCCACACACCCCAGCTACCTGGCCAGGCATCCAAAGTCATCGCACCGCCCACTCTACCCAAGAGATCCAGTGCCTGGGCCTGGACCTGGCAGTAGAAGGAGAGGGGCTGGGAGCATCCCCAATGTGGATCTACGCATCACACCATGGGGCTGAGCAGACCCTGCCCTAGGTCCTGTGGGCTCGCAAAGAGTGGCCAGAGACACAGGAGTGGATCCTGTGCCCTTGGCTAGGCTACATTTGCCCTTTAAAACTTCCCTACTGAGACGTAACCAGGTGCGCTCAGGGTCACCTAGCTGGGACCACCATAAGGAACTCTGCCACAGCCAGAGGCCAGGAGCCCACCGCCCCAGGCGTGGAAGGGAGGGTGCTTCTCGCAGGCAAGTGCTGCTTCCGAGGCTCTTGATCACATGGTCCAGTCCCAGGGCTCCAGGCCAGGCAGCTCAGCTTCTAGGCAGGCTCAGGAAAACCTGGCTGCAGGGCAGGGAAAAATCCCCTAAAGACTGGGGCACACATACACTCAGTGCAGGGACATGCGCACCCAGAGCCCCCTGGCTGGACACAGGGTCACATGTCGTAGCTCTGCACCCATGGCCCTGTCTGTGCCCACAGGCCCTGGCTTCCTAGGTCCCAGCCTGCCTGGGTTCATCAACCATGGGAGAGGGCCCTGGGCCCAGCAAGGAGCCTCTGCTTGGTCCCACATTATCACCCCCTGCTGTAAGGGGCTCACTCGCATTACACGCACCAGTGGAGTCACAGACAGGAGCTAACGAACTGCTGTGCCGCTGCCCAATGCACCTGCCCTGTGCAAAGACACACAGTCAGTCCACGGGCCATCCCCCACCACCCACACCACACAGGCTGTGGCAGGGCCAGAGTGGCTGCTTGCATCTGCCACCCCTGCTCAGGCCAGGCCCTGGAGCATAGCGTGGGGCAGGGCCCATTGCCCAGGCACAGGAACACATAGGACAGAGTGTCCTGCTTTAGTGACCATTGGTCTCTCTCCCTCTGTGCTCCCCATGCCCTGCCCTGCCCTCCCCTGCATTCCTTCACTTCCACTGCACATGCCTACTCCTCCAGAGCCCCCCTTCTCCTCCAGCCCCCTTCCTCTCCCTTCCTACCTTCTGCCTCCCTCTCCAGCCCCAATTCCCCCCATTCCTGCCTTTCTCCTGGCAGGCAACTCACTGACCCCTCTGATCCTCCTGTCCTGGTTTCTGTTCGGCCAGCCACTCTCCCTTCCATTTGCTGCTCCACAACCCTCAGCCTACCTCTCTGGACTGAGATGGGAGGAACCCAGTTGGGGACTGAGCCTGCCAGCCCAGTGAGGGGGTGGGAAGTTGCTCTGTACAGCGCTCTAGAATGATGGCGCCCTGCTCCCTCAGCTCGCCGGCACCTTCTCCAAGCTGTTCCCCAAGACCCTCTCCCAGACATCAGTAGCACCATTGTCTGCCTAAAGCACAGGCACTCAGGAGAGCCAGGCCTGGTCCACCCAATCCAGAGCGGAAGGCCGTGTAGTCCAATGTTCAGAGCATTACGCCTCCCTCAGGGTGTGTCTAGACTTGTAAATTAAGTCGACTTAAGCTTGCTTAAGTCGACTTAATTTACTCTGTGTCAACACTACACTTTCCTTAAGTCAACTTAAGCAAGCTGCTTAAGTCAATTTAAGGAAAATAAAGTCGACTTAATGAAAATAAAGTCGACTTTATTAAACCTCATTTTAATTCAACTTTAGGCTTAAGTCGACTTTCTAAAGTCGACTTAAGCCAGGGTAAACGTGGAGTAGCCCTAAGTCGATTTAGAGTTGACTTAGGGCTCTCCAGGACTCCCCCACTGCCCTCCCTGCCAGGGGGGTGGCACAGGGAAAGCCTGGCATGCCCCACCAAAGGGCAGGGCAGAGCCCTGCCCACCCTGGCCCTATACCCTGCCAGGGTCCCTGTCCCCCATTGTACCAAGGTATAATGAGGCAAAGGCTGAGCCCCCTGGCACTGGGCAAGAGGTGCCGCCCTGCCACCGTGGACCTGCCCACGGTCCCTCTAGCCCCTAGAAGTCGACCTAGGTGTCCAGTGTGGACGCTCTAGGTCGACTTGGTAAGGTCCCCCCTAAGTTGACTTAAAATTTAGGTGTAGACGCACTAAGTCGACTTAAAGTCAACTTAGTTAAGTCGACTTAGCTAAAGTCGACCTAAATTTACAAGTGTAGACATAGCCTCAGTGCCTGACCTACACACAGTAGGAGTTTGTCCCAGCCCTTAGCTGTGGGACGCAGCTCTTTAGCTTAAGCCATGGAGACTCAGACCCTTGGCTCTGGAGGTCCCCTCTTCCATTCCAGGGCATGAGCAAGACGTTGTTCCTCTAGTGCCAGTCCTCAGGCTTCAGACACACAGCAAGAAGCAGATTCCCGTAGGCCTTGCTGTACTTAGCAAGAGCCACATCTGAGCTATCACTGGTGAAGGCACTGCTCCAAGGAAGCTCACAGTACTGGAGTCCATGCTGGCATAAACAGGGCACTGCAATAGGGAAGCTCAGAGTGCTGGAGACAGCTCTGTAGAAATGAGAAATGAACAAGTCTGGTGGGGACCTGACTGACACACACACCCTTTCCCATCCCTGGGCAACACATCCCTGTGGTGTGTTCTCCAGGGTCCAGCAGAGCGGCTTTCACCTCAGTCTTTTGGGACACACTTCCACAGCCCAATCCCCAACCGTTAGGAGACTTGTCAGTGTCCCCCTATTGCTCCTACCTAGCCCCCCTTAAACACTCTCCTCCCCCGCTCAAAATTCACATTCCTCAGGTTCTCCTAGACACCCGGCACCAAGTCAGGGATGTGTGTGGGGGAGGCGAGGGAGGCAGAATGGAATTACCTCGGCTGGAATTTGACCAGTATGCTGACGCTAACAATACAATACATCATTTCATACAACCTGTATCCTTCCCCAAACACATTACCCAGCTACATAACATGATTGCAGAGAGGGAGAACAGCTGGACAGGGAAATAAAAATGTTTTGTCACTTAACACTCTGCTTTGTCCCAAGGATGCAGGAGACCTTGGGCCAGATCCTCAGCTGGTGTCCATGGGCGTTGATATGCCCCAGCTGAGAATTAGGCTCAATAGCTTTTAAGTTCGGGCCAGTTCTTCCGAAAAGACAGGGCAGCAAATCTTCAAAGGCAATGCTGCCAAGCTTTTCCCCTTTTCCCAGCTGCTAAAGCCATGCATGTCTGTGCCCTCCTCGGTGATTGGATTGAGGATTAGAATTAGAAGGGCCCTGTGGAGCTGAGGCAGGGAGGTCAGGGTAGCTGCTGCAGGGATCCTGGAACGCAGTGTGCTGGATTCTGTAACCTGGGCAACTGGCTTCTAAGACTGATGATGGAAAGGGTCCTAATGACATGCCACAGTGTCCTCCAGATGACCCAGGAAGGTTTCCCCAAGTGACCTGGCAAGCTGCCTTCCAAGTGACCCAGGGAAAGACCTACACGATAACCGGACTAGGTGCCCTAAGGGATCTGAAGATGTGTCCTCAGAGGTGAATTTTGACTGTGCTCAGGAGGGACATCCAAAAAAGATGAGGAGCTGTCTAGAGCCCCCTTGCTTGCTGCCTGCCTGCCCAGTTCCCTTTGGCTCCTGGAAGAATGTGATGCTTGGGTGGATGGCGAGAAATGGGGACATGTCCAGCGTTCTTTGGTTCTCAGCACAGCTGGCTGGGAAAAGCCAGCTGAAGATTTCCTATCCTCCCACCTCAGGGCAACAAGTCAGAATGGCAGGATTCACCGCAGAATGAAGAGTCAGAAATCTTCCATGTGAGAGACACTGCGAGACCCTTACGGAAACGTTCCCCTGGGACTTTACTGTTACAATGTAGCAGCTGAAATGATAACATCATTTCAAAATGAAATAATTCAAATACTTCAAAATGATAATTTCCCCTTGTAAATCTCAGCGTAGAAGTTGTGCTTCTCAGACCGGTTTGATTTCAATAGAGCAGTGGTTTCCGATGGAAAGCTGTTCCACGGGCAACGTTTTGACCAGCGCTGCTTCTGAGGATATGTCTGCAGTTGACTGCAGCCCGTGGAGACATCACCAAGGCAGTGGTGATCTAGCTCGCTCAAGTCCTGAAGCAGAAGCAGTAGTAGTGGGGGATTCAGTGTGGCAGTCCCAGCCTGCCCAGATCCCAGGCCGGGTAATTACTTCCAGGGCTAACCCAGGTTGAAGCACATGCTGCCACATCTTCCTTGCTCTGGTACCCAAGCTAGCTAGATTAAACCTTGCTCAGGTACGTCTGCTTGAGCTGCAGTCCCACACTGTGATTGCTCTGTAGACGTACACTTGTATCTGTAATGCAGTGGTGTGTGTGGTGGCGGGGAGGGGCACCCAGTGGCGGGAGGGAGATCAGTGCGTCTCTAATGCACCTGGGTGATGTGGCCATCCAATGGGTCTCTAATGCACTGATGCTTGGGGGGGTTGTCTGTCTGTCCAATCAATCTCAATGCACTGTTATGGGGAGTGGGAGGATGGCCTTCTGGTGAATCTCTAGCGCACTGGTGTGGGTGGGTGGGTGTCCATCCATCCAACAGCTCTCTAAGCTCTGTGGTGTGGGGACAGGGCATCCAGTGGAGGAGATAGATGGACAGCTTCCTAAGACAACGTCAGTCTCTGACAAATCTGAACCAGATGGCTCCTCAATATCCCCTGTGCTGCCCCAAGACCCTGCTGGAACACAGTGCCATCGCCCTCCAGCCCTGAACCCGACCTCAGCTGATGGCATCACAGGAGCAGCAGCAGATTGCAGCAGTGAAGGGGTTAAGATCCAGGGCGAACGGGTGAGTGTCTGGGGAGACAGTCTGCCCGCCTGGACTGACATGACAGTGTGGAGCTGAGTGAGACATGAAAGAGGGCGTCATGGGTCTCATGTCAAATGCTGCATCACAAGAGCCTGGTGGATGCCAGGGCGTCTCGTATTCGGAGCATAGGAGACCTGCCTCTTCTGTCTTCTCTCAGCAATCCTTTCACACAAGGACTTGCACTAGTGTCAGCCATTAGCATCTCCCACTGCCCCAATCATTTGGTCTTGACCCTTTATTTAGGGATCTCAAAGATCTTAATCCTCATCTTGGTTTTTCAGCTTTTAGGTATCTCTTCTCTCCTCCCTGACAGACGGTACTATGTGGAAACCCCTCCCCATAAATATCTGGCTATGTTATTCCTCTGTCTCCACTCAGAACTCTTCCGCCTTATGTTCTCAGGCCATATGCCCTCGCCATTAGCCGCTGTGTGTGTAAGGTCCCATCCTCAGCCAGGTCCCAGGGCCTCCACTGTGTTGGGTCATGAAGGCCAAGCTGCCCACAACAAGACGCAGCCTGGGCTGTCAGACTGGTTCTGGGGAGACAGCTGCACTGATATGCCAGGTAGGCTGTCAGGAAAGATTTGGCTAATTGGAGCTCTGGACCCTAGTGAAGTGAATGCGTGGAGTGGAGCCAGGAACCGTCTGAGGAGATACCAGTGACAGAGAGAGAGGCTGATCCCCTCTGACAGCTGCCTGGACAGCAATGGAGCCACAGGCCAGGAATCCAGAAGATACTCTCGATTTGTCTAAACAGAGTGGGAAGAGTTCAGCTCCCAGTGCCCTGCAGAGGCAGCTCTGCTGAGGACAGAGAAGGAAGCCCCAGAGAGCCCTACAAGCAAGGGGGGCTACGAACATGGGGGGAAAGGGAGGAGATCAAGACTCTCCACACCCACAGCCCACTACCAGCAGCCCCAATGAAATATCCCCCTCATCTGTGGCTGGGACCTTTCTCTGTGTGTTCAACTGCTTCCATGCAGCCATTTGTGTTTCGAGGAGACTAAGCCAGGAGTGGACAGCCAGCCCCTAACACCTCTCAGATGAAGGGATTTGTTGAAATCTGGGAGTCTATGGCCATGGCTGGACATGGTTTCCCTACCTCCCCCCCCCCCCCCCATCCATCCAACCGGATAGCCCGTCACAGGGCCAGGCACACACCAACAGAGATGTGAGGGCCACATGTAGAAGAGGGAGCTCAGCATCAGTGCTTGAGGAGACAGAGCCTGGGATGTGCTAATGAATTAACCAGAGATGCTCCTGGGCCTTGCTTCAGTCAGATGTCCCTGGTGCTCCTCCCCTCCCCGACACTCCTGTCCCTCTCACTGAGGTGGCTAGTTGAGCTGAGCTCTCTGGAGGGAGGAGAGTTCCTGTCTGAAAGGGGCCTGCAACTCCTGTGTCCAGTGGTGGTGCGTGCCCAGGCTGCACTCCACATTTTCCCTTGCTGGCAAGATGCGGGGAAGATTTCTCCTCAGTGCATTCAGTGGATAGTATGGCACACACAGCACACACATCTGCTCCGCTACATGCCAGTGCAATCCTCCCTCTGCCCAGTCCCCGTGGACTTCCCTGGCAAACCTCATCGGCTTCCTCCACATCAGCTTCCTCCAGGCCTCGCTTGTACAGCTGGAGTGGCTTGCAGCCGGGAGCAGAGATGTGCTGCCCTCATGTGTCTGCAGCTCTTCTCTTACCTTTCTCCCCATTCCTCTGGAGGAGCCACAGCCAGCCTTCTCAACAGTCCCTCGGCTGCAGGCCACCGTGCCCAGTCGTCTGCTTGGTCTGAGCGACTCAGGCTCCCAATGGATCCGGAGGAAAGGCGGGGCTTTCATCATTCACAGGGAAGCAGTGCACCCGCAAAGGCCTTGTGGTTCATCCAATCCAGCCAGGTCAGGAACCAGAGAAACTAGAACAGGGTTACCTTGACCAGCCAGTTCATCCCCCACTTACTCCCTACCTCCCTCTCACTGGCTCATCTCCACTAATTACCTCTCCATCCACACAGCTTTGGTACTTCCACCTCGTCCCTGGTCAGCCATGTGGCTGCTCGTACTTCCTAACAGTAAGGCCTGTCAGTGGGTGGATCTGTGGATTCTGAGCCTCGGCCTTCGAGCCACTGCCACATTCAGAACAGCACTCAGTGGCCCTGCTGGTGACTGGAGAACTGGGAGCCTGAAAGATTTGTGCGCCACTAAAGTTACCTCCCATAGGGACCTGACTGGAGGAGTCCTGGAATCCAGATCAGGCCGCATACACGATGAAAGACAGAAAGAGACACAGGAAGTTGTGTGTGCAAAAAAGGGCTCCTGGCTTACTGCTGCTACACATCCTACTGCCTGACTCTCAGCTGCATCCCTGATTCCAGACTTCGACCCTGTCCTGTTCCCAGCTCCAGCCACCTGCCTCTGCCCCCTGGTTTCTGGCTGCTCCAGCTCTCTCAGCTGTGGATCTCTGACTTCTGACTCAGCCCTGCCCTTTGGCTTTAGCTCCTGTTGCCTGACTCACCCTGTCTCTGACTTGGCTCCTGCCTTCAGACCTACCCTCCGGTTCCTGAACACCACGTTGACCATCAGGCCAGACCGCCCTGGCCTGATCACTGGTACTTGAGTCCCTTTAGGAGCCAGATAGTCTTTTAGAGTTAGGGTATGTCTACACTAGCAATTTAGGTCAACTTAAGGACCCTTAAGTCGACCTAAATTACTCCATGTCCACACTGGGCTTTCATTAAGTCGACTTAAGAAATTCCTTAAGTCAAATTAATGAAAGCTTAAGTCGACTTAATAACTACCCCTCCTTAGGTCAACTTAAGCCTTAAGTTGACTTCTTAAGTCAACTTAAGGACGGTGTGGATGGGGAATAGCCCTTAAGTCGACTTTATTAAGTCGACTTAATGCCAGTGTGGATGCCTATGTCCAATGTTAAGTAGACTTTATAAAGTCGACTTAAAAGGAGCCACATTGTTAAGTTGACTTAATAAGGTCGACTTTAAGTTGACTTAACTTTTTCTAGTGTAGACATACCCTTAGAAACTAAATAATGCAGAGCACCATTAGATGCCTTGAAGGGAAGCCTTCTGCAGTGGCCAGAAGGTGATTTAATGGCTCTGGAACAGCTGTGATTTCTACCATACATATTAAGAATCTTCCTCCTAACATCTTGGCCTGAACTTCTCCTTCCTTAGTGTCTGGCTGTTGCTCCAATGCCCATGTAGAAAGTTGTGGGACCCCAGATGCAAAATGCTCAAGGTATCGGGGTGGTTTGAGGGTTTAGGAACAGAAATCGTATTTCTTGAAGAGGCTGAGCAGGCCTGGCACTCTTCAGAATACAATCTGGGCCCCTCGCTTGCGAAACACCATTAACACCCCAAAGGGCCCTAAACAGTGCCCATTCTTGCCATGGAGCATTAGGGTGGGGCAGTCTACTCTATGACAAAGCTCAACAGACAGACTGCAGGCCAAATCTGAGCTGCCAGACGCTTTTGAACAGACTGCAAAATCTATTTACTTCCCGATTATTATCATTATTGTGATGTGAAAAATATTTCTTTGGAGTCTGGTCCTTGGCTATACCTTGAACAAGAAATGTGGGCCTTGCCAAAAAATAATTGACTACCAGTGGTCTAAGAAGTGTCTCAGTCCTCAGCATGATAACGTCAGCATGAACGGAGGTAGCATGCATAGCAACCCAAATAGATTAAACCGTCCTCCCATGACTGTCCCTTATGGCACCATGGGCCTTGCAACATCTTCCAGACACCTCTGCTTCTGGGAGCTGAGCTGGGAACTAGAGGGCAGTATGGACATGGGGGAAAATCCTGCAGCGTGGATAGGCTGAATTGACTGTGTTTAAACCATCTCTCTCCTATGGCTTCAGTTAGAAGCAGCTCTTTTCTCTAGTTCAGCACCAGCCAAAGAGAGTGTTGTCTGGAAACTCCACATATGGTTTAGTCTGTGTCGGTCTCAGTGTGGACAAATGCCTTTGGCTAAGTCTGGAGCGGCTGAGGGACTAATGAGCTATTAGATGCACTTTTCACAAGTGTTTTAAGCTGAACTGCTGCGGTGCTTCTAAGAGCTATATGATAGTGGAGAGGTATCGGGTAGGGACCAGGGGAGGGCAGCAGAATGGGCGGGGAATTGGGAGCGGGAGGCAGAGACTTAAGTTTCTAAAACCTGCATGTATAGCTGGTTGAAATGTTCTGATAAAAAAAACATTTTCTGCCAGGGTTGCACTGAAAAATGTCATTTTAGTCTAAATTATTCTACAGGAAATTTTGAAACAAAATAACATTTTATTTCATTTTTAATTGATATTTTAATTTCATTTTGGTTTTCCAGCCCTGGAAGAGATTTGCAATAGTTGTGATGATTTTGAAATATTTATATTATGTTAATTCCATTCTGTTAGGCAAAGTGAAATGGGACATCATTGTTACAGTGTGGTTTGACAAGACTAAAAGAGAATATTTCCAAATATTTCATTTTGTGAAAAACTCCAAGATTCTGAGTTTTTGTCCCATTTGAGATTGAAACCGAATTTCAAAATCCCAGAATTTTGAGTGGGATGGAAGTTCTATTTTTGGCCCACTCTAATTAGGAAACCACTATTTAAACTGTGGACCCCAGCTTAAGAGAGGTCCATCTTGTGTTACATCGATTTGGGAAAACAAACAAGGAGTCCTGTGGCACTTTTAAAAACTAACAAATTTATTTATTGCATGAGTTTTCGTGGGAGAAAATCCCACTTTGTCAGGCACTTTGAAGGTGGGATTTCACAAAATGGGGGAGCCTCCCAAAATAGAATTGCTTTCAAATCCTTAAAATGTTGTGATTTGGGACTGCTGAGGGACAGGAGATTTGTAATTGGAAATTGTTGGCCTTGCTATGGGAGTCAGCAGAGACATTTAGTCTCTTGTATGTACCCTCTAGTCATATTCCAAAAACCACTGTAAAGTTCATCAAGGGCTGAGGGAAACCGTGAACGCACAGAGCACTTCCGAATGTAAAAGTAATTCTGGTTACAGTCCTTGTTGAAGTGTTTCCAGTTCTCAGAGCACTACTGACTGAGACAGAGCATAAGAGTTAGCAAATGCTTTGATCTCTAACATAACAGCGGCCATACTGTGAGAGATAGATGGTCCACCTAGCCCAGCATCCTGCCTTCTGCCAGTGGCCGGTGCCAGATGCTACAGAGGGAGCGAATGGAACAGGGCAGTTACTGAGAGATCCAACCCCTCTCCCAGCATCTGGCAGTCAGAAGTTTAGAGACCGAGTGCCTGGGGTTGCGTCCCTAACTATTTTAGCTAATAGGCATTGGTTCCTAGAATAGGTTCCTATCCTCCAGGAGCTTCTCTAGTTCTTTTGTGAACTCTCATACATAGAGCCCTGCAAATCCGCGGATATCCGCATTATATCCGCGGATATCTGCATCCGCAGATACAATGCGGATATCCGCAGACTATTTCTTGTAGACACAGATCGGATATGGATCCACATATTTTTATCTGTACAGGGCTAGAGCCCTGTATAATACGCAGATATCTGCGGATATACACATTATATCGGCATCCGCAGATACAACGTGGATATCCGCAGACCATTTCTTGCAGATGCAGATCGGATATGGATCCACATGTTTGTATCCACGCAGGGCTCTACTCATACGGAAGCACTTAGGGTTACAGTGTGCCTCTAGGCACCAACCTAAGCAAAGGGCAGTATATCAGCTGTGTCCCGGGGACATCCTAATATCCCTCTCTTTTACAGTCCCTCCCCTGCTTCTCCCTTGCTCTGCAGGGCCATAATTAGCTGCAGCCCTGGACCAGTAGCAGATTACTACACACTGGGTAGTAGCTGGGCTGCTCCAGCCAGTGAATAGAGGGAAGATTCATTCCTTGGTCATAGCAACTGCCCCTCCTACGTGCCCAGACCCCAGCCCTGGGTAACGGACAGGGAAGCAAGGAGAGTCATTCCCATGCACGGGCCCATCCAAACCACAATCTAGGACACGTAGGATCCAAGATGTTCACAGCCTGTGCCTGCATGGACATTATAGTCCTCAGCAAAATACGCCTGGCTGGCCCAGCGCATGGCCTGGGTATGGAGTTTCAAGTCCGTGCAAAGACTGTTTTGTCGACTTTTTCAGCCTTTCCCGGGTTTATTTGGATTTTGATTTTAGTGGCATGCTAGTGATTTGTTTTGTTTTGTTTAAACCACAACATCCTTTTCAGACCATTTCCCTGGAAATGACTCGCCTGTATTTTCAACCCAAACTCCAACTTATGGGCGCTTGTCATTGGATGGATGGAGAGAGGTCTCTAGGGAGCGATAGTGTCCTGTGACAGCAGCATGGTGGTAATTCCTCTGCGCACCACCAGGGGGAAGCCTTGCTGCAACTGAGACATTCATCGTTAATTGCTGATTGGTTATGATGAGCACTAGAACAGGGAGAGTACAAAGGGGAGCGTGGGAGCTGAGGAGTTGGAAGGCCTCCCATCTCAGAGATCATCAGAGGAGTCACGCATATGTGCCTTGAAGCAGAGCAGGGATCAGGGCAGCACAGACCTCTTTGCCAGCAGCAGAGTGGAGATAACAGAAAGGAATTTGGGAATGACTGGCGTTCAGCCAAGGATGTGGTAGGAGAAGCAAGGCCCTGGGCATGGGACCAGCACATTTAAATGACTGCTGAGCCTCCCACAATGGAGCAGGGTTGGAAAAGATCCATCACAAAGAGCCCAGATGAGACAGGCAGAACAAGCAAAGGCTGCTGAGCTGGGACACCTGGGAGCTCTGTTCCTGCTAGGGATTGGGGCTGGAGAACAAGGGTATTTGGAAAGGCCTGTGAGAAGCAGGCAGCGCAGATTGCCGGGGAGGGTGAGCTAGGGGCTGAGGCTAAACGGTGAATTGCGTGCGGGTGGGTTGGCACCACATGTCACTAATGAGAGATGCAGAGTAACCGAGCACTCCTTTCAGTCCTCCAGCCTCGCTTCCGTCCCCCATGGCAGGAGCCTTCCCTCCTTCTGTCCTTTTCCCTCTCTGACAGCCTAAGACCCCTTTCCTGCCCCTTCACCTTGGCATGATTGGGAAGCTAGTGTAACTCCTTGGCAGCTGGATCACACAGCTTATGCACCAGTGACTGGAAGTAGCTGGAAGGATCGCTCTTTTAGCTTAACTGGTAGAAGCTTGTACTTTTAGCACAGACAGTCCTGAGTTCAAATCCCACTGTCAGCCTGAATGGGCTCAGTTACTATGCTTTTGCAACACCTGCCCCCAGCAGGCCCCATCTGCCCTCAGCTCTGTGCCAGGCTTCCCTGTCTGCCGGCTCCCAAGCTGAGGAGCAATGGAGTGGTGACAGTAGGGGAGACGGGCTGTGCTGCTCATGGGGTGGTGGAAGCTCCTTCTCTGGGGCCAGCAGCATGAGGAGGATCCCATGAAGGGCACTTCTTGGCTTGGCAGTTCAGAGCCCTGGAACCCTCGGGCTTACTGCGGCCATTATGATGGTGAAAAAAATTGCCTGAGCCCCTGCACCTCTTTCATTACAAATTAAACACTGCTCCCTTGCCAGCTGGAGCTGGCCTCACATTCAGTGGGTCTGACCTGCCATCTCCATGCTCCACCTCCCAGTGGGCTAGCACATACGCTGGCTGGGGAGGGGTGGCAAAAGCCAGAGCCTCCTTCAGGCTTGCTCTGAGCCGGCTCTTGTGCCTGAGCCGAGCAACTCCTCTGCTCCTTGGCTTCTCTCAGGCCAGGGTGGGATTCTGCGCATTGTTGCGAGCACTGGGCTGTTTGGGGTAAAGACTGCCGACCACTGGTGTGAAATGCTAGCCCAGCCTTGCAGAGCTCTTCAGTGGGGTCCAGAAAAAACTCTCCCCCATGTGTGACCATAGACACCTTCTTTACTCCTGCGCTACACCCTGGCTCCCCAAAGCCCAGGGAGCTTTTCTGCTTGGTTCAGCAGCATGCCTCACTCTCACCCTCCCCCAGCTGGGCCAGCGGCTGCGCGACCCTGGGCTTCAGGATCAAACACAGGCACGGCTATTGCTTGAGCTAAAGGAGCAGCTCTGCCATCCGGAAACAGCAGCTGTTACCTCATAAACTGCTCTGTAGGGCACAGCCCCTGAGGGGCTCCCAGCCTATGTGCCCCACACACACCAGACCTGCAAGCGCAGGCCTGGGCCATGTAAGCAATATTGTAATGTTCCTCAGAGGCATTCCCTGTGCACCCAGTGATTTCCCATCCCATTGTTGTGATCCCCCCGGGTCCAGGAGCCTCCAACCCCCTCCTCACTGTGGATTGACACTCTGCCCCTCACTAGAGATGCCCCTCTGGTTTGAAGGGTCCCATGCTGCCTGATGGGGAAAAATCAGCCCAATAGACATCTCCTCCTCTGGTCCCATCTTGGGGAAGAAGAGGGAGAGAGAGCCAGGGTGAACGGGGTGCTGCTGACACATGCCAGCGATGGTCTCTTTTCCATGGATGCCACCTGGGTTTAGGTAAAAGTGTGGATACATAGATCCCCTGATGCTGTGACAGGCAGATCTCTGGGTCTCTCTGCAGAGCACTGCTCACCCAGCGATGGTGCTCATGCCCTGCTGAGTTCTCCAGACTGACTCTCCAGTCTCTGCCCCCACCCTCAGCTCTCCCCAGGTTCTGAGGATGACGAGGGACACGACAGCTCCAGCAGGGAGAACCTAGGCCGAATCCAGTTCAGCGTTGGCTACAACTTCCAGGAATCCACCCTGACGGTCAAGATCATGAAGGCTCAAGAGCTACCAGCCAAAGACTTCAGTGGCACCAGTGACCCTTTCGTCAAGATCTATCTGCTGCCTGATAAAAAGCACAAGCTGGAGACCAAAGTGAAGAGGAAGAACTTGAACCCACACTGGAATGAGACCTTCCTCTTCGAAGGTAGGTGGGAAGGTCCTGCAGGCGGGGCAGGGAGCTGAAAGCCTTTCCCAGCCAAGCCACTGACCCCTGGCTACCCTTGGGAAGTCACTGAATGTGTGCCTCTGCTCCTGACTTTATAATGGGGTTAACACTTAATACCTCCTTGGCGCTCAGATACTATGGTGGCAAGAGCCACATGAGCACCTAGAGAGATAGAAAGTGAATCTGAGTCCCTATCTGACCATTCAGCACAAGTCTACCCTTTCCTACCGCCCCACTTTGAACCACTGGCCCATCTAGCCAAATGTCCTGTTTTCTTGTCCCTCCAGCATGGTATTCTGCGACATACCCCCCTCAGCGAGCCCAGTGGGTAATCAGCTCTGTTATCTCCTCTCCTGCCTCCCCCTACTGAACCACTGATCAAAGTAGTCCAGTATCCCACATCTTTGGCTATGTCTACACTTACTAAATTAGTTCGAATTAGTTAGTTCGAACTAACTAATCGAATTAGAAAAAGTTAGTTCAGACAAAGCAAGTGCCATTCATGGCACTTGTTTAGTTCGAATTAGCGATCTCCATTGATTTCAATGGGCCGGTTAGTTCGAACTAAGAAATTAGTTCAAACTAACTAGTTCGAATTAAGCCTTACTTCTAATACCCTATTTGAACTTATTAGTTCGAATTAAGGAAGCCCTTAATTCGAACTAATGAAAGCCTAGTGTAGCCATGGCTTTAGTTAGTTCGAATTAAGCTTCCTTAATTCGAACTAACTTGCTGGTGTAGACATAGCCTTTGTGTGCCAGATCTCTGGCCTATCTATTCCACTGTCTCGGCTTCTGCTAAATATCAGAGCATCCTGCCTCCTGCCCTATCAGATCAAATCCTTGACCCATCAGCTGTGGTATCTGAGCTCCTGCCATATCAGGTCACACCACTGATCAGTGTCCAGCTGCTGGTGAACAGTCAATGCCTGATGACCCACAGAAAGATACAAACATCTTTGCAGACAATTGCAATGCACTAGCCAGGGGTGCAGTGATGTTTGTGAAAAATGGGATTCCTTCCTGACGCAGCAGTGGCCAGCCGGTGTCCTGAGGGTTGATTACTCATATTGTTACCACAAATATTAGTAGAGTCAATAAAATTGCCGAGAAGTGTGTCTCCCTGCACCCATGCTGCCTGGGCCTGGCCCCTTCTCTACTGACTGATACCAGCAATATATACCAGCCAGAATGGGCAAGAGAGACACATGCCAGCGATGGTCTCTTTTGCATGGATGCCACCTGGATTTAGGTAAAAGTATGGATACAGAATGGCTCTGCCAGGCTTTGCTATACTGCCAAGTTCCTAGGTAGCCACCTCCCACTCTGGTTTGCTTGGCAGGTTTCCCGTATGAGAAGGTGGTGCAGCGGGTGCTGTATCTCCAGGTTCTGGACTATGACCGCTTCAGTCGAAATGACCCCATCGGGGAGGTGTCCATTCCACTCAACAAGGTGGACCTGACCCAGATGCAGACCTTCTGGAAGGACCTGAAACCCTGCAGTGATGGAAGCGTAAGACTTTTGCTTTGTGTTCACAGAGATACTCAGCCAGAGTGTTACACACTGGCTTACTACACGTGGCTATTAGCTGTCCTCAGTGACTGCAACAGCCTTCTGCTCGTGCTCCCTGGGGACGTCTTGGAGCTGCTGCAGCAAGCATCCTAGGCTATGTCTACACTTGTAAAGTTATGTCAGCTTAACAGTAGACGTACCCGTCCACAACAGCTTTAAGTCGACTTAAGAAGTTGACTTAAGGCTTAAGTCGACCTTCAGAGGTGGTGTTATTAAGTCGACTTAATAAAAGCCCAGTGTGGACGCAGCTTTGTGAAGGATGACTTAAGCCTCCTTAAGTTGACCTAAGTTGCCAGTGTAGACGCACCCCTAGAGAGACATCCCAGAGCCCCTGTCTCTGTGATATACCTGGGGGGATCTAACACTGTCCCAGCAACACTCCTGGAGCCTGGGATCAGAGCCACATCTCTGGCCTGTGCTGTGCTAGAAGGCAATAGATGGTCAGAGTGGCCTTAAAATCTGTGGGTATGTCTACACTAGAAAAAGTTACGTCGACTTTGTTAAGTCGACCTAACTGCCCTTAAGTGAACTTATGCCCTGTCCACACCATGCTTAAGTCGACTTAAGGAATCGACTTAAGGCTTAAGTTGACCTAATGGGCGGTTGTTATTAGGTCGACTTAAGCTTTCATTAAGTCAACTTAAGGAATTTCTTAAGTCGACTTAATGAAAATCAGGTATAGACATGGAGTAATTTAGGTCGACTTAAGGGTCCTTAAGTCGACCTTAATTGCTAGCGTAGACATAGCCCTATGGCTGTGTCTACACTACAAAAAGTTAAGTCGACTTTAAGTCGACCTAAAGTCGACCTTGTTAGGTCGACTTAACAAAGTGGGCTCCCTAAACGGGGACTTAGTAAGTCGACCTAACTGCCCTTAGGTCGACCTAATAAAGTGGATTTAAGCATCCACACTGTGCTTAGGTCGACCTAAGGAGTTGACTTAAGGGTTAGGTCGACCTAACCGGTGGTTCTTATTAAGCCGGCCTAAGCTTTCATTAAGTTGACTTAAGGAATTTCTTAAATGGACTTAATGAAAGCCTGGTGTGGACAGGGTCTAAGTTAGGTCAACTTAAGCCTCCTTAAGTCGACCTAACTTGCAAGTGTAGACATAGCCTATGACTCTAGAATGGCCCCATGAATCTGGTACTGGGAAAAGATTGAGTATTGACAGCCGTGTGGGCTGCATCCTCTGTTTATCCAGAATCCAAATTCCCAGGTGTCTTACCTACTGAGAAAGGGTTTGAAAACTGTTCTGAGCCATGGTTTAGAGTCAGCTGCACACATGTGGCCTGGCACCAGCTGTGGGGTGCTTTCCCTGATTTATGTGGGTGTGAATTGTTTCCATTAGTGGTGCTAGCTATAGATTCCTTCCCACCACTAGGCAGCTTCTTCATGTGTGCTTGAGAAGCAAAGCATATTACAGCCACAAATACATTTGAAGATTGTTTCTGAAGGGACGGGGCCAATGTAGTACACTAGGTGAGCTGGTGTCCCAGAGAGTTCTGCCAGTCTATAATAAACTCTTTCTGCAGGGAAGTCGGGGAGAACTCCTCCTGTCCCTTTGCTACAACCCTTCTGCTAACTCCATCGTTGTGAATATCATCAAAGCACGGAATCTGAAAGCCATGGACATCGGGGGGACGTCAGGTACCGGAGATTAGGGCCCTTCCTCTGCACAGAGCTAGGGGTCCTGGCAGGGAGCATTCACCCCAGCATAATACAGTGTAGGGCTGCTGCAGTCTATTCTTCCTCACACTAGGCCCCCTCTGCCGCTTCTCAGCGAGGAACTTGTCCAGGGTCTTTCTGTCCCCACACCAGGGAGAAAGGCCTCCTTTGTCTTCCACAGGGAACATCAACTGTGAGTCTTTTCTGTCCCAAGCTGGGAGACATCCAGCAGTTTCATCCTGACCCAGCTCCCCCAAACTCCTCAGTACATCCTGCAACCAGAAGGAAAGCTCCCCTACAGAGCCTCTCTCTTGCAGTGAGCAGGAGGCTGCAGGCACCAGCTGAAAGAGAACCAGTAAGGGAGTGAGGTTCCCTCCCGCACCCCAAAGCCCTGGAGGGGGAGGCAGGAAACCCCAGGACAGACTAAGTTAGAGCGCCAAAGTGGGAGGAGCCCTGCCCTGGCCTAAGAACGCTGCATCCTCTCCTCTCGGTGGCAGACCCCTACGTGAAGGTGTGGCTGATGTACAAGGACAAAAGGGTGGAGAAGAAGAAGACAGTGGTAATGAAGCGGTGCCTGAACCCAGTCTTCAACGAGTCCTTCATCTTCGACATCCCCACCGAGAAGCTGCGAGAGACAACCATCATCATCACCGTTATGGACAAGGACAGGCTGAGCCGGAACGATGTCATCGGCAAGGTGGGTCCCCCGCCGGACAACCCCAGGGCCTCAGCCACAGCAATCCTGGCCCTGCATGATGGCGGGCTGGTCACAGGGGCATAGGGGAAGTAAGTGGATTCTGTCAGCATGGCGTGGAGGGACTACAGGAGGCCAAGAGTGCACCTTCACTAGTGTCCCAGCACAGCGCTCAGAGGGGGACAGACCTGAGGGGCAAACCACGGCCATTTGGTATTCCCATCTCTAGGACAGGGAGCAGGCTGGAAACACTTCCATTTAAGATGCCTGTTTCAGCCCAGCCATTGCCATAGGCCATGTGCACAGGTGACACACATGCACCCAGGCTCTGGACATGCCGTATAGGCACAGGTCTCCGGTGCACACCACTAGCAGAGGCCATAAGGACAGCTGACACGCACACATCATGGGTATAAATAATGGACAGAGGCAGCACTAGAAGGCTCTATCAGGTAGGGTCCTGCAGGGGGCTGTTCTGTCTCCAGCACTGTCCAGCGTCTCCATTAACAACTCACCAAGAGGAGGGGAGACACAGCAAAAGTGGAGAGGGGTCACCATGAGCCTGGGACACACCATTAAACCCCTTCCCTGCTGGGCCAGACTGGAATGCTGATGCGTCCGAGAAAGGGGCTTCATGCTCCTAGCTGCTCCTAGGTAGACCTTGTCAAGTGCATTCACTCACACATCAGTACAAAGCTGTTAAGTCAACGAAAGGGCCTAGAATTGTCCAGGGAGGTAATAAAACAAAGTAAAAGAGACTCGTGGAGGGTAATGACTTGGCTCCTGTGATACAGACAAGGAGCTATAGAGGATAGTAGACTGGATGCAACCAGAGGTGGGACTCGGTTCCAAGGGACATGATATTCCAGACGCTCCATTGCATGCTGTAAAAATGCTTATGCTGTCACATGTGCAGTTAACCGGGACTGTGTGTGCGAATGGCTGGTTGTATGTCAACCCTTCCCACCACACATGGGTTCCTGACTCTGCCCACTGACAACTGTGGCATTGGCCTCCTCAAATTAGACCAAAAAGCTTTGACCGGCTGGATTGTGTTAGTAGGAGGAGCCAGGACAAACAAGCCCTGGTGTTATTCCCTTCCTGTCTTTAATGATATGATCCCGATACACCCAGTCCCAGACCAGCACTGACTCATCTCACACTTGGCTGCTGCTCCTCCCTGAGTCTTCCCCAGCCTCGTTGCTCGGTAAATAGCTGGCCCCTCCACCCATTGGTCTTTGCGCCATTTCTTCCTCTGCCAAGGTGGGTGGCTTTATGTTGCTGTACTGAACTTCAGGCACTCTCAATGTTGATCTCTCCAGCTCCCTTTGTCGGTGACTTCCCTCTCCCCTGCATTTGCTACAGCTGATTTGGGCATCGTAGGCAAATCTGGTGCATTTCACCTTCCCTTAGGCTGTCAAAGATGGGAGTCCTACCACTGACTCCAAAAGTTCCCTCCTTTGATACTGCTTCCTGCTCAGAGGTCTTCCCTCTAACAGTTGCTCTCTGCTCCCTGTTCATCAGCCAGCTGCTAATACAAGCAACAGGCATTTGATCTGCTTGGCCTTTTTCCAATGCCTAGCCCTTTTATGTGGTTCTGCAGGGTTTTCTGGGGTTTGGGGATCCATATAGCACCACACAACATCAAAGCAAAGCCAGTCAGGGAATCCCAAAAAGCTTTCTGTAGAATTTACAGCAAGCTCCCCAAATAATGTGCCCCAGCAACATGGTTTCTCAGACATCCTGCAGTAACTTAATGCTGAGAACAGAATTCCACCAGGCCATTAGAACTGGTGCCACCAATGCGATGTAACACATGGCAGGGAGAGAGGGAAACTGTCCATTCATAAGAAGGGCCGTTAATGTAACGGGGAAGTTAGGAAGCACCTGAAAAAGAAATAAGCACATGGAGAAGTCCCCACATAGAGAGCGTAATGGGGTGCTGTAAGGGAGGAAAGCTCATCAACAAATACCATGTCTAGAGTGTTGAGCGACTAGAGGCGCTCATGCTGCTCAAGCCAGAATGCACTAATGTCTGAGTTGAGAGCTCTGTTGCCACATAGAGAATTCTGGACTGCGAAGATCTTGCAGTCAGGTGAAGCCTACAGGGCTCGGTGAATTGATTTAGTGTGAGAAACTGTGCTGAAGTCAGGGACTCACTATAACATGGCCAGGACCATCTTCAGGGCACAGGGGAGTAAGGAGCCAAATGTCAGAAACAGGAGCAACATCTCAACTTTGTCCATACAAAAGTTGATGCATCCAGTTAGGAAAGTGGAGCCTCATCCATCACTAGCATAATTAAGGGCAGCTCCACTGGGATCAGTGGGTTACATCCATAGGGAATTTAGCGCCTTATTGCATGAGCCAAATGGCATGAAAAGGAAACCAAGGTCCATCACCACCCAGATTGCTGGGATGGAAATCTGGCCATTGTCTATGTAAGAGATGAGGCAGAAAAGTGTTTAGCTTTGTGACAGCACCAAGTGACCATAAGTATAAGAGCCACAGCAGAGCAAAATAGAATTCCGTGGTTCTCATGGCCACTGGGAGATCCAGGGGAGTTCCGGACTCCTAGCTAGGAATGTGTGTGATATTGATTCGGACAGTCGAGGGTTGGTTCACTTTCTTAAGCTTGTGCAGATGTCTCTCAGCCTTTTCTCCAAAAATTCCTGGTGCACAGGCTCCCTAGTGTGATTTCCGTTATCTCCTGCTCTTGGCCAAGCCATGAATACTGTCTGTCTTTGGAGCTTTCATTTCTGAAAATCTGTGGGTGAACAACATTCAGCCCATCAAAGGCTGAGCAGACCACACAGGGTCTATATACGCTTCCAAGAAGAACATTGGAGACAATCCATAGACTTGGATAATACAGCATGTTATCCCTGTTGAGTATCCATCCAGAGATACCATACCAGCTGGGACAGCTCTATAAGACACATCTGGAACCAGTCCAGCACGTTCCCAGTATTGCTCCATTAGTCATCCAGGTGAGATGGTATCATCTAACTATCCACTGTGCACATCTGCCCACAACTCTAAAAACACCAGCAAGAACAGCATTGTGTTTGCGAAGTGGTGAGTAAATCATCCCTGACACTAGCAAGGGGATTCTCGGTGCTGTGTCCTAGACCGAATCTGGGCAAGAATTTCATTGCTGGACACTATTGTCTAGATGTTCCTCCAGCTCTGTTCCAAATACTGATTCCAGAATCTTGGCAACAAGGATCTTGTAAGGCACCAGTCTACCCTTCCCTGCACAGTTAGGAACTCACTGGCAGAAGAGTCACTGCTTTCTTTACACAGACTCAAGAACAGCTGCCTCTAATGAAGACAGCTGAGCCAAGCTATGACAATGAGTCTCACCGCTCCCTGATGCTCCAGAAGGAAAATTGCTAAGAAAGGAATCAACCTTCAACTGGCAGCGCAGAGCCCAGCTATTGCACTGCACAACTCCAACTGGGAAAATGGCCTGAAAGCCCGTGGGCAAGCCAAGGCAATTGAGAGCTCAATCCCAGTCATAAATGACCATGTGTTGGAGCTCCAATCAATCCTTCTGTCTAAAGTCTTGTCCTCCCGGAGCAAGAAGGGACTGGCCACCTTTCCCCTTGCCCCTCCCTCAGTAACTATTTAAATGTGCATGTGAGTTCAGCACTGGCAAGAGGTGCTAGATTGACATCTGTGGGATATCTTCTTTTAATCCCCAGAGCATGAGCAAGGCCCACCACTATCATCATCATCAACATCAAGGCAAATCCCAAAGGTATGTAGCTGCCTTGCAAATTGGCCACCACCCAGATTGATCTCTAGATAGGTCCTTAAGGTGATCAGGCTGGCTATTCAATCTGAGTCCATCAGCATCAATCTTACTGCACCAGTGAAGCGTTTGGTACCCACGGAATTGCTAGCGGCATAGCGGCATTCCTTGATAAACTTCGTAATTCATTGATCTTCCATCATGATAATATGTCTGTACTAAGAAAGCCACTAAACCCGGATCAGTGCTGATGGAGGCAGTTTCTGGAGTCAGCTATAAAATAGTCTTATTGCTGATCTTGTCCTATCACTTGATATGGAACAGCTGATGAAGATAACACTGGTCTTCATCTCTTTCCTGGAAGGATTACCTTTATGGAAAGGTGGGAGTTCATGGTCTTTACCCCTTTCAAGCCTCACCCTCTCTTTTGAGACTGCCATCAAGGGGGTATTGGTGTCATGACACAGATACGTGTCCACTAGCAAGTGGGCTGAGACCACTGAATTTGTGCCACTGAAAGCACCAAACAGATGTCAAGTGGGAATAACTTTCAATCAATATCAACCTAAATTCAAACCAGTGCCCTAGAGGCAAAAGGAACCAGACTAGTATGCATCAGCTGAGCCCCCCAGCCCTCCAGGGAACTCTATTAACATAAATAAAGTATCATCAGTCAATGTCTTCTCATCTTTCCCACAGCCTTCTATCCAGCCCATCACCTTGTGCCAATGAGTGCCCATCCCAAAAGCCAGGTGTCCTTCCAGCATGTCTTCCTGGCATTGAAATGGCCAGAGAAAATGAACACTAGTCATTCATTGCATACAGGTGGGCAGAGTCACCCAAAAACCTAATCCATATTACAACCAATCCTAGAACAAACTCCAGGGTCCAAAAAGCCACCTGAATCCTGGGAGTTTGGATATGGCAATAAATTCTGCAACCAGCCCAACCATTGTCTCAGCTCCTGATATTAGCTTCCAACTTCACATGAGCCAAGAGCTGCTAATCCAGCCAATGACTGCGATACCAAGGAAACGAGCCATCCAGTGTGTCTAATCACTCACTCTGCCTGAATTTTTCTGCTATACTTGTCACTCCACTGTACAGCAGAACCTGCTTCAGGGTGAACTTGAATCTAATCAAACTATTTATAGGGAGATAAAATGAAGGCTCAGAGCTCTGCAGTGGCAGTTAAGGTGTAATCTCCACCTACAATGAAGCTGTCCTATAGGGGCAAAATATGATCTTGGCCTGTAATGAACAAACCTGTGGCTTTACTCAGGTGAGTAGTTCCATTGGTTTTAATGGGACTGCTTGTGTGAGTAATGGAGGCAAGTCATAGAGTTCCACTGTGAATATAGCGCCTTCTGATCTTACACCAGACACATGCGTGCGTCTATTCCGAGAGCGAGTCTCCCACAGTTCTGACCAAAAAACTGGTTAACAGCCTCAAGTTAGACCATCTGCAGGTGTAAACCAGCTCAGCTTCACTGATGTCAGTGAAGCTAGGCTGATTTACACCAGCTGGGGATCTGGTACATAGATTCAAGTGGAATTATGCTGATTTATGCCAGCTGGGGAAGGATCTGGCCCATTGACACCAATGGCGATAGAGCCAATTTATGCCAGCTGAGGAGCTGGCCTCTTATTTGTAAAGACAAAATTAGATGTGGCACTTACCAAAAATAAATCTGTTGTAAATCTGATTTACATTAAGTATCTATAACTCTCCCCCATTAGCGTAATGATGATAAATTGATGTGGAAATCTCATTATTATTACTGCATGGTGTAGGGAGTCAATTATTCCCGTAGTGCTGGGCTGTAATAAAACAAACACCACGTATATTAAATTAAAAGCGTAACATGAAGGCGGCATCCAGAAGCTGAGCATTTTAGCACAGTCAGGTCGTGAAGTGGAGAGGCCGGCTGGTTATCTTGTCTTGGTGGCTGTGTGTTCAATTCTTGCCTCCATCATAGGCTGGTCACCTCACCTCTCTGGTCCTTAGCTCTCCATGTGCCCTGGGGAGGAATGATCCTTCCCTTCTCCCACACTTCTCTATTTAGTGTATAAGCTCTTTGGGGCTGTCTCTCGTAATTATGTCTACACTTACTAAAGTTAGTTCAAATTAGTTAATTCGAACTAACTAATTAGAACTAATTTTAGTTAGTTCAGATTAACTGAATTCGAACTAGCAAAATGTAGTTCAAACTAAGCAAGTGCCATTCATGGTACTTGCTTCGTTTGAATTAGCGAATTGCATTGAGTTCAATGGGCCGGTTAGTTCGAACTAAGCAATTTGAATTTATTAGTTCGAATTAAGGAAGCCCTTAATTCAAACTAATGAAAGCCTGGTGTAGCCATGGTTCGAATTAAGCTTCCTTAATTAGTTAGTTCGAATTAAGCTTCCTTAATTCGAACTAACTTGCCAGTGTAGACATAGCCTTAAGTGTGTATGCAGCACCTAGCACAGTGGGCCGTGAGCTTGAGTGTAGCCTCTGGGCTACAAGTAGACATCACGATTTGACAGCTCAAATTCTGTCCCTTTTGGACCAGTTCAACCCAGTGAGGATACACATGGGTAACTAAGGGTGGATTCTAGTCCACGGCCTGCAGCAACATTAACTCAGCTACACTGCAAATACCGTGTCATTATGGGTAGAAGTTCTAGAAGGGTACCCATGTTAGTCTGCTTCAGCAAAACAAACGAGTCCTGTGGCACCTTAAAGACTAGCAAATTTATTAGGGCATAAGCTTTTGTGGGCTAGAATTCACTTCATCTGACAAAATGGGTTCTAGACCACGAAAGCTTGCGCCCTAATAAATTTGTTAGTCTACAAGGTGCCACAGGATTCCTCATTTTTTATGGAGAGAATTTTCCAGAGCGCCTATGTGAGTTAGGAGCCATTTGACCAATTAGCTTCCAATCGCCCATGTCCCACCCAGTGCCCTGCAGGGCTGTTGCATATCTGTGGATGTATCTACACTTTGAGCTGGACCATATAATTCCCAGCTCAAGTAAATATACCCACACTAGCTCTGATGGAGCTAGTGTGCTAAAAATAGATCATAGGCAGGGCAGCGCAAGCTGTGGATGGGGCTAGCTGCAGAAAGTATATACCTACCATCTCAGATGGGATCCTACTGGGACAGCTAGCCCCTCCCACCACTCACACTGCCATGGTTACACTTCTATTTTTAGTATGTTGACTGATCAGCACTAATGTGGTTATGACTCCTGGAGCTGGGAAGTACCAGCTTCAGTGCAGACACTCTTTTATGGAAGAGGTGCCTCTTTCCTCTAAAATCAGCCAGAATCAAATTGACTTATGAGACTCAAACCAGAAACCCCAGGAGGCCACTGCAAGTGTGGGTCAAAATATTTGCAGAGAATTGGTTTTTCATCACAAAAATGCCCATTAGTCAAAATTGAAGGTGTTTGCAAAACTGGGTTGGGGGCAGCATATTTCCCAACTGGAAAAAATGTTGAAGTAAAAAGTTTTGAAATTGTCAAAATGTTTCATGTCAACATTTTCAACACAGAAGAGTCCAGAGTTGCAATGTAAAATGACTTTCAAAATGTAAGCTAATTAGACTGAAAAAGTTGTTTTAAAAAGGTACAGGAAAGGTCAAAATGGAAACCTTGTGTATTTGACCTAAAATGAAAAAAAATGGGGGGAGGGCAGTGTTCACAAATATTTACAAGATTTTTCTTTTTTGTCCTGATGTGAGACAGGAGACAGATTTGGAACTCTTGGAAAATAATCGTGCCAGAACCCAAGTATAAACTGTCCTGGAGACTGAGAGCAGGGGAGGCTTCAGGCTATGTGTTTAGATTGCATGCTGAGAAAGCCTGGAGATCATAGCCTGTTAGGATCCTCATGTCTGTCCTCATGGGGCAGAGATATCCTGGGACAGGTTCTGTCTTTGGGAAGTGCCTGGTAATAGGGAGAAGTGACCTCAGTGAAATCCACTGACCTAGCTGATTTAACTGCAAGGCTCAGCTGTGCAGTGAGAACAGCATTTCTTCCCCATTTAACTACAAATTGTTTCTCCTGTGGAGAAGGTCCCAACCCTTCTGGTTCTCTGCAAGCTGTGCACATTACATTAAGGCTGCAGGGCTTCCTATTGACTCTTCAGGATTCTGCAGCCAATACATTCAGCTCACAGGTCGGGAGCTGATTTTTCTTACTGCAAGGAGCTTTGTAAGTGCCTCCAACCTCATTCCCCCAAGGACTGTGGCTGGAAACAGGGGGGGATCATTAGGCCCATGTGGGAGGCAAAATGGAATCTAGCTCACTCTCCTGGAGCTGGGAAAGCTCTCCGGGGCCTTGGGAAGCAAGGTCTGTTGAGCCTAAACAAGCCATTTTCAGTCATTTTCTAAACAGATTTGAGAGCTAGTAGGCCAGATCCCCAGGTGGTGGAAATCAGCACAGCCTTGATGCGTTCAAGGCAGAGATACTGATGCACACCAGCTGAGTGTCTGACCCAGCTTGTTAAAAGGGGGAACAGGCTTTTCTTCCTCTTTTCTAATTAAAAAACAGATGAACTGATTGTGCCCAGACTTTACAGAAAAGCTTCCAAGACTTTGCTGCAGTGCCAGGCATGTTGAATAGCTAGAGAGAGAGATCCCACAGTAGGTAGGTAATGTGACACCTTTGGTCGTTACCCCAGGTGTCCAGAGTGAATCGCTACCACCTGCTTGCAGCATAACACAGGCACTTTTGTGCCCACCAGGGGAAAGGCTCCCCACACTACTGGTAACACAAGTGCTCCACTGAGCCTTATCTTCCCTCTGCAGGATTGCAGTTAGCACACCCCATCTGCTGGGTGTAGTGTGCGGGCACTGGCCTGGGGAATACAGGAGCTCAGACCAAATGCCTTGGTGGGCCCTTCTAGGCTTCCGCTCTCTGACCTTTGTTACACTCACGTGCCCAGTCCTCGGTCTTCCAGACACCTGCAATGTACACAGGTCTGCTGCCTGTGTGGCAGCCATGCCCCATTCTCTCTATCTGGGCATTCCTAGGGCTCTCCTCCCTTACGCTAGCCACTGGGTCTTAAGAGGTGTCTTCACTCTGCCCTGCAGCGAACTCCTCCTGGCCTTGGTTATACTGAGGGTTGACTCCTCGTCCCCCTCGCCTGGGGATAGCACTGCTTTCTGCTACTAACGGTGTAGAGATCTCACCTCCCCCTTCAGCTGCCTCCCCCCCTGCAGAATGTGTGTCTGGGAGTCCGGGGACATACTCGCCCCTTGGTGTGGGTCACAGTATTACCAGCCCTAAGCAGTGGAAGAGTATCACTCCCCACCAGCACAGCCGCAACTCTAGCATGGAGAGCCCCTGCCTCAACGTGCCTTTTAAACCTTCCCCACAAGCTCAATGTAAGCCAAAGATCTCCTGGTTTTGGATTCCCCCCAGAGCAAGGAGCTCTACCCTCTTCCCTGGGAGCACATCAGACTCAGTAATCATATCCTTCTTAGCAAGCAGGGTGGGGGCCCTGTCTTCATTTACCTGTCCATTCTGCCATTGGCCTTGGCATCTTTGTCCACCTCCAGAAAGGCAGACTGGCGACCCTCACATAGATCCTTGGGGGTTCAGGACCAGGGATGGCCATTCAGGGTTGGCACCCAGATTCTGTGTACATAGCGCACTGCTTCCTTATACATTCAGTGGACTCACACAAGAAACACCGTCTGGGCCGTCCTGCTGATCAGGGGACCTGTTAGACACAGGGATAAATCAGGGACACTCCTTTATGCCTGTACATTGCCTGGCCCTCTGTGGCGTGTGCTCCAAAAACACACACATCGACAGCTCCACACTGTAGCCCTGTAGCCCTGGGTTTTACCCCACACTGTAGCCCTTACTTCATCTGTGCTGCAGGCATCAGAGAACTGCTCTTGGACAAATCGATCAACCAGCTTCTGCCCCTTCACCTCTTATCCACTTGCTTAAATAATCACACATTTTAACATAGTCCCCATGACTCATCTGATCATGTTTGCGGAGGTTTCTAAATTGTAGGCGATGTACCTCGGAGTATTTGATCCAGTTTCCTTGGACCGATCATAAATCACTGCCTCCCCCAGATCTGCATCATTAAGCACATGTAAGGCTTTAGCAGACAGTTTGAGAAGCAGAATGATCATTTTCTGAACATTAGGAATCTGGTGTTCTCTGCGTATCCTTTCAAAAGTGGCAGATATTGTTCTATGTATTCCCTGTCCCTGCAGCCTGGGTATTGTGTCTCATAGCTGATTGATCCCTTGGGAGCAAGACCCTCAACTGAGGTCCCATATTTTGTAATTCCAAGCCTCTGAGCTTATGCTTCCTGTCAGCACACTTTCAGACTTCCAGCTCCATCAGTCTTCGATGAATAACTTCCAGGGCAGCCTCTTCTCTCTTCTAGGGTTTCTCTTCCATCCCCTTCAGCCACTCTCATTCCTTTTCCAATGTCACCAACTCCAATCTGGCCATCTCCAGCCAAAAGGCTGCTTCTCTGAGGGCTCTACCAGGCTGAAAGTCTCACCCCCGTGCATTCCCCACATTTTCATTCATTCCCAAGGGATCTAGCCACGCTCTGTACAACTTACCTTCATTTCTTCTTCATTTCTTAAACTTCATTTCTGCAATGCTTTCCCCTGTAGCGGTTAATCCACAGTAGTGTGCAGCTGCTCAGACCGAATGTGTTTCGTGCCCACTTTGTCTGTCTTTTGTTCTGTTGCCCTCTCCAGGAATACAGAAAACAACAAACTGTCACTTCTTCTCTCCTGGTTCTAACCATATTACCTTCTAGCCTCTAGGACTGGTGTGTCAGTATACGTGGTAAGGGCCTTGAACCTGAACGTCTGATGCCTCCATGGCCGCAGGGCCCTCAGTTTACTGGCATCTCCGCAGTTCAGCCTTGTCCTTAGCACAAACCACTTCGATGAATCAGTAGTAAAACCAAACTCAACTTTTATTTAGCAGAGCTCGAGGTAAAGATTCAAATAAAATCAGTTAAAGGATTTGGAAACATACGGTTACAGGAAAAAGAAAAACATAACATGCAGTCTGCAGCCTGTCTTTATTAACAAGTTCCTTTCCTGTCTGATAAGGTATTTCTCCCCGAATGGTCAGTTCTTACAGTGCTTGTCCTGTCTAGAGAGATAGGGTCTTTGCACTTTGCAGGAGACACTCGCCAGCAGAGTATCTCCTCCTTTGTGCCCTTTTTTCTTCTCTTGAGCAGTCACAGACTTTGGTTTCAATTCATTATCAGGGTTTTTCATTAACTTCACCTCAGTCCTGGTAGTCCTCCAGACACAGTTTTTCCTTCGGCTTCTTCTGTCTTTGTCAGTTCTCAAGTCTGCACTTGCTGCAGACTATGCACACAGAGCTGGGCTGGGTTGATGGATGTCCGTTGTTCTTAGTGTTGATTGAGTCGGCCATCCTATCTCAAGTGATAAGTTTCGCCTCCAGTTTTTGGAACCAAATAGTCTCCAAGTTTTCTGTACATGCAGGAGGCGAGGTGTCCAGTTTTGAAGTGGACAGTCCTCCTTTAGGGTGGTTTGTACCCTGCCTGGTACTGAGACAAAACCGCGCATGATTGTGTCCATTATCAGATGGAGGATGCCATTTTGAAGAGTGCACCGCTTTGCCCATTGCAGGTGTGACTCGCACGCACCCTCTTTGTCATATCAACAGAGTCATGCCCATACCATTCCCAGGAACACCAGAATGGCTTGTATTCCTGTATGAAAACATAAATTCATAGAGTTTAAGCTCAGAAGGGACCAAAATGATCATCTAGTCTGACTTTCTGTACAATGCAGGCCACAGAACCTCCTGTCCACTCCTGCAATAGACTCCTACGCTGAGATTGAGTCATTGAAGTCCCCAAATCATCCCGCAGTAACCATGATAACAAACTCATTCTTAGCTTTTGGATTCCACAAGATCGCCTTGGTTGAAATATCCAGAGTATGGTTGGACACGGCTGTAAACAGACCTGCCTGGGCATGTCTGTGTCAAAAGATTGGGCAGATCAAGTGTGGTGCAGTAGATAGGGCGAGAGAGAGATTGCATCACTAAAGGAAATTTGTTAAGATAGTTACAAGCAACAAAGCAAAGAACTCGAAAGAAACCTGCAAAGGAAAATTATCAAGTATGTTTGAGGCAACTGCAGTCCGAGGTTGAGAATAGATTGCCCTCCACAACTTCAAGCGCTGCTCTGTCGCTGGCAACATGATAATAACTTTTGATTGAATAATTACCAGTATTGTGCAACCTTAAGTCAAGCTATGAAATCCTGTTACTTTGAGTGACAATCACAAGGCTCCATTAGTGCATCTGTAACGCACGTCTCGGCTGTCAGCATGCGGGAGGGTTGACATGCACATCTTCCACATGGTGGTATAGAAAATTGAAAGATAAAAATAACCCAGCCCATGCGGAGGGGTTTTCACTCCTTTGCAGTGCCTTGTAGCTAATTCTGACGCCTCCATCAAATTCACTTGGCAGAAGAGGGATGCAGGATATCAGCCGATTTTGTCACAAAAGGTCCATGGAACAAAGCTGTGTTCTTGGTTTGGATGGAAGGCCCAAAGGGATGGGGATGAGATTTAGTGGCCAGAGATATATACCCAAAGAGGAACCTCCTGCCTAAATTGCAATGCTTCTTTGCTCTGTGCCCAATTGTCTGGAATGGGTGGCTGGTCTGTGCTTTTCTCTAAAGTCTGTTGAGATGTCATGTTAGTGACACATCCTCTGTCCCCTTCAGAGCATAGGTCACCCCCCAGGGATCCAGAGCATCTCAAGGGCCCCTCATCTGCCACTGCAACTCCATGAACCACCTCCCCTCCCATTCACCAACAGGTAGAGCACCGGCTTAGCCAGCTGGTCCACTTCTCTCCGTGGTCTAGCAAGGCCAGGAGGCTTGCTTGGGGGACAAGAATTGGGAAGCAGGTCCAAGCATGGGGACCATAGGACGTAGGGTGCAAAGAGGGTGGACAGGAAGGGAATAGAAAGGTGCATGCAGGGAGCAGAACAATGAAATGAGAGATGTAGACATGGGCAGAGCCACAACAGTGAGGATGAGGAGCCAGAGTGGGACATTGCTGAAATAAATGGTGGATTCTCTGTAACTTGAAATCTTTAAATAAAGATCTGAGGAGGACTTTAGTAACTGAGCCAGAGGTTGTGGGGGGTGAAGTTCTTTGGCCTACGCTGTGTAGGAGGTCAGACCAGAGGAGCATTATGGTCCCTTCTGGCCTTAAAGTCTTTGAACAGGAATCCAGTGAGGTAAAGGGAACAGAGGAGGAACCAATGGGGTCAGTGCGGCAGAGAGGAAGACGGCTCCAGCCACTGCACTGGTTGGGGGTGGCACAGAAGAGCAAAGCTGAGCTGTGGCATAGGCACAGAAGTAGGTGAGTCAGTGACCTCTCGGGTTCTCTCCTCGTAGATTTACCTGTCCTGGAAGAGTGGGCCCGGGGAGGTGAAGCACTGGAAGGATATGATCGCTCACCCTCGGCAGGCTGTGGCACAGTGGCACCAGCTGAAGGCCTGAGCGGCAGCAGCCAAGAATTCTCTCTGGGTTTCACCGCTCCAAGTCGACGTTTATTGGCCATGCTCTCACTACTTTATGCACAACAGAGGCATCCGGGGATCCCCCTAGGGGAAGCGCTCGGGGCTGACGAAGAGCTGAGGGACTGAAATTGGCGACGTTTCCAAACTCTGGGAAGCAACGTTGGCACCTGCTGTGTCCAACAGGCGGCCGGCACCAACGCGAGCACCTTTAGTGCCCAACTTCCTGCGTTAGCCTGTCCTTCTGACTCATTACGCTGAGAGAGATCCAGCCCTCTAGGTGGGAAGAAGCCGTGGTACTGGTTTGTTTTGGCCCTGGGGGGCAGGGAAGTGGGGTTGGCACAACTGGCTCCATGAGGTGGTAAGAGGAGAAGACACCTCTGCCACATGAGACTTCCTACGAGTTCTTCCAGCCCAAGGCCCGTTGGGAGCACTCCCCTCTGGAAGCCAGCACCTCCTAAGGGGGCGTGGGCCTAAGAGACGGGCCGGCGAAGGGGATGCACCCTCCGTCTCCTTGAGGTCGCTTATTTTTAATTCAATAAAACCTGTAAGAGTAATAAGAATAATATAAGTAATAGCGGCTAGAATCCTGTCCCAGCCAGGGGTGGGAGAAGCCGTGCCACTCTAACAGCCTCCTGTGCATTTGCCGTGTGTGTGTATAAGCGTGTTGTAAGTGTCACATGTTTGCGTGTGGGCTACTCAGTCTGACTCGCGCTCTCTCTCTCTCTCTGCCCTGCCTGGGAAGCAACCCCGGATCCCATAGGAGGGTGGTTGTTCCTACATGGGAGTTGGCTTTTTTTGATTGGCTGGTGAATGGGGTTTAATGGAACTGATGCCACATGGAAATGGGGAGTGGGGCCAGTCTCTGCTGCCAGTCAGTGCTTGATAAGGAGGGAGATAGAGGAACCGCCTACCAGGCAGGGTCTCCCCTCATGGCCACTCTGTGGCACATGGGATTGGAAGCCATAATACATGGTTTGGTAGCCAAACTGGGCTTGTTTTTAGGGCTAATGACAGTTTAACCGTAGTCACCTTTCTCTGGTTGGAGCCCACCCCTCCACACACACCCCAACCTGACGCTCCCTCGCAAAAATACCCACACCCTCACCATACACAGCCCCAAATACTTCAGATGCATAGCCCACCTTTCCCAGCCTCCATAATCCACCCAGCTCCTACACCCACCTTCACACCAGTGACCCATGTCCCAGTCCCGCCCCACTGCTGCTCCCTCCACATGACCTAAGACTCCCACTTGCAGTCTGCCTCTCCCTAGCTGTGGAGCTGGGTAGGGCGCCCACCCCCCTCAAGTCGGCAGTGACGCTGCCCCATGATGGGGTCTCCTGAGTGGCTGGAAATTGCCTGAGTAGGCTGAGTTGGCAGGGCATAGCAGGCCTCTGTTTGGAGATGACCCATTTGAGCCCATTCCGGGTGCTTCCCTGAGCCTTTCACTGGACACTTGGGGTTTGCTCAGCTCTGCTCCCCGCTCCCCCCTGCCCTGCCATTCTGGGCATTGCTGCCCATTGCCTGGCAGCACAATCCTCAGGCAAAGGGGCTGCACAGCTCCCACAAATGGGTACCAAATAGCTCGTCACCCAGAAGCCTTTGCTGAGCCTGCTAGGTGGAACAGGACTGGGAATGCTGCCGACAAACAGCCCTTCCGCCCCCAACATACACACCCAAGGCTGCCTGCCACTGCCCCCACACAAGCAGGGGGCAAGACTGGCCTGGATGTGAGCACTCCAGTGTTGCTGCTGCCCCACCACCAGCCGCACCCCTGCTGGGTGAGACCCCTCTAGGGTATTCAGGACCCTCTGCGGCTCTGCCTGCTGCCCAGCATGTCACTTGGCCCAGGCCCCATGCCTGTCCTTTGGAAGCGCTTGTCATGCTACATGCCACCCAAGAGGTGAGGCAGGGGGATTACGCCTAATTCAGCACCTGCCTTGCTCAGCCAGCCAGTGACTCTGTTTAAGAGAAAGCTGGAAACTGCTTCTCTGCTCTGCAAGCCAGGCTGGCGCTGAGCCGGGGCGCTAGGAGCCACTGACACTTGGGCAGGGCCACAGACCCCACATTTCATTCCTGCAGCAGCCTTTCTCATCAGAGCCGGTGCCTTGCGTGGAGCCAGAGCTAGGGACCTGGAGAGAGAAAGCCATGTAGCCCTTGCAAGTGGCAAAGCACCCACCAGGTGGCACTGTAGGTCCATAGGCAGAGCAGTGCTGGGGCCATGGCTCCCGCTGGGCACCCTTGGCATTATATTGCCCAGCCAGCCTGGCAAGGAGCCTGACCACCAGCCAGGGAGTTCCTCAAAGACTCAGTGCTTCCAGAGACCAGGCAGAGTTTCCACCCCACCCGAGCCCTGCACTCATCTGTACATGGTGCTGTTCCCCATGCCACCCGCTGGCAGCAACAGAGTGTTCAGTTCCTGAAGGAGACTAGAGGCAGGAGGCTGGTCTGGCCCAGCCAGCAATGACCTTGCCCTGGGTCAGTACAGCTGACCCGCTATCTATGCATGATCCTCTGTGACCTTTGCTGTGTGGCACCATAGAGATCTGGGTGCCTCACCCTTTTTCTCCAGCCCCATGCCATTGGTTCCCCTCCCCCATTCCCTCAGCCACTCCTCTCACTAGGGCACCCTATCTATACAGACCCCTCCCCAAAAAGTATCCCCCTCCTCCCCAGAGCCAGGGCTCCTGTCACCAGTTCACTAGTTCCAGCCCCCTGGCCCTCTCTGCCACACAGGGATGGGTGCTCAAGGAGACGGGGTCACTTTGCCTCCCCCTTGCTTTGTCCACCAAGGGTGTGTTCTTGCTGACACAACTAGGTGGATAGATGCAGGTGGTGCCTGGAAAGGGGAGTGGGGCCACCAGGTTGTAGTGGGTTGGGGTGGCCGTTGGTGGATGTGTGGGGTGGGTCTGGGATCACCAGTTCATCTGGGGATAGGTGCTGGGCTGGGTAAATGTGTGGGGTGCCCAAAGACCCGTGAGGGCAAGTGGTGAGTGAAGGAATGCGGGGGGGGGATAGACGTGGTGTCTGAGGCAGTTGGGTGGGTGGTGTAATAGATGCTGAGGCCACTGTTTGGTGGGGTGACTGCTGGGTAGGGATAGACGCCCTCGTGCGAGTGCCAAGACTGCTAGATGGGGAGGTTAAGGCGTGCAGGTCTAGACCCGACAGGGCGAGGGTGTCAGAGGTGGGTACCGGGACTGAGAGGATGCCAGGATGGCTGCAGGTGCAGCGGAGTGGGTGGCTGAGTAGGTACTGAGACCACAGGCTCGGTGGGTGCTGGGTTGGGTGAGTGGAGTGTTGGGGTGGGTGTCTAGGTACTAGGTGGATATTTAGGTAGCTGGAGTGGGTACTAGGGCACCTAGATGGGGAACCAGGGAGTGTCTGTTATGCAGTCAGTGCCCAGGCAAGCAGCCCAGTAGGATGGGGAGCTCCCCCAGACCATGGGAGCTCTGCATTTAGTAGAGCCCCAGCTGCCTTGCTACAGCCTCACTGGGTGTTGGAGTCACTTGGGCTCGTTGCCCTGGGTGATGTCAGTGGCCATTCAGTTCCCTTGTGATGTTTTAGAACCCTCATGGCTGGGGGCAGGACACCAGGTCTGTTGCTGGGTGAGCTCATTCAGGCCCATCTCCAAGGCCAGCTGCATCTCATTAGCAGCCTGCACTAGGTCTGTGCGCTCACGATGGCCTCTCTTGACACCATCAGTCTCATTGGTCTTTCTTGTCTACCCTTTCTTGGATGAGTGCACAGAAAAGATTGTGGGCGGGCAACTTGGGTGTCTTCTAGAGTTCCCTTGGTTCCTTTCAATTTGTGGCATGGAGGCTGCACTAGACTTGTTCTCTGCTGAGCTCATAGTGATGGATGAAGGTCAGGTGTCCACCATCTTACTTGTAGAGCTGCCAGCAGCCTTTGGATTGGACGGTTGGTTGACTCTACTTCAGGTCATAGCTAGAGCTGATGAAATAGCTCTTGCCTAAGTCTACTCGGGGCAGGAGATGTAGGGCAATTGCGTTCCTGACCCGAGGGCATGTTTACATGTGGGACTGCAAACTTCTATTGGGTCCTGTTCAATTTCTGTGTGAGACCATCCAGTGGGGGGAGAAGATGTTACCATGTCAATGGCAGGTCACACTCTGTCTCCATTTACTGGCGAGAAGACGCTGGTAGGTTGGGTACTAGCTAGAGAATATGGCAGGAGGTTATTGAAAGGCTGTTCCCAACCTTTAACGGTGGGGCTCCAGTGTGAAGGGGCTGTCAGAACTCCAGCCTTCCCTGTGATCTTAGGCCTCATTGGCTTAACAGTTATTCAGGAATGTATGGGCTCCTGGATTACTACAGTACACTCTATATTGGCAGCCCCTTGGAGATCATTTGGGTTGTAGCCCAGATGAGAAACGTGGTAATCAGCTGTGTCAGACACCATGAAAATGTTACACCTATTCTTCCAGAGACTACAGTAGATTACCATGGGCACCCAGAGGTGATTCAAGGTGTTGATACTAAGCTGTAAACCCCAGCATGAGTTCAGTCTTGGATGCCACCTTGATAACGGATGTCACTCCCACTCTTAGCTCATTCATGGTTGCCACCTTGGGTGCTGATACCTGAGGTCACTCTCAGTCTTAGTTCATTCATGGTTGCCATCTTGGGTGCTGATAACTGAGGTCACTCTCAGTCTTAGGTCATTCATGATCGTAAACCACATCAAGGCATTCTCAGGGGATGGATCTCAACGCTAGCATTCACTTCTGCTTCCATCCATGCAGGAGAGCCCAAGTCGCTTACCCTGGCGGGCGTGATGGAAGCATCACCTGCTCTCTCAGGCCTTCACTGGGGGGGGGGGGCGAGGGTGACTCAGAGGCTCTGTACAGTAATTAGCCGAGTTTTTAGGGTTCAAATGTCTTTTATTTTGTTGACTTAGTCGCTGTGTTATGGTGTTTTTTCTACCTGATGTGCAGGTGCCTAGTGACATTTGTGATAGGCACATTTTTATAAATGTAAATCATAACGTGAGGGTGAGCGAAGGCTCACAAAAAAGATAAAGGGAAGGGTAGGGATCTCATAGGAAAGTTTGGGTGGACTTTCGGTTCATTCTTTTCCCCCCACTTTGTGGCATCACTTTTCAGCTGAGCCATTTCGTCAAAGGCCAGAGGAAGTGCTGATAGATTTATTTATTGCTCTGTGGGGGGAGGAACTTTGGGGAAGGAAAGACCACTTAAAAATGCAGAGAGAGAAAGAGAGAGTGTGATGCCATTTAGTGATCTGCACTCGTTAGGTAAAAGTTACCAATTTACTAACAAAATAAAAACCAAAATTGTATTGATGTGGGAGGGGCGACAGCATCTTTTTATTTTTGTGCCCCACCCATGCAGCTCTCAGCCAATCAGATGCAAGGAAACATTCCAGAACAATTCTTTTTTGCAAAGGGGGACTTTCGCGCCAAAGGAAACTTGAAAATACGCAGCTTCACAGTGCAGTATTTGATCTGAGTTGTGTTGAAGGGAGAAGTTTCTCTGCTTCTTTCTGAGCCTCCAGCAAAGTCAAAGGTAGAGCTAGGCCAACTACGGTATGATCCAGAGCTTCATTCCTTCTGACATACAGTATTTATCATTCAGAAGAACTTGACGTAGCCCAGGCAATAGTGGTGGTTCCCAGCCTGAAGCAACTCCTCACTGTGTATAATTGGTCACATAAAGAGATGTTGTAATTGTTCCACTGATTGGATACCAGAACCATTCGCAACAGGAGAAAAAATTGACAAACCTTTTGGTATGAATTTTTGCAGCAACCTCTGCTAAAATTGGGGCCATTATCACGGATCCCTGGCCATTGACCAAACACTCCCAAATGAAGAGTGAGCCATCCCTCAGGCAGCAGCGGAAACAGCACTGGGCTCATTTGATCACAAAAATATTCAGGACTCAAGGGTTGAGGGGCATTTTACTATTCCATCCACCCCATTAGAACATAGGCTCTGTGACATCACAGGCTGTAGCCATGGTTACAATTGCAATGTCTCAGCTTTGGCATCATGGTTCTTGCTGGAGAGTGGAAGAAACAGAGGGGCAACCTGTGCAACTCCAACCAATTTTCCTTGCAAAAGAAAATAAACACATCATCTGGGGAGGAGTTAAGGTGAGACCAGCTCTGTGGTTCTTTGTGGCTGCAAAGCGGATCTGCCCTCTGAGCTCTGGCTCCCTGGCAGCTTGCCACCCCCAGAAGCTGGGATTTGGCTCCACGGCTCAAATTCTCAATGAAACCAATTCAGGTTTAACCATCACACATCTACAGCCAGGACTAGGAATCAGGACGCCTGCGTTCTCTTCCCGACTCCACCAGTTGCCCTGTGGGACTTCAGGCAAACTGCTGCCCCTAAATGGTACTCTGTTTCTTCTTCAGTACTTCCAGCCCACGCTGAAATCATGACGTGCTGGGAGATCCGGGCCAGCAAAGGGCCAGGAGTAGTTAACATCCCAGAAGTCAAGGGGCCCAGTCCTGTATTGTCAACCAGGTGTGACTAATGTAAGCAGCAAATGCAATATGGAGCTGGAAAACCACCAAAGGAACATATTTATACATCAAACTCAAGTTTTGTCTGCGATGAAAGTCCCTCTTTTAAGTGCTGGACAATCCTGACTGAAATAATAATTTTAAGAATGTTTGTATTATTTTCATATTCTCTTTTTTTTTTTTAATAAAAGGAGATTATTATGCCTGGCGGAGGAGGGGAAGACGAGCTGAGCTAGTTTCATGTCACCAGCCAGGGGCAATGGTGGCAGCAACTAGCTGATAATAAGTAGGGGGGTGGTGTGGAGGGCAATATTTGCCATTCAACTGATTGGAAGGCAGCATGTCTAATGGTTAGAGCAGAGGGGACATGAAGCCAGCATTCCTGGATTCTATTCCTGACTTTGCCACTGACTCACTGCGTGACTTGGGCAAGTCACTGCACCTCACTGTGCCTCAGTTTCCTCACTTGTAAAATGGGGCTAATACCTCCCTGTCTCGGAGGAGGAGGTTGAGGCCTAATCAACCAGAACCAGCTTCGGCTCCCCATACTCCCATGGAGTTGCCCTCACTGCCACAAGAAGCCCCATTAACTTCAGTGGCGTGTTTCATGGAGCAAGGTGGTGCTTACTTAACATGAGTAAGAGGAGACAAATGCGGCCTCTGGATAAAGTACTTTGCGATCCATCAGTGAAAGGTGCTATAGACATGCAAAGTCCTATTTTCACTGCTGACCAATGGCCCCTCCACCCATGTTCCCTCTGCATTAGCAGCCGGGGATAAAGAAAACCATCCCCCTTCCCTTCCCCAGAAGTGGTTTCTTTTGTATGGTTGGATTTCCGGGAGTTGCGTGTTCCTTTTTAACTATAGAGCTCGTTGCTGTATCTTGTTCAGGTAGCTCTTCATGTGCTGGTAACCATCTAACTGATGTGTAAAATACAGGAAAAAGAAAAAAAAAAAACGACTAAACTGTAGACTTCTTTGCTAGCAGCAGCCTGGCTCGACGCCACTGCTGCTTCATTGCTATCGTGTGTGGTTGGAAGAGGTGTGAAGCTCATGGTGCTGCGGTCATTTGATAATAGAAACAACCAGAGAAAACACACCCAAAAAATTATAAATGTAAAGGGAGGAAAAAATAACCCGACTACGAACTACTAAGCCAGCGAGATTTCATCCGCTCAGATGTTTACGCGGTAGGAGCATTTTCTTTGAAGAACCGTATTTTTGGAGCCCTGGCCCCTCATTTTGTGGAGGTGGCTTCTCTTCTGAATAATAAAGGATAGCAAATAACTCAGGTTTCGGCATTCTCTCTGGCTCCCTTGCAGTACGGCCACCAGTGATGTGGGAGGGAAGAGGGGCACCATCTCAACAGGGGCATGAGTCACACAAAGAGCCCTGCCAGGGACAGGACGTGGGAGAAGGGAACGGAAGGTGTGTTCTCAGGGACTTGAGGGTTCCATCTAGGGCTCAGTGGATGCTCTCCCTGCCCCCATCCTTTTGGGCATTTTCATCTTTTCTGTGGTTTCAGCATCCCAAACCGCCTGCCAAGACATATCCTGGATGTGCCAGAGAAGCAGGGGGCTGGGATGTAAGGAGACCCAGAATGCTGTGCATAGTGCACTTCCTACACTCCCAGTGGGAGCAGGCTGAGTAAACTGGCCTGTTACAGGGTACAGTCTACGCTAGACAGCAATGATCTCCAAAGGCTAGGGAACCCTGCCCTCCTGGCCCATGTTTATAACGTGTGTGGATTGCTCCCATGTCACTGGAACCCCAAGAGACCCACCCCAGATGAGGTCTGGCTGGCTCCCATTTACTGAACTGTTCCTGCGTGACCTCCTGATCACCAGTGCTTCTGCTGACCCCCAGCTGCCAGGGCTAGACACTGTGCAGCTGGGAGCCCAGCCTCCCCGCTCCCTGCCTGCCACGTGCACACCATTTGCCAGTGGTCCTCTAGCCCCTCAACTGTGGCAGAACAGGTCTTTGTCAGGCCTCCAAGTCCTGCCCAAGCCATGGAGAGAAGTTTTGAGGGCTCTGGAGCCAGAGGGACAGCTTTGGAGCATGTGTCGGAAAGCCTGGGAGAAGAAACAGTAGGCTTTTGAAGCATGGGAGAGGTACTTGGGTTGTAAGGACTGTATGGGGCCCAGATGTCCCAATTTAATAGGGTCAGTCCCACTATTCAGGGCTTTCTCTTACATAGGCACATATTACCCTCCACCCCATCCCGACTTTTCGCACCTGCTCACTGGTCACCCTAAAAGACTGAAGGGAAGGGGCAGTGGATCATATGTGTCTGCAACAAATAAGTGTGTTTATTCAGCGGCATTGGCTTGACAGAAGAATGTGAGGAGCCGAGTGCGGAGCAAGAGGCTCCAAGAAATCCCAGGAAGGAAAGGGTAAAGGCACAAAGGAGATGAGCCGCACTCCAAGCAGGCTTAAAACTGGGGGAAGGGGTCATGAAGGGACTTGCAGGAGATGGCAAAGGAGAAAAACAGATTTCCCCCCACCTGGCCCTTCTCTGTAACATGTCCTGCATCAGACTAAATGAGCACATGGGGCTGACCAGGATGGGTAAAGACAAGTGCGCCCCTCCCCTCCCCTGCCCTAGCTTTTTACTTTAATAATTTGGGGCACTTACCCATAATGCTCTTCAAAGCCCACTCCTGACCCAGTCAGCAAAGAGTTTGCCTGCTATAAGGATAAATACTTGGTGCCAATGTCTGTCCCACAATGCACTGCAAAGCCCACTTCCTGCCACCAACTGTGCGACAGAAAGGGCTCCTCTGGTCCGCACAACAATTATCGATTGTGTTCACGCTTAGGATCCTGCTCTACAACCTTCTGTTTGCAAGGAGCAGATGGAAACGACAGGACGCTGCTAACAACTGTGCCCTTTCTTAGTACGCTTCAAACAGGCCCTTGCGTCAGCAATAACCGGCTCCATGGCAATCTACACCGCAAGGGATTTGACCTACAATGGGCTGGGAAGCTGGGAACTGCCCAGAAACGGGACAAAGACTTAGTCACCTTGCAGAGCAGGTGTTTTCTGGGTCCTACAGACCAGAATGGGAAGGAGAAAAGTGCTGCGATGAAAAAGACATGGAGAGGATGGCATGGGAAGAGAGGTTTATTGTGGCTAATAGGAAAAAATATGTGAGGCCCAAAGCAAATCTAGTTTTGTTATATGCCGTGCAGAAGAGCCAGGCGTCGCAGAGGCCTCTGAGCGGTGAGGAAGTGAATTAAAGTGGGTACGAGCTGCCGCTGCATAGACAGTAATGAGATGGCACTGCTAGAGAAAGCCAGGGCTTTAAGGAATCAACAAGAAAAGCCCAGTTAAAAACAATGGCAGCTCAAATGGAAGAGGATTGAACGCAAGTGTATTCAGGTGAGAAAGAGCTGGGCAAAAACACTTCCCAGTCCCCGCTGCCCAAGGAATTCAAGCAAGTCAGAGTCTTCAACTCCCATGGGTACAGAAATCGTGCAGGAAGGAAACCAGCTAATGCCAGAATTATGCAAAGTGTAATAAAAGTAATTGCTTTGCACAGGCCTGCAGTTCTGACCCAGACGGATCCAGGCATAGCATTAACACACGGGTGACAGGGAACAGCTTTTCTGACTGCAGAGAGCTTTTAATTGATAGTCGGAATGTTACCTGAGAAACAAATAAATCATGTTCAAGCCAGACACCTGCTGATCGCTTGTTAGGCACAGATATTCATTAGATTGACACTCGACACTCCTCCAGATTTCAGCATCCTGGTACCAACAACTGACCGTCAGCTTGTGTAGGCGACAGGCCCAGCATAAATAACCTGGGGGCGTGTGGCTATTACTGAGCCTTTGCGATGGATACAGATGCTCCGAAAAGGCTTTTTCTGCTGCTTTTGAACACTAGAAATTCAGGACTGAGCCTGGAAAATTACCTAGGATTAGAAATTTAGTAAAATAGTGGCCATCACAGGAGCCCAGAGAGTGAGAGCTGAGCAAACGCCTGAACCAGCAACGATTGATGTCCTGCTGACGTCAATGGGGCTTTGGGTCAGGTCCCAAGGGAAGGGTGAAGGAGAGCTTTTGAGTGAGACTGTTTCAAATTCTTCAGGGCTGGTTTGATTTTTATAAACTCCAAGTCTTATTAACACAGCCGAGAGGATGACTCTGTTAAAGATGGGGCACCTTCTCCCCTTTAAGACATAGGAACAAAGCTTATGGCATAAGTATACATCCTCTAAATCCCCAACAAGATCAGAGATGGCGTTCCTGATATTTTATTTATTCATCATGAAGAAGCAGAAAAGGGCATCAGATCAATTTCCTGGAACTGCTTGGTAGGTCTGTTCAGCACAATGGTACAGGAGAGCGAAAAAGCAGATTGAAAAATGCCACACATACGCCTGCTGGAAACACTCAGACACAGCCAGTTATGGGTCTGAAAGCTTGTTTGGATCTGAGCACAGATTCTCTGGTGGCATGCTCAGCACGCTCCCTGATTTTCGGAGTGCCTCTGCACCACCCTTAGCCTGGGGCTCTAACCTACTACAGCTGAGCATAGCCGCAGTGTAGCATGTCCTGGCCACTGCTCCTCCAAACCCCAACATGCTCAGATGCTGGGGCGGTTGAATGATGCTGCAGGTGGTTTGTTACCCATTGCTGGATGGATTCCCAGCTGACTAGATCTGGCTGCTTCCCAGTCCCTTGAAAGCCTTACACTGGGACTCTTTGTAGATGCAGTTTAGATTACATTCTCGGCTGTTCTTACAGAGTATGCCGACATTTTCAAGAACTGAATATTCTTTCAGGTAAATATTCCTTTCCTCTTGATCCAGCAGCCACCCCATCATTGGCACATCAAGAAAAATACCACTTACAAACTGCAATCGCCTCTGGCGGGAATTAGAGCACCCGGTAAAAGCAGAGATTACCACTAGAATGACAGGCGTTCCAAACAGTCATTTACACACTGTACTTCACCAATTACGGAAAAGCCCCAAACAGGCAAATTCAGTGTATCTGGATGCTCAGCACCGTAGGTGATCAACACACAGTCCACATTATTCCAGACTTTGAAGACAATGGGCCAGATCCTCAGCTGGTATAGAACAGCATCTGGCACA